>CM033477.1:121662047-122052152 GCA_019447015.1 Hymenochirus boettgeri | reverse complement strand
TATCTAGGGATTGTACTACTTCTATCTAGGGATTGTACTAGTTCTATCTAGGGATTGTACTAGTTTTATCTAGGGATTGTACTAGTTTTATCTAGGGATTGTACTAGTTCTATCTAGGGATTGTACTAGTTCTATCTAGGGATTATATTAGCTTTATCAATGGATTGTACTAGTTATATCTAGGGATTGTACTAGTTTTATCCAGGGATGGTACTAGTTTTATCTAGGGATTGTACTAGTTTTATCCAGTGATTGTACTTGTTTTATCTTATCTAGGGATTGTACTAGTTATATCTAGGGATTGTATTAGTTCTATCTATGGATTGTACTAGTTCTATCTATGGATTGTATTTGTTCTATCTAGGGATTATACTTGTTCTATCTAGGGATTGTACTAGTTTTATCTAGAGATTGTACTAGTTCTATCTATGGATTATACTAGTTTTATCTAGGCATTGTCCTAGTTCTATCTATGGATTGTGCTTGTTCTATCTAGAGATTGCACTAATTCTATCTAGGGATTGTACTAGTTTTATCTAGGGATTGTACTTTTTTGCAGCAACACATCACTTTAAATCTGGACAAAATAATTGCATTCAAAGACAAAAATGAGGGTTTATAAACAATACTTGTAATGAATAGTTACCATATACTGCGGTATGCTAAAAGTTCTTCTTGTGTAGGGTTCTTTGGTAATGGATGGGTTTAAGATGACTCACTTTCATTGGATCATTTAAGGTGTCTTTGGTTTGTTGACACACATGGTATCCCAGCTATGGGCACACACTAGCATTTACCTTGGTTTATGACATGCTGTGACTGACATTTAGAGACTACATAGATGGGAACACATGGATGGTCCCTATGGGGAATGACTGTATTTCTCAGACTAATCGGGAAGTTTCTTGTACACTGACATTTGAAATTATCAATAAAAACAATGTTTCCTAGTACGTATATTGAAAGGGGTCAGCAAAACTGGAAAATGATCAGCAATATATTGTTTATAAGTAATAACAGTAGATTGATTCTATTAATCCAGAATGAAAGGTCAGATAATGACAGCTGTTAAATGTTGAATGAGCCCCCAACATAATTATCTTCAAAGCCTTTTATTAAACCCCTTGTAAGATAATAATTCATTCCATTTCATTTTCTCAAATACCTGAAAATGAAGTTTCTAAATTGTGCTTAATTTGCCTATGTAACTGTGCTAATCCTAGTGACCTTGGGCCAGCACAATGAACAGACCTAAAACCTCCCCGTAATTTTTCCTCATTAACTGCTTAGCGCTGGTTACACTATTTGTATCAACTAAACAGTGCCAGAGGCTCCACTGGAAATAATTACCAGGAGAAACACTGCTGTTTTGAATTGTCAGCTTGAATTTATCACTTGCCACTTAATGTAACATATCTGACCTAATTCCTCCTCTGTGTCACCGGGGTTTTGGCACCAGTTTCTCTCAACGGTGATAGCAAGGGGAGTTCTGTTTTGCCTAATGCTTAAGCAGAACAAAGCTCACATCTGCTGGAGGCCTGGTTAAGAGATCCTACCCTGGAGGCATAAGCTTGCTAACAATGCCCCTAGCAAATTGCAGATAACCCATACGTCATGTAGCATCTGAAGTTAACAGGGATACAAAGCCGAAGCTGACACATTTAATTTCTCCTTCTCGGAGATGATAATCTTTCATTTCATTGGTTGTAACAACTGCGAATGTTTGTGTCTTTCCTGCTCGAGTTTTGGAATATAATGAAGCCACTGTAGCCGTCCTTGTGAGAATAAATAAATGGCTCTAGGGGGCTTTTGGTATTAGGTCTGCTTTTCTGCAGTATAAATTGAACAGAAATAGCTCATTAAATAACTCACAAAAAATATATAGCCTGAAGTACAGTCAGGTTAAAAACCCATGATGCTTTAAGTTTAGTTCCACACTGGAATGTTTTACAGGTGACCCTGCTTTATTCTTCAAATCCTTCTTTTTATTAAATAAATACATGATTGTGTTCAGTGAGGATTCTGTGAATATACAGATGAAGTGTCTTACTTTACCTCACATATATGATGGTCGGTATAATAACGTTCTTAAAGATTTATATCTTTCTGCAACTATGCTTTCAAAAGCAATAATAATAATAACAATGAAAAAAATAATGATTTAAGGTAGATTAGTTTCATTAAAGGACAATTATACTTACCTTCCTCACTCCCCTCCTCTTCTGTACACGAGAAGTACCTAAAGTCCTTACCCTTGGGTACAGTCTCAATCTCTGGATTAGTGATGGACCTGAACCCAAGTTCGGGATGAACTTCATGAGTTTGGACGAACTCGAACTATCCTTACTTTGAACTAATTCAGGTTTTTCTAACTAGCAGACTTATTTTTGATAATAATTGGAAAATTCAATAACTATTGAATTCTCCGATCGGTAACCCTCGAATGTAGCCTTCTATTTCTGTAACCCTCAAATGTAGCGGTCGGTTTTGGTTACCCTCGAATGTAGCCTTCAAATTGGGTAACCCTCAAATGTATTGTTCAGTAACCCTTGAATGTAGCAGTCGATTTCCGGTAACCCTGGAATGTAATGTTCGATTTTTGGTAACCCTCAAATGTATCTTTTGGTACTCCTTGAATTTGCCATGACCCTCAAATGTAGCATGCGGAAACCCAACAAATGAACAGAAGTTCAGGTCATCACCCCAGATACTTTTAAGGGGAGGAGTAAGTTCTATTAGTATAATTGTACTTAATATTCAATTAATTATTTAAATAACAATAAATATTGGGGGTTATTCACGGATAGCTCCTATCGCTAAGATTAACCATATTAACCATATTAACCAAAGGGTTTATGATTGATATTGAATAGGATTTATGTAAAAATCAATAAGACCAAGTCCTCAGAACGCGTAAAATAAAATGTCAGAAATCTGTGCAAAATTCGGCATTGTTCCACAAAACCTACAGTTTCCTCCCAATATTCTCAGGTGCGACTAATGCTGGTTATACATTTACTCGACATCAGATCTGACATGAAAATCAAATCAATCGTAACACTGACCAGAATTTTTACCTGTTGGCGTTCCAGGATGATGATTTGTGATCAGTATTATGATTGTGATATCCAATGCAAAATGGTCCAGCTGGGTGGTTTTCAGATGTTGACTGATGGATGGTCACCAGTATAAAATAAAATTAGAAATGAATTTTCTCCCACTGCCCAATTTAATGTGTTGTCTTCCTCTTTCACCCCAAAATAATAATGTAAAGCCAGCCATAGACAAGAGCAGAAAATGCTACTTTAACTACAATTGCCCAGAAACCCTTTGTTCCACAAATCCTCAAATCTATCACACACCTGGCAGACATCCAGTGCTAGTTCCAACAAAGCCATTGGCAGACATACCCTTAAAGGGTCTTGTTAGTTTGTGAGTCTCATCTCTCATTCCAGGTAATTACCCATTGAAGTTGATATTGTTTGCCCAGGAAAACTGCTAAAATGTGGTTCCCTAAAGGCCTTTGGTGATCAGCATTTATGTCTTAGAATAAGGTTTAATGTGCTATTCAGTCTGACTGTGAAATACTACTCAGTTCTGCCAATAGAGTAGATAGGAGGTATTTACCAATGTCAGTTATCTGCCTGCAGCACAAACTTTTTATTAACAGTTTATTAAACGCATTTGTAGCCAGATATTTATTAAAAGTTATTTTCTGTTCTGCCTCCTCCCTCCGCTCATAGAGATTTTTATAAGCTTGAGTATGTGTGTAGTGGAGGTAACAGGGGAATCAGCAGTCAATCATTGGTTGTGATGTCAGCAGTCACAGCCTTGATTGACTGCAAGGAGGGAGGAGCTAGCTTATTTTGCATGAAAGGAAGTAATAATTATACTTAAATATCTTGTTATTAATGCAACTAAATTTGAAAGGAGCAGCTATTGCGATACCCACCACAAACCATTAAGGGCAGGATCTGAATTCACATTATTTTCTGTCATCAAGTAATATACGTATAAATGTTGTTAGTGAACAAGCAATTATAGTAATATGATTTAATGAGTTGCAAAATTACTTTACTATGGAGTTTTCCGCTTAATATTGCACATGCAGCTGTTAACCTATCTTCCTTATTGAAAATGATGCCTCTGCAACAATAAGCAGCCCAAAGATCTCCTTCAACTGTCAACATAATTACTGTGTGAGTGTGAGCAGCCCAAAAACATCCGCATGCTTAACATTCACATCGTCGCTCTCTATCAAAAATACCGTTGATAAATGGCTCGTGTTATAGTCTTAGCAATCATTTGAAAAATAGAGAACACAACAGGGAGAAAAACAAAAGCAATTAATTAATACTGCAGCGTATTCCTTTATCGAGAGCAATAAAAAGTTTAATTCTCTGAAAATAAATCTTGTAGCCTTATTTTGTGTGATTATAAAAACTAGTCTGACATTTCTGGGAGACGACTTCCTACACAAGTGAGAGGATTTCAAATGGCAAAGCTTTGTTTTCAACTTTCTTAATAAGCAACGTGTGCAATTCTATTGCTGCCCATGTAAGGAATTTACCAATGCCAAAAACCGATGCTCCAGTAAGAAGCACATTAAAGAATTGCATGCCTTTCTCAAGAACTTTGCCCACATCTAAATTATATTATGCTATGCTATACTATGCTATACTGCACTACACTATACTACACTATACTACACTATACCACATTATACTATACTACACTACACTATACTATACTACACTATACTACACTATACCACACTATACCATACTACACTATACTATACTACACTATACTACACTATACTACACTATACCACATTATACTATACTACACTACACTATACTATACTACACTATACTATACTACACTATACTATACTATACTATACTACACTATACTACACTATACCACACTATACCATACTACACTACACTATACCATACTACACCACACTATACTATACTACACTATACTATACTACACTATACTATACTACACCATACTATACTATACTACACTACACTACACTATACTACACTATACTATACATCTGTATATTTTCTTTGTTATTACTCTAGTACATTGCTTACCACTAATTCTAGTGCATAAGTGTTTATAAAGCGATTTAACAATTGTGTACATGACTCCTACCAGACAAGTTCCAAAACCAACCCAAAGAAAAATGTTTATAAACTCACAGTCCCCCTGCAAACAAAATGGTAGTCTATGGGAGGTAAACTTTACCAGGCAACTTGACTGGTTGGAAACCTCCTTGATGAGGTTCAGCTAGAACTACAGGAGGACCAACAGATGATTGACATTTAATACTCCCAAGCATTGTACAGCAGAGTACAGACAGGGAATCCTGGCTGCACCCATATAAAGGTGTAGATATTTTCCTGCAGCTCCATCTGCTCCCTACCCATAATCCTCTGTTATGGTACCTGCTCATTGTAACTTTACTGTTTCCCATAATGCAAGTTTACACAGTGGGTGGAGATTGAAATGTATATTCTGCAGGACATAGTTATAACATTATAGATAGGTAACCAGTAGATCTCCAGATGTTTGAAAACTATAACTCCCAGCATTCCTTGGCTATAGAGTGAATGTTGAGAGTTATAGTTTTTAAACCATCTGGGTAACTACTGGTTATCTATCCCTGTCACAGATCAACAAGAAAAGAGTTGCAGATAAAGATTTAAAATGAGCTGAGGCCCATCGGTAGGTAGAAATTGGGGAAAGTAGAGGCCCATGGAAAGGTAGTAGGGGACAGTAGAGGCCCATGGTTAGGTAGTTGGGGACAGCAGGAGCTCAGAGAAGTGCCCTTTGGGGTTTAAGGGGTCCCGCAGCTCGAACCGGGACCCCCTTCCCCCGGCACTAATAAGTGCCATTGCAGCCCTTGGAAGGGCCCTTGCGTCCCTGATAAGGGCCTTTGGGGCTTAAGAGGTCCCACAGCTCTAACCGGGCCCTCCCTCCCCAGCCCTCGTAAGGGCCCTTGAAGCACTTACAAGTGCCCTTGCGGCCCTGAGATAGGCCCTTTGGGGCATAAGGGGTCCAGAAGCTCGTACCGGGACCCCCTTCCCCGGGGGTCCTGCAGCTCAAAACAGGCCCCCCATTGGCTCTTACAAGAGCCCTTGGGCGTGTCTTCTTTTTTCCATCCGGTGACACCAGCTCCGCTGATGTCCCCAACACCGGTAAGTGCCCCTGCGGCTGCTAGGGGCACCTCCAGCTCTGGTGACATCAACGTAGCTGATGTCACAGGTGTCTTGATCCAAAGTCTTCTTTCTTCACAGCCAGCGACACCAACTCAGCTGATGCCACCAATACCAGACGAGGTCACTTCGGCCGCAAGTGACCCTGCTGGCACCGGCGGCATCAATGGAGCCGATATTGCTGGCCTCTTCTTTCTTCTGCCAGTGATGACTTCTGAGCTCCGCAGGGTTTGTACCTCTTTATGTAGGTTTGCTGAACGACCTAATCTAATTCTGATTGGTCAATTTTTCAATGATTGCAATCACATGGTAATACAGTAACCAATCATATTTCTGAAATATGATTGGGCAAACACCTCCGCCCTCTCTCTCAGTTACCGCTGCTTTATAAATAGAAACAAGCAGTAACTGATGCAATGTTATCTCAGTAAGTTACGCCACGTTAACTTTCCACAGTCATTTTTGCCCTTTTATAAATCACGGTAATAGCGATTTTGGCAAAAATGGAGGGAAAAACTGCGTCAGAGAGTTTAGAAATATGCCCCTATGGCTCAGAGGGCTTCAGATGCATCCTCTAAATCATTTAGATAACACTCTCTGCACCAGGGGCAACAGGTGAGAATTACTGTTCTTTTTTTCTTTCTTTAAAGTGGATTGAGGTGAACCCACCATGAAGCCTGCCAGGTTTGGCTAATGGTAAACCGAATTTGGTAGCAAACCTCAGTCTCCCCCTTCTAATCTGTTGGGCTTTGTGTTCTTTTCATTACAGAGTCCCACAAAGAGGTATCAGGTTTTTAATCAATAAATGGAATTTTGTGACCACATTCTACTCACTAGATATTGTTCACTTGCAGGCCTGACGTGCCCATGATCATTTTGTCTATAAATATCTATTTCCTTTCAATGTCTCCATTGTTTTTGTGTATTTAGGGTTAGGTCCCACTATGCGCGTTGCATTTCGTTTTCCGTTTTATATGCATTTTGCGCATCGCAATGTAATTTAAAATATAATGGAATATGATTTGCATTCCGAATCAATGAGGTCCATATTTTATATTTTATCTCCACTATTAGCTTTCTCCTTAAGTATTAAATCCCATAAAGGAATACAGAGCCTGTACATTAATGTTTATTTGTTTTTAGTTTCAAGTAAATAGATACATACATACATGTATAATTGTACATTCCTATGGAGGAGGGGTATGTGGGTAGGGAATGGGGGCCAAAGGGTTATCCATTGTGTGTGGGGGGAAGCAGATTTTTCAATTGTTTCTCAACAATTATTGAGCTGTTTCAAACATTGGGTATATTTTGTGTTGTTTTGTGAGATGTAAAACATTTTTTCGTAATGCATGTTTTTAGATAGTATAATTTGTGTTTCTTTTACTGTAGGTACTTTGGATGTTTTCCATTTTTGGACTATTAGTGATTTTACTGCGGTGAGTATATGAAATATTATTGTTTTTTGGTTATGTGGTAGTTTTGTTATTCCTATATTAAGTAATGGTAGTTGGGGTGTTAGCGTAAAGTTTATTTTGAATATGTTTGAAATCATATTTTGAATTTTGTTCCATATTTTTTATTTTGGGGCAGTTCCACCATATGTGGAAGAGTGTTCCTGTGTTTTTGCATAGTCTCCAGCATTCTGGGGATGTGTCTTGATACCATTTTGCTTTGAGGTATGGTGTTATGTGCATTCGGTATAGTATTTTTCTGTTGGTTTCCCAGTGGGTTGTGCATTTGGATAGTTTAAATGGAGTTATATATGCTGCTTCCCATTGGTTTTCTTCTATTGAGATTTGTAGGTCTTCTTGCCATTTTCATATGAAGTTAAATGTTTTATGGTCTTGTGATTCTGTTAGTATTTTATAAAATTTTGATATTCCTTTTTTTGTGTAAGTTGTTTTTGTAAAATATTCGCCTATTGGTAAAGGAGTTATTGTTTGGTATGTTTGGTTTTTGTTTATGAAGCTGTGTATTTGTAGATATTTATAGAATTCTGTTTTGGGTAGATAGTGTTCTCTTCTGAGCTCATTATATAGTATTGATATTTTGTTCTTAAATAGGTAATCTAAGTTGAGTATTCCCGTTTTTCCAGTTTTGGAGTTTTAAGTCAGGGATGACTAGTTCTAAGCTTATTATATCTATATATTTTATTATGGATTTTATCCAATTGTCTTTTTTTGTTGTTGTGTTCCAGGTTTTGATTGTTTGTTTTATGATAATATTTTGGATTAATTGTTTTAGTGGTTTTAAGAGTATTGCTCCTAGTAGTTGTGATAGGGATTTGATTTCTGGATTTTGTTTTTGTATAATATTTAATTCTATTGTTGTCCATTTTTTGTTATGGTCGTTTGTCCACCAAGATTTTGTTTGTTCCAGTATTGATGCCATGTGGTATTTTTTAAAGTTAGGGAGGGCCAGTCCTCCTTTTGCTTTGGGTTTCATTAGTGTTTCGTTTGCTATTCTAGTTCTTTTATTGTTCCATACAAATCTATTTATAATAGATTGTAGTTGTTTGAAGAATTGGTTGGGTATGTCAGTTATTATTGTTCTCATTAGGTATAGTATCCTAGGTAGGATATTCATTTTTATAATCGATATTCTTGCATACCAAGTTAAGAAGTTGTTGGACCATTTGTTTAGCTCTTTTTTAATTGTATTTAATATTCCTAGGAAGTTGTTTTGATACAGTAATGAGGTGGGTTTCGTTAGTTCTATACCTAAGTATGTCATTGATGTGTCGGCCCATGTGTATGGATATCTTGCTTTTAGTAGTAATTTTAGTGTTAATGAGATGTTGTAGTCTAGTAGTATAGATTTTTGTTCGTTGATTTTGTAGTATGAGAGTTTAGTAAAATTTTCCATTATTTTTTTTTTATATTATCAGTGATTTGATTGGATTTGTTATAGTTAGTATAATATCATCTCCAAAGAGATTTAGTTTGTATTCCTGATTACTAATTTTTATTCCTATCATATCTTTGTTTTCTCTAATTAATTGGGCCAGTGGTTCTATTATTAGTGCAAAAATTAAGGGTGATAATGGGCATCCCTGTCTTGTTCCATTTGTTATTTGGAAGGGTTTTGATTGTATGTTTGATATATATACTATAGTTGAGGGTTTTGAGTAAAGTGATAATATAGCTTTCAGGAATTGTTCTTTTATTCCGAATTTTTTTGACTCTATCAAATGCCTTTTCGGCGTCTAATGTAAGGAATATTGAGGGTATATTGTTATTTTCCACCCAGTTTATAAGGTTTATTGTTATTCTTGTGGCATCATATGGTTGGCGTTGTGGTATGAAACCTACTTGATCTGGGTCTATCAGGTCTGGTAGGAGTAATGATAGTCTGTTAGCTAAAATTTTTGAGTATATTTTTATGTCTGAATTGATTAATGATATTGGTCTGTAATTTGTAATTATTGATGGGTCTTTTCCTGGTTTTAGAATTGGTATTAGTAGGGATTGAATCATTTCTTCTGGGAATTTGCCTGATCTAATTGTTTCGTTGTACATTTTGTGTAGGTTTGGGTTTAGTATTTGGTTGTATGCTATGTAATACTCGTTGATGAAGCCATCTTGTCCTGGTGATTTGTTTTTTGGAGATTTTTGATTGTTTGTTGTATTTCTTGAATTGTGATTTCTTTATTCAATATTTTGTTGTCTTCTGTTATTGTTGGTAATTTTAGTTTATGTAAGAATTGATTTATTTCTGTCTCTGTAGGTATATGTATCTGTTTGTTACTTTTTAGGTTGTATAAGTTTTGGTAATATTTGCTAAATTCTTCTGTTATATGTTTAGGGTTTATTATTTTTTCATTTTTTTCGTTGTATATATATGCTATTTTAGTTTTGTTTTTAATTTTTCTGCTAAATATTTGCTTGTTTTGTTTCCTTGCGAATAGTGTATTGCTTGTAATCTTTTTATTTGTTTTTCAAATTTATATAGATCTAGGTTATGTAGGTCTTGTTTTAGTTTGTCTAGTTCGTCTCTAGTTTGTTTTGTTTGTGCGATTTTATGGGATGATTCTAATTTTCTGATTTGGGTGAGTAAGTTATGTCTTTGTTTTTCTCTTTTTTTTTTCTTGTTCTATCTAGGAATTGTACTACTTCTATCTAGAGATTGTACTAGTTCTATCTGGGGGTTATACAACTTTTATTTAGGGATTGCACTAGTTATATCTAGGGACTGTACTGGTTTTATCTAGGGATTGTACTACTTCTATCTAGTGATTGTACTAGTTCTATCTGGGGGTTATACAACTTTTATTTAGGGATTGTACTAGTTATATCTAGGGACTGTACTGGTTTTATCTAGGGATTGTACTACTTCTATCTAGGGATTGCAGTAGTTTTTTTTATCAGGGTTGTATTAGCTTTATCAAGATTGTACTAGTTCTTCTAGGGATTGTACTTCTTAGATCTAGGGATTGTACTCTACTTCGTATCTAGGATTGCAGTAGTTATTCTAGGGATTGTACTATTTTATCTAGGATAATACTACTTCTATCTAGGGAGTGTACTACTTCTATCTAGGGGATTGTACTAGTTCTATCTAGGGATGTATTAGTTCTATCTAGGGATTGTACTCTTCTATCTAGTGATTGTACTAGTTCGATCTGGGGGTTATAAACTTCTATCTAGAGATTGTACTAGTTCTATCTAGGGATTGTCTGTTCTATCTAGGGATTGTCTACTTCTATCTAGGATTGTACTACTCCTATCTAGGGATTGTACTACTTCTATCTAGGATTGTACTACTTCTATAGGGATTGTACTACTTCTTCTAGGGATTGTACTAGTTCTATCTAGGGATTTCACTATTCTATCTAGAATTGTACTAGTTTTATCTGGGATTGTACTAGTTTTATCTAGGGATTGTACTACTTCTATCTAGGGATTTTACTTGTTCTATCTAGGAATTGTACTACTTCTATCTAGATTTGTACTAGTTCTAATCTGGGGGTTATACAACTTTTTATTTAGGGATTGTACTAGGTTATATATTTAGGGATCTGTACTGGTTTTTCTAGGGATTGAACTCTTCTATCTAGGGATTGTACTAGTTCTATCTGGGGTTATACAACTTTTATTTAGGATTGTACTAGTTATATTTAGGACTGTACTGGTTTTATCTAGGATTGTACTACTTCTATCGGATTCTACTAATTCTATCTAGGGATTCTACTACTTCTATCTGGGGATTGTACTAGTTCTATCTAGGAATTGTATTAGCTTTATCAATGGATTGTACTAGTTCTATCTAGGGATTGTACTTCTTATATCTAGGGATTGTACTACTTCTATCTAGGGATTGTACTACTTCTATCTAGGATTGCAGTAGTTTTATATCTAGGGATTGTACTAGTTTTATCTAGGGATAATACTACTTCTATCTAGGGATTGTGCTACTTCATCTAGGGATTTGTACTAAGTTCTATCTAGGGATTGTACTAGTTCTATCTAGGGATTGTACATTCTATCTGACTAGGGTTAGTGACTACTTCTATCTAGGGATTGTACTACTCCTATCTAGTGATTGGTTACTACTTCTATCTAGGGATTGTACTAGTTCTATCTAGGGATTGCACTAGTTCTATCTAGGAATTGTACTAGTTTATTTATCTAGGGATTGTACTAGTTTTATCTAGGGATTTGTACTACTTCTATCTAGGGATTGTACTAGTTTCTATCTAGGTATTGTACTAGTTTTATCTAGGGTTGTATAGTTATCTAGGGATTGTACTAGTTCTATCTAGGGATTGTACTAGTTTCTATTAGGGATTATATTAGCTTATCAATGATTGTACTAGTTTATCTAGGGATTGTACTAGTTTTATCCAGGGATGGTACTAGTTTTATCTAGGGATTGTACTAGTTTTATCCAGTGATTGTACTTGTTTTATCTTATCTAGGGATTGTACTAGTTAATCTAGGGATTGTATTATTTCTATCTATGGATTGTACTAGTTCTATCTATGGATTGTATTGTTCTATCTAGGGATTATACTTGTTCTATCTAGGGATTGTACTAGTTTTATCTAGAGATTGTACTAGTTTCTATCTATGATTAACTAAGTTTTTCTAGGCATTGTCCTAGTTCTATCTATGGATTGTGCTTGTTCTATCTAGAGATTGCACTAATTCTATCTAGGGATGTACTAGTTTTATCTAGGGATTGTACTTTTTTGCAGCAACACATCACTTTAAATCTGGACAAAAAATTGCATTCAAAGACAAAAATGAGTGTAAACAATACTTGTAATGAATAGTTACCATATACTGCGGTATGCTAAAAGTTCTTCTTGTGTAGGGTTCTTTGGTAATGGATGGTTTTGATGACTCCACTTTCATTGGATCATTTAAGTTGTCTTTGGTTTGTTGACACACATGGTATCCCAGCTTGGGCACACACTAGCATTTACCTTGGTTTATGACATGCTGTGACTGACATTTAGAGACTACATAGATGGACACACTGGATGGTCCCTATGGGGAATGACTGTATTTCTCATACTATCGGAAGTTTCTTGTACACTGACATTTGAAATTATCAATAAAAACAATGTTTTCCTAGTACGTATATTGAAAGGTCAGCAAAACTGGAAAATGATCAGCAATATATTGTTTATAAGTTAATACAGTAGATTGATTCTATTAATCCAGAATGAAGGTCAATAATGACAGCTGTTAATGTTGAATAGCCCCCAACATAATTATCTTCAAAGCCTTTTATTAAACCCCTTGTAAGATAATAATTCATTCCATTTCATTTTTCTCAAATACCTGAAAATGAAGTTTCTAAATTGTGCTTAATTTGCCTATGTACTGGCTAATCCTAGTAACCTTGGGCCAGCACAATGAACAGACTAAAACCTCCCCATTTTTCCTCATTAACTGCTCTAGCGCTGGTTACACTATTTGATCAACTAAACAGTGCCAAGGCTCCACTGGAAATAATTACCAGGGAAACCACTGCTGTTTTGAATTGTCAGCTTGAATTATCACTTGCCACTAATGTAACATATCTGACCTAATTCTCCTCTGTGTCACCGGGGTTTTGGCACCAGTTTCTCTCAACGGTGATACAAGGGGAGTTTCTGTTTTGCCTAATGTCTAAGCAGAACAAAGCTCACATCTGCTGGAGGCTGGTTAAGATATCCTACCCTGTGAGGCATAAGCTTGCTAACAATGCCCCTAGCAATTGCAGATAACCCATCACGTCATGTAGCATCTGAAGTTAACAGGGATACAAGCCGAAGCTGACAACATTTAATTTCTCCTTCTCGGAGATGATAATCTTTCATTTCATTGGTTGAACAACTGCGAATGTTTGTGTCTTTTCCTGCTCGAGTTTTGGAATATAATGAAGCCACTGTAGCCGTCCTTGTGAGAATAATAAATGGCTCTAGGGGGCTTTTGGTATTAGGTCTGCTTTTCTGCTGTATAAATTGAACAAAATAGCTCATTAAATAACTCACAAAAATATATAGCCTGAATTCAGTCAGGTTAAAAACCCATGATGCTTTAAGTTTAGTTCCACACTGGAATGTTTTACAGGTGACCCTGCTTTATTCTTCAAATCCTTCTTTTTATTAAATAAATACATGATTGTGTTCAGTGAGGATTCTGTGAATATACAGATGAAGTGTCTTACTTTACCTCACATATATGATGGTCGGTATAATAACGTTCTTAAAGATTTATATCTTTCTGCAACTATGCTTTCAAAAGCAATAATAATAATAACATTAAAAAAATGATTTAAGGTAGATTAGTTTCATAAAGGACAATTATACTTACCTTCCTCACCCCCTCCTCTTCTGTACACAGAAAGTACCTAAAGTCCTTACCCTTGGGTACAGTCTCAATCTCTGGATTAGTGATGGACCTGAACCCAGTTCGGGATGAACTTCATGAGTTTGGACGAACTCGAACTATCCTTACTTTGACTAATTCAGGTTTTTTCTAACTAGCAGCACTTATTTTTGATAATAATTGGAAAATTCAATAACTATTGAATTCTCTCGATCGGTAACCCTCGAATGTAGCCTTCTATTTCTGTAACCCTCAAATGTAGCGGTCGGTTTTGGTTACCCTCGAATGTAGCCTTCAAATTGGGTAACCCTCAAATGTATTGTTCAGTAACCCTTGAATGTAGCAGTCGATTTCCGGTAACCCGGAATGTAATGTTCGATTTTTGGTACCCCTCAAATGTATCTTTTGGTACTCCTTGAATTTGCCATGACCCTCAAATGTAGCATGCGAAAACCCAACAAATGAACAAGAAGTTCAGGTCATCACCCCAGATACTTTTAAGGGAGGAATAAGTTTATTAGTATAATTGTACTTAATATTCAATTAATTATTTAAATAACAATAAATATTGGGGGTTATTCACGGATAGCTCCTATCGCTAAGATTAACCATATTACCATATTAACCAAAGGGTTTATGATTGATATGTGAATGAGATTTATGTAAAATCAATAAACCAATCCTCAGAACGCGTAAAATAAAATGTCGAAATCTGTGCAAAATTCGGCATTGTTCCACAAAACCTACAGTTTCCTCCCAATATTCTCAGGTGCGACTAATGCTGGTTATACATTTACTCGACATCAATTCTGACATGAAATAAAATCAATCGTAACACTGACCAGAATTTGTTACCTGTTGGCGTTTCCAGGATGATGATTTGTGATCAGTATTATGATTGTGATATCCAATGCAAAATGGGTCCAGCTGGGTGGTTTTCAGATGTTGACTGATGGATGGTCACCAGTATAAATAAAAGAAATGAATTTTCTCCCACTGCCCAATTTAATGTGTTGTCTTCCTCTTTCACCCCAAAATAATAAAGTAAGCCAGCCATAGACAAGAGCAGAAAATGCTACTTTAACTACAATTGCCCAGAAACCCTTGTTCCACAAATCCTCAATCTATCACACACCTGGCAGACATCCAGTGCTAGTTCCAACAAAGCCATTGGCAGACATACCCTTAAGGGTCTTGTTAGTTTGTGAGTCTCATCTCTCATTCCAGGTAATTACCCATGAAGTTGATATGTTTGCCCAGGAAAACTGCTAAAATTGTGTCCCTAAAGGCCTTTGGTGATCAGCATTTAGTCTTAGAATAAGGTTTAATGTGCTATTCAGTCTGACTGTGATACTACTCAGTTCTGCCAATAGAGTAGATGGAGGTATTTACAATGTCATTTATCTGCCTGCAGCCACAAACTTTTTATTAACGTTTATTAAACGCATTTGTACCAGATATTTATTAAAAGTTATTTTCTGTTTCTCTTCCTGCTCCTCCCTCCGCTCATAGAGATTTTTTATAAGCTTGAGTATGTGGTAGTGGAGGTAACAGGGGAATCAGCAGTCAATCATTGGTTGTGATGTCGCAGTCACAGCCTTGATTGACTGCAAGGAGGAGGACTAGCTTATTTGCATGAAAGGAAGTAATAATTATACTTAAATATCTTGTTATTAATGCAACTAAATTTGAAAGGAGCAGCTATTGCGATACCCACCACAAACCATTAAGGGCAGATCTGAATTCACATTATTTTCTGTCATCAAGTAATATACGTATAATGTTTTAGTGAACAAGCAATTATAGTAATATGATTTAATAGTTTGCAAATACTTTACTATGGAGTTTTCCGCTTAATATTGCACATGCAGCTGTTAACCTATCTTCCTTATTGAAATGATGCCTCTGCACAATAAGCAGCCCAAAGATCTCCTTCAACTCAACATAATTACTGTGTGAGTGTGAGCACCCAAAAACATCCGCATCTTAACATTCACATCGTCGCTCTCTATCAAAAATACCGTTGATAATGGCTCGTGTTATAGTCTTAGCATCATTGTAAAAATAGAGAACACAACAGGGAGAAAAACAAAAGCATAATTAATAATGCAGCGTATTCCTTTATCGAGAGCAATAAAAAAGTTTAATTCTCTGAAATAATCTTGTAGCCTTATTTTGGTGTGATTATAAAACTAGTCTGACATTTCTGGGAGACGACTTCCTACACAAGTGAGAGGATTTCAAATGGCAAAGCTTTTTTCAACTTTCTTAATAAGCAACGTGTGCAATTCTATTGCTGCCCATGTAAGGAATTTACCAATGCCAAAAACCGATGCTCCGTAAGAAGCACATAAGAATTGCATGCCTTTCTCAAGAACTTTGCCCACATCTAAATTATTATGCTATGCTATACTATGCTATACTGCACTACACTATACACAACACTATACTACACTATACCACATTATACTATACTACACTACCCTATACTATACTCACTATACTACACTATACCACACTATACCATACTACACTATACTATACTACACTATACTACACTATACTACACTATACCACATTAACTATACTACACTACACTATACTAAACAATACAATACTATACTACACTATGCTATATACTATACTACACTATACTACACTATACCACACTATACCATACTAACTACACTATACCATACACACCACACTATACTATACTACACTATACTATACTACACTATACTATACTACACCATACTATACTATACTACACTACCTACACTATCTACACTATACTATACATCTGTATATTTTTCTTTGTTATTACTCTAGTACATTGCTTACCATATTCTAGTGCATAAGTGTTTATAAAGCGATTTAACAATTGTGTACATGACTCCTACCAGACAAGTTCCAAAACCAACCCAAAAAAATGTTTATAAACTCACAGTCCCCCGGCAAACAAAATGGTAGTCTATGGGAGGTAAACTTTACCAGGCAACTTGACTGGTTGGAAACCTCCTGATGAGGTTCAGCTAGAACTACAGGAGGACCAACAGATGATTGACATTTAATACTCCCAAGCATTGTACAGCACAGAGTACAGACAGGGATCCTGGCTGCACCCATATAAAGTGTAGATATTTTCTGCAGCTCCATCTGCTCCCTACCCATAATCCTCTGTTATGGTACCTGCTCATTGTAACTTTACTGTTTCCCATAATGCAAGTTTACACAGTGGGTGGAGATTGAAATGTATATCTGCAGACATAGTTATAACATTATAGATAGGTAACCAGTAGATCTCCAGATGTTTGAAAACTATAACTCCCACATTCCTTGGCTATAGAGTGAATGTTGAGAGTTATAGTTTTTTAAACCATCTGGGTAACTACTGGTTATCTATCCCTGTCACAGATCAACAAGAAAAGAGTTGCAGATAAAGATTTAAAATGAGCTGAGGCCCATCGGTAGGTAGAAATTGGGAAAGTAGAGGCCCATGGAAAGGTATTAGGGGACAGTAGAGGCCCATGGTTAGGTAGTTGGGGACAGCAGGAGCTCAGAGAAAGTGCCCTTTGGGTTTAAGGGGTCCCGCAGCTCGAACCGGGACCCCCTTCCCCGGCAACTAATAGTGCCATTGCAGCCCTTGGAAGGGCCCTTGCGTCCCTGATAAGGGCCTTGGGGCTTAAGAGGTCCCACAGCTTCTAACCGGGCCCTCCCTCCCCAGCCCTCGTAAGGCCCTTGAAGCACTTACAAGTGCCCTTGCGCCCTGAGATAGGCCCTTTGGGGCATAAGGGATCCAGAAGCTCGTACCGGGACCCCCTCCCCGAAAGGCCCCCTTCCCCGTGGGTCCTGCAGCACAAAACAGCCCCCCATTGGCCTCTTACAAGAGCCCTTGGGCGTGTCTTCTTTTTTCCATCCGGTGACACCAGCTCCGCTGATGTCCCCAACACCGGTAAGTGCCCCTGCGGCTGCTAGGGCACCTCCAGCTCTGGTGACATCACGTAGCTGATTCACAGGTGTCTTGATCCAAAGTCGTCTTCTTTTTCACAGCCAGCGCACCACCTCAGCTGATGCCACCAATACCAGACGAGGTCACTTCGCCGCAAGTGACACCTGCTGGCACCGGCGGCATCATGGGCCGATATTGCTGGCCTCTTCTTTCTTCTGCCAGTGATGACTTCTGAGCTCCGCAGGGGTTTGTACCTCTTATGTAGGTTTGCTGAACGACCTAATCTAATTCTGATTGTCAATTTTTCAATGATTGCAATCACATGGTAATACAGTAACCAATCATATTTCTGAATATGATTGGGCAAACACCTCCGCCCTCTCTCTCAGTTACCGCTGCTTTATAAATAGAAACAAGCAGTAACTGATGCATGTATCTCATAAGTTACGGCCACGTTAACTTTCCACAGTCATTTTGCCTTTTATAAACACGGTAATAGCGATTTTGGCAAAAATGGAGGGAAAAACTGCGTCAGAGGTTTAGAAATATGCCCCTATGGCTCAGAGGGCTTCAGATGCATCCTCTAAATCATCATTTAGATAACCTCTCTGCCTCACCAGGGGCACAGGTAGAATTACTGTTCTTTTTTTCTTTCTTATAAGTGGATTGAGGTGACCCCCCCATGAAGCCTGCCAGGTTTGGCTAATGGTAAACCGAATTTGGTAGCAAACCTCAGTCTCCTCCTTCTAATCTGTTGGGCTTTGTGTTCTTTTCATTACAGATTCCCACAAGAGGTTCCAGGTTTTTAATCAATAAATGGAATTTTGTGACCACATTCTACTCACTAGAATTGTTCACTTGCAGGCCTGACGTGCCCATGATCATTTTGTCTATAATATCTATTTCCTTTCAATGTCTCCATTGTTTTTGTGTATTTAGGGTTAGGTCCCACTATGCGCGTTGCATTTCGTTTTCCGTTTTATATGCATTTTGCGCTCGCAATGTAATTTTAAAATATAATGGAATATGATTTGCTTCCGAATCAATGAGGGTCCATATTTTATATTTTATCTCCACTATTGCTTTCTTTCTCCTAGTATAAAATCCCATAAAGGATACAGCCTGTACATTAATGTTTATTTGTTTTTAGTTTCAAGTAAATAGATACATACATACTGTATAATTGTACATTCCTATACATTTTGTATCTATCAATCTTAATACATTAATGGGGAGGAGGGGTATGTGGGTAGGGAATGGGGGCCAAAGGTTACCATTTTGTGTGGGGGGAAGCAGATTTTTCAATTGTTTCTCAACAATTATTGAGCTGTTTCAAACATTGGGTATATTTTGTGTTGTTTTGTGAGATGTAAAACATTTTTTCCGTAATGCATGTTTTTAGATAGTATAATTTGTGTTTCTTTTACTGTAGGTACTTTGGATGTTTTCCTTTTTGGACTATATTGTTTTACTGCGTGAGTATATGAATATTATTGTTTTTTTGGTTATGTGGTAGTTCTGTTATTCCTTATTAAGTAATGGTAGTTTGGGGTGTTAGCGTACAGTTTATTTTGAATATGTTTGAAATCATATTTTGAATTTTGTTCCATATTTTTTTATTTTGGGGCAGTTCCACCATATGTGGAAGAGGTTCCTGTGTTTTTGCATAGTCTCCAGCATTCTGGGATGTGTCTTGATACCATTTTGCTTTGAGGTATGGTGTTATGTGCATTCGGTAAGTATTTTTCTGTTGGTTTCCCAGTGGTTGTGCATTTGGATAGTTTAAATGGAGTTTATATATGCTGCTTCCCATTGGTTTTTCTTCTATTGAGATTTGTAGGTCTTCTTGCCATTTTGATATGAAGTTAAATGTTTTATGGCTTGTGATTCGTTGTATTTTATAAAATTTTGATATTCCTTTTTTGTGTAAGTTGTTTTTGTAAATATTCGCCTATTGGTAAAGGAGTTATTGTTTGGTATGTTTTGTTTTTTGTTTATGAAGCTGTGTATTTGAAGATATTTATAGAATTCTGTTTTGGGTAGATGGTGTTCTCTTCTGAGCTCATTATATAGTATTGGTATTTTGTTCTTAAATAGGTAATCAAGTTGAGTATTCCCGTTTTTCCAGTTTTGGAGTTTTAAGTCAGGGATGACTATTTCTAAGCTTATTATATCTATATATTTTTATTTGGATTTTATCCAATTGTCTTTTTTTGTTGTTGTGTTCCAGGTTTTGTTGTTTTGTTTTATGATAATATTTTGGATTCATTGTTTTAGTGGTTTAAGAGTATTCTATGTCCTAGTAGTTGTGATGGATTTGATTTCTGGATTTTGTTTTTGTATATATTTAATTCTATGTTGTCCATTTTTGTTATGGTCTTTGTCCACCAGATTTTGTTTGTTCCAGTATTGATGCCATGTCTATTTTTTAAAGTTAGGGAGGGCCAGTCCTCCTTTTGCTTTGGGTTTCATTAGTGTTTCGTTTGCTATTCTAGAGTTCTTTTATTGTTCCATACAAATCATATTTAATAGATTGTAGTTGTTTGAAGAATTGGTTGGTTATGTCAGTTATTATTGTTCTCATTAGGTATAGTATCCTAGGTAGGATATTCATTTTTATAATCGATATTCTTGCATACCAAGTTAAGAATTTGTTGGACCATTTTGTTTAGCTCTTTTTTATTGTATTTAATATTCCTAGGAAGTTGTTTTTGATACGTAATGAGGTGGGTTTCGTTAGTTCTATACCTAAGTATGTCATTGATGTGTCGGCCCATGTGTATGGATATCTTGCTTTAATAGTAAATTTTGTGTTATTGAGATGTTGTAGTCTAGTAGTATAGATTTTTGTTCGTTATTTTAGTATGAGAGTTTAGTAAATTTTCCATTATTTTTTTTATATTATCAGTGATTTTGATTGGGTTTGTTATAGTTAGTATAATATCAATCTCATCTCCAAAGAGATTTAGTTTGTATTCCTGATTACTAATTTTATTCCTATCATATCTTTGTTTTTCTCTAATTAATGGCCAGTGGTTTCTATTATTAGTGCAAAAATTAAGGGTGATAATGGGCATCCCTGTCTTGTTCCATTTGTTATTTGGAAGGTTTTTTGATTGTATGTTTGATATATATACTATAGTTGAGGGTTTTGAGTAAAGTGATAATATAGCTTTCAGGAATGTTCTTTATTCCGATTTTTTTTGACTCTATCAAATGCCTTTTCGGCGTCTAATGTAAGGAATATTGAGGGTTATTTGTTATTTTCCACCCGTTTATAAGGTTTATTGTTATTCTGTGGCATCATATGGTTGGCGTTGTGGTATGTAAACCTACTTGATCTGGGTCATCAGGTCTGGTAGAGTAATAATGTCTGTTAGCTAAAATTTTTTGAGTATATTTTTATGTCTGAATTGATTAATGATATTGGTCTGTAATTTGTAATTATTGATGGGTCTTTTCCTGGTTTTAGAATGGTATTAGTAGGATTGAATCATTTCTTCTGGGAATTTTGCCTGATCTAATTGTTTTCGTTGTACATTTTGTGTAGGTTTGGGTTAGTATTTGGTTGTATGCTATGTAATACTCGTTGATGAAGCCATCTTGTCCTGGTGATTTGTTTTTTGGAGATTTTTTGATTGTTTGTTGTATTTCTTGAATTGTGATTTCTTTATTCACTATTTTGTTTGTCTTCTGTTATTGTGGGTACTTTTAGTTTAGTAAGATTGATTTATTTCTGTCTCTGTAGGTATATGTATCTGTTTGTTACTTTTTAGGTTGTATAAGTTTTGGTAATATTTGCTAAATTCTTCTGTTATATGTTTAGGTTTATTATTTTTCATTTTTTCGTTGTTATATATGCTATTTTAGTTTTGAGTCTTTTGTTTTTAATTTTTTGCTAAATATTTGCTTGTTTTATTTCCTTGCGAATAGTGTATTGCTTGTAATCTTTTTTTTGTTTTTCAAATTTATATAGATCTAGGTTTGTAGGTCTTGTCTTAGTTTGTCTAGTTCGTCTCTAGTTTGTTTTGTTTTGTGCGATTTTATTGGATGATTCTAATTTTCTGATTTGGGTGTAAGTTATGTCTTTGTTTCCTCTTTTTTTTTTTGTGTGATGAGATTTGTATTATCATTCCTCTTATATATGCTTTATGTGCATTCCAAAGAGTGTATGTGTTTTTGTCTTTTGTATTGTTTATTATATTATAAAGTAATTATAATATTCTTTAATGTGTTCTTCAATTTTTTTTTTGTTTCTGGTTCTGTAGTGGATAGTTTAGTCTCCCATATTCTTTCTGGTTTTATGGTTTCTTCTTCTTCTATTTTTGCAATGACTGGTGAGTGGTCTGATCTTGTTCTCGTGTTGTATCTCTACTTTTTTATTTGTTGTAATAGCCATTTGTTCGGTCACTATTAGGTCTAGTCTTAAATCAGTTGTGTGTTTTTGAATGTATGTTAATCTTTTTCTAGAGGTTTGAGGCTTTCCCAGCTGTCGTATAGGTCTCCTATCAATCATGGTTTTGGCTAATGTATTGGTTTTTTGGGGGGGTATAACGGATAAATGCGCAACAGTGCAATACTCACGGACAGGAGTGTGTTAAAATCAGTCTTTTTATTCAATCATTAGATAAGAACACGGAGACATATTCACTCAGTATTTCCACCTTGCCTGACGCGTTTTGTGGGGGGGTGTTTGTTTTGAGTTTGCTGTGTCTCTTTCTGGGTCATTGTTTGGTTAACAGTCTCCACATATTATTGTATTTGTGTTTTGTGTGTCGTTTTGTTTTTGTTATTTTTTTTAATGAATTATTTTGTTTTTGATTTGTGTGTATTATTTACTATGGTTATAGATTTGTTGTTTATGATACCTGAATATGATGTATCTTCCTTTTTGTCTGTTGTTAGTGTTTTGAGTTGGAATGCTATTGTATCTCTTATTGCTATGATTACGCCTGCTTTCTCTTTTTTTTTGTTCGATGAGGTAAATTGTGTGGGTAGTTTTTGTTGTTTAAAGGAGGGACTTTTGCTTTTTGCGAAGTGTGTTTCCTGTATGCATAGGATATCTATATTATTTATTTGGGCTTCTTTCCATATGGATTCCTTTTGAATGGGAGTTTAGTCCTCTTAATATTATATGTCATGATTTTTATGTCTTTTGTGGTTTGTTTGTATTGCTTATTGTTAGTTGTTTTATGTTGTTTTGGGAGTTTGTTGTTTAGTAAATGGTGTTCTTTTTTGTTGTTCCTCTGCTAAAACCTTTGGATGGGGTATGGAGGGAGGGGGGTAATTGTGTGTTTGTCGGGTTCATATGGTTTTGTGAAGTTTTTACTACTTTGTAAGCTCTTGGGTGTTCCCATTTCATGGTTTCCTCTCTGATCTATCTAGTGTTTATAGGGGGTTTAGTAGTGGTCTTTAGTGGGTTTTTTAATGGTGTTTTAAAATGTGTTTGTTGTTTTCGGAAATGTGTTTAGTATATACCTTTTTATTTTTAATCATATCATAGGTTGTTGTATACATATATATTCAAACAAATAACATTTTTATAACCATATATACATATTCAAAGGGATAAAAAAAAAACACCAAAAAAAAATGGTATATATGACATCATCAACATATCAATTTATGTTTCGACTGAGTAGCGCAGATGAGGCCCCGTTTTTATTTCAAGTATTTTTTATCTTATCTTATCTCATCTTTTACTCCTTCCCCTTCTTTTTTCTCTTTCTTCCTATCTCTTCTTCTCTGGTGTTTGTTGTGAAGGGTGGTTCCCCCATCTGCGCCCTCCTGCCGCCCACACATTTGTTTTCTTATAATCACTCAAGAGTTATTAGCATATTAAATAATAACATATTTGGTGAAGTAGCGATATTAATTTTTTAATTTATTTTTATTATTTGGTTTTTGCTTTTGTTAAGGCAAACTCTACTTTTCCTTATCTCTCCCTCCTCCCCCCGCTCTCCCTCCCTCTTTAAGGTACTATTCTTTTACCTTTGTCCTTCCACCTGCCCATGTATCATCTCTTGTGTGTTGTAATTCACACTATCACGGGGTGCACATGAAGGGGAGTGAGTAGCAAAAAAAAAAAAAAAAAACAACAAAAAGGGTTTCCAATTTCTCTCCCATTTAGAGATACCGTAATAACAATGTTCACTATTTTTGTCATATTAAGCAAAAATATAAACGCTATATATCTACTTATATGGAGCGGAGGGAGAGATAAGAGAGGGTTTTTCCCTCTTATTAGGTATGTTGCTTAGTTTTTCGTTAAGCATAACAGGAGCCACATCATTTATAGTTTTTGGTTGGGTTTTGCTTTCCCTTTAAAGTTTTTGTTCCTGTGTAGTCCCATATAATAGTCCATCCTGTTCTTTTTCTTTCCTCTCTTTTTCCTCTCTTTCCCCTCCCCTCCTCCCCCTCCTCCTATTTTTTGTTTATTGTTTTTAGGTAATATTTATTTATTCTTTTTGTCCAAATGTATTTTTATGTCCATTTCCTTATAAAGGTCCTGATATTTAAAGTCAACTTACACCGGTTTTTCTTTCCACCCCGGTGTAATTTTGTTTGGGGAGACTAAGGTTTGAAAAGGGGGTTTCTTGTTTTTTTTTGTTGCTTTAATAGTTTCCATGATTTTAGCCTTTAGTTAGACCTCTCAGGTGTGTTGATTGTGAAGTTTTAGTGTCGTTTCTAATTATATGGAGTTTTTGTTGGGAATCCCCATTTACCGTATATACTCGAGTATAACCGACCGAGTATAAGCCGAGGTCCCATTTTTACCTTAAAAAGTAATAAAATGATGGGCTCGAGTTAAGCAGGGGTTTTGAAATTATGACCACTACTGCCTTTTTTAATACTGTATGGGAACTCTGCTGTCCATAAAAAAGCCCATTTCCTTGGCACTCCCCAGATGTTTTGGAACTACAACTCACCCATCATGCTTTAGTAAACCGGGAGTTGTAGTTTCCAAACACTGATTGCCAAGGAAGTGTGCTTTTTTATGGACTGCACCCCCCAGGAAAGGCCCCCAATTCAGTGAGGTAGTAAGATTTATTACTCACTCGGGCCAAGTAAATATTGTGGAATCTCCGGCTGACATCGTCTTGTACAGTACATCAGAAGCATGTGTTCCGCCTGGCACTCCCCGTGATCTGCAGGATAACGTCCATTACGCGAAGCCTGTTCTCACTTACTGCCCGGCAGCCGGAGATTCCACAATTATTTACTTGACCCGAGTAATAAGCCAAGGTCGGATTTTTCACTAATTTTAAAGACTGAAAACCTCGGCTATACTAGAGTATATACGGTATATATGATAAGGTTTCTCTGAGTGTTTTTGTAATTTCCATATATGTTTTTCTGTCTTGGCCATTGTGGCTGGTGATAGGTCGTTGAAATATCTGTATTGTTTTATATTTTTCTGGGATGGATCTATTTTTCTCATGAGCAAATAATATTTTTTCTTTGATTGTGAAAAAAGTGCATCCTTAATATGTGTTTCCCTTGGTGCCTTTCGGGGGCTGATTTTGACTTGTAGATTCGTGTGCTCTATCCATTAGTAATTCCTGTGGTGAGGCATTGGGTACTAGTAGTTGGAATGTTCTGTAAGTAGTTCGTTATTTCGTTTGTTTGGACTGTTTCTGGATGCCTCTTACTTTCAGATTATTTTCTCTCTGCTTCTGTCTTCTAAATCAGCAGTTTTAGCTTTAGTGTTGTAGTGGTTTTGTCTAAGTCGTTGTGTGTGCATCCACCAGTGAGTTGAATGCATTTCTGAAATTCCTCCTCATCTTTTTTTTCAGGATGGCTGTATACGTAGTTCTAGTTCAACTACATTTTTTTGATTGTGGAGAATATTTCTGTTATATCTGACACATCATTGCCCTTGCATGTGTTTAGCATTTCCTTTAGAATGGAATCTGTTACTGGCATGTCTGATACTGGGACTTTTTTTTACCAGTTAATAAAAGTTTTTGGTTCTTCTGTTTTTTTGTTTGCTTTGTAAGGGGGTGAGTTTTGTTAAGTCAATCTGGCTTTCGTGGTTTTCTCTTCTATATTTCATTTAGTGTACTTTCTTGTGTAGTTCTTTTTGTTTTGTTTTTGTGTTTTTGTTAGTAATTTGTTTGTTTGTACTTTTTTTTTTTTCCAGGTGATTCTGTCTCCTATCTGCTACTGTGAGCTGGTGATGAATCCAGAAGTTGTGTCGGCGCCATCTTGGATTTTGTCACACATCTCATCTCTGCAGTGTAAAGAGTCTGTAAGTTTGGCATTTTTGTTTTTTTTTCTCCCTTGCTTTTTGCCCATATTTGTTGGCCAGTATGTTCCGGTGGCCGGGTGGTTGGCTTTGGGAGTTTCCTCAGTAGTTTTTTGTTGTTTGTTAAACCCTCAGTTTTGTGAGGAGCTCTTTCAGTGAGCTGCCATCTGCACTGGGAGTTAGCCACACACCCCGCCTGTGCTCTTTTATATTCATGGGAAATAAGGTCAAGCCCTAGCTAACAATAAAAGTTTTGTGTTTCAATGCTAGCTGGTTTACTGAATAATGCAACATCCAATTGTATGTGTAAGTATATTTAAAGGACAATTTCACCCTCATAAGAACATCTTTTAGACAGAATTGGCCTCTTTATATATGTTTGATATATCATAATCTTGTCCTATGAATTCATTACTGTTGCCTGCTTTGCTTCTGGATGCCTCGTGGAAACTAGCAATTTAGAACCTGTACTGAGCAGTAAACTGAGTCCTGGGCCATGCTCAGAAAGGGCGACAGGGGATTAACATTCAAATCATTGGCTGTGATGTCAACTGTCAAATCCATAACTGACAGTTGCTAGCTGGAAGAACCAGAAGCATGCAACACAGGGGAAACAGGACATTGTGCAGGATTCTTAGGTTAGACTTACATATTTCAGGATTTCAAAACTATTACCGTTTAGGGTTTGGGGTGTGATTTACCTGTATGTAAATTTTCATTTTGTGGGCTGGACTTGGTGACATAAAGCAACTGATTATTGCAAAGCACGGTTATTCAATAAAAGTTCTTACTGTTTAAAACTGTGCTAATTTTGCCCTAACGCAATCTAGATGTTAGCTTTCAAATGTTAAATAACATCTGATTGGTTGGGGCAACATTCAGCAACCATTTTAAACGATAAGAATCTTCATTGAATAACCCTGTTACCTATAATGGGTATGAAGGTACAACAATTGATACGATTATATTATATAGGCTATGCAGATTTTTGTGTTCCATTTATTTCATGGCTGAAGAGAACATGCCACCTAATCTTGCCTTTGTTATCCATACTGTACTTGGCAGATAGTAGCTATAACAATGCTGCAAATACAGTCCTGCGTAGCCAGTTAACATTAAGGCTAATCTGCTATTTAGAGATTGATTGCTTTGTTTCTGTGTATGTATAAAATTATTGTTCTTCAATATTTATAAATGCTGAAGGAATTCTTGATTATATATCTGTTTCTCTTCTTCCTTCCCATGTTGAGTATAGGAGGGAATGTCTCCCTGAAGCATCTTTAGATATAAGGACCATCATCCTTTTGCACTACCATTCAACAGGGAATCGTTCAATAAACAAGCTGTAAGGAGGTTTTATGCAACTCAAAAGGTAGTATTGTATACATATTAAGTTGCTCGGCTTCCTCTGAGCCTCCTATTCAAAGCAAAGGAAAGGATTTCTAATCTGGAGATGCCTCTTTCCGTATTTATGAAACTGTGCAACAATAATCTACAGCAGAACACAGTATTCCCACATTCAGAGCATAGCCCAAGGATTCTTAGTTTCCGTTCGGGGAACCTTAGAGTTCCATGAGAGTAATTAGGGGTCAGTGAGCTACAGCGTCAGGGCTTTTCGCACATTTTTTAGTTATTTATCTATTGTATTTAATCAATGTGTTTGTTTTTGATGATTATGATCAATGAAAAAGTTCCTTTATACAAGAAAAACATTTCAAGGTTTCCTCAAGGTTAACCTCTAACTAGCTTAATATTGATACCTGCTCTGTATCCTTTACCTTTAAAAATGTGGCCACAACTATACAATTATGTGGACTACCTGCATACTCAATATACACTATCAGAAACCCTGGACCATTATCCCCAATACTAAAAAAAAAAATACTTCCCCTTGAGAACTTCTCAAACCACAAGACCAAACCAAATCTTACTGGAAACATATCCACAACTAAATAATTTTCACTACAACTATATACAATACTAAACAGAAAATACCCTTTAATACCCCTTAATACCCTTTAAGAAACGATGCACCCTTAAAGGGTAACTGTGGTCTCGAATACTTCTCAAACTAGTAGGATTATATAAAAATCCTTCTATCTTACCTTCAAATAAACCTAAACATTTCTAGATAAAAGTATGAGAAGTTATTGCTGGAAGGTCAAGCAATATTTCCTTCCTGGTTTAACACTTTCTGTTTTCACGCCATGTTCCAGCGGAGATTACCAGTGGAGCGGAGGATCTGGAGGTGAGGTGATGTCACTCAACCTACTGGAAAGCAGTTAGTTTAAACATTCACCTTGATCCAAGAAAGCAAGCGAAAGAGCAGCAGAGACTTTCATCTCATAAAAGGCAGGTGCTGATATGAAGACAAAGTTTGAGAATTACGTCTCCTAAGAAGGTAAAACGTTACTAAGGTAAAAAAGGTTAAAAGTTAGGACCCAGCAGAATAAAGCAAACCATGAATTGGTTGCTGGGCTTAAAGGGCATGTCCACCCCCAAAACTATAATCCCCCCAACTACTGGCCCCATCATGTAGTGTAGTTTAATCCTTACCTCACATCCCAACTCCATAGGGTTCTCCTGTAGTCCCCCCCCAAAGTCCCAAAAACTGCCCACCAGGAGGCTAGCAGGTCCATATAGGACACTGCCTGCTAGCTGGCCTCAGGTAGATTTTGCCATGCGTACTGCAGCCCTTCTCCCCCCTCCCTCAACTACCAAAAATAAAAGCCTAGTGCACATCCAATAATTTGCTTATATTTTACTTTACAGTTGTATTGCAACTTAAAAAGCCTGCCTTCTCTCTGTATAAATTAAAGCATTAGTTCAATAACTTGGACAAATTATTTTAAAGGCTATGTCCACCCACAAATATATTTTTTTATATAAGTTTCCCCAAGGGCTCCCAGCCCCAACCGCTATACTTGTATCTTCAGAAAGCCCCCCAAACTCTACTTACCTCCCCTCTTTCCTCCGCGCGCTCCCGGCCCTCTGCTTGCAAGGAAATGCAAGCAGAGGGGCGGGACCGGCAGCCGCGTCTGTGATTGGCTGAGCGGCAGCCAATCACAGACGCGGCTGCCGGCAGCTCACTTCACCGGAGGAAAGAGGAGAGGTAAGTAAGAGTTTGAGCTGGGGAGCTTCTGAGATCAAATATTGCGGTTGGGGCTGGGAGACATGGGGGAATACTGCACTGAGGGGTTTTATGGTAGGGGGAGGGTAGTAGAACGGGAGGGAGAGGGAGGGGGAGGGGAGGGGGAGAAGGCTGCAGTACGCATGGCAAAATCTACCTGAGGCCAGCTAGCAGGCAGTGTCCTATATGGACCTGCTAGCCTCCTGGTGGGCAGTTTTTGGACTTTGGGGGGGGACTACAGGAGAACCCTATGGAGTTGGATGTGAGGTAAGGATTAAACTACACTACATGATGGGGCCAGTAGTTGGGGGATTATAGTTTTGGGGGTGGACATGCCCTTTAAGCCCAGCAACAATTCATGGTTTGCTTTATTCTGCTGGGTCCTAACTTTTAACCTTTTTTACTTAGTAACGTTTTACCTTCTTAGGAGACGTAATTCTCAAACTTTGTCTTCATATCAGCACCTGCCTTTTATGAGATGAAGTCTCTGCTGCTCTTTCGCTTGCTTTCTTGGGACTGACTCTCCAGCATTCAGTACTTGAACTCATGACCCACGTGGGTGGAGTACACATTTCCCAGAGGCTTGGTCAAACCCCCAATGCAACAAGCAATATATATATAGAAATGGGATAGTAACACCCACACAGAGTGCAACCAGAGACCAAATTAATTCAATACATACAAAAAATAGAAGCCTAGTGCACATCCAATTAATTTGCTTATATTTTACTTTACATTGTATTGCGACTTAAAAAGCCTGCCCTTCTCTCTGGATAAATGAAAGCAATTAGTTCAACTTGACCAAATTATTTTAAGCCCAGCAACCAGTTTGCTTTATTCTGCTGGGTTTTAACTTTTAACCTTTGCCTGCCCAGGATTAATAGTGGACAACTATCTTACAAAATAATAACTTTTTATCTAACCCAAAGTTAATATTTTGGGTTTGGCTCCCCCCCATTTTGTTTGTTTTGTTGTCCAATATTATTATTAGTTTACTATCAACCACCTGAGTATGTGATAAGCTAATGTTTTCAACATTACATTTCTCCGCTGAGAAGAAAGGTACAGAAAGGTCAACCACACTGACTCTCCAGCATTCAGTACTTGAACTCATGACCCACTGTGGGTGGAGTACACATTTCCCAGAGGCTTGGTCAAACCCCCAATGCAACAAGCAATATATATATAGAAATGGGATAGTATACACCCACACAGAGTGCAACCAGAGACCAAATTAATTCAATACATACAAAAAATAGAAGCCTAGTGCACATCCAATTAATTTGCTTATATTTTACTTTACATTGTATTGCCGACTGTAAAAAGCCTGCCCTTCTCTCTGGATAAATGAAAGCAATTAGTTCAACTTGACCAAATTATTTTAAGCCCAGCAACCAGTTTGCTTATTCTGCTGGGTTTAACTTTAACCTTTGCCTGCCCAGGATAATAGTGGACCAACATCTTACAAAATAATAACTTTTTATCTAACCCAAAAGTTAATATTTTGGGTTTGGCTCCCCCCATTTTGTTTGTTTTGTTGTCCAATATTATTATTAGTTACTATCAACCACCTGAGTATGTGATAAGCTAATGTTTTTCAACATTACATTTCTAGCTGAGAAGAAAGGTACAGAAAAGGTCAACATACGAATGACTCTTCTGGCAATTTTTCTGATGGAACACGTGTTTTTTGTAGCCCTGTGGTTAAGATTTCTCTGAGAACTTAAGGTGGGCATACATGGCATCAATATTCTGATCGATTTGATCAATTTGATCGAATTGATCAGAATATTGATGACACTTTTCGGGCTTTCGATAGACAGTTTGCCGATGTTGATTGGTCTATAGGAAAAAAAAAATGATCGGGCAAGATGGAAACCTTTCCATCGATCCCATCTACCAGAACCATGCCTTCTGTAGTTTTCAAGCGGAAATCTACGGAAGATCGCCAGTGCAAGGTAAGGGGATTGCTCCAATCGGATTTTTGATCGATTAAAAAAAAAATATTGGCCCGTGTATGCCCACCTTTAGTTAAAAAAGGCATTTTGGAATGTTTGCTCCCCTTTCCCTGCACTGACTAAACTAATAAATAGCTCAATGTGGCCCTATTTGGACAATTATTGCATGTCAATTGACCTTAATTGCCCAGTTATTGGCACAGACATAAGTCTGTGTAGACTCTCTTTACCTGAGTCTAAATTCTAACCAGAAGACCTAGATCATACAGAGACATTCCCCTTTCCCTGTATACCTTAACTATTTTGCCTTCACTCTACCATGAGAGCTAAAGGTGGCCATACACTGTTGTACGTAGTTGTACAATACATATTGTTTCACATTCAATTTGTTTGATGATTATTGTCTAATGGCGTCTATTGTGAGGTTACATTACATTTACATTTAATCGGAAGTTCTGAAAATACTGCAATCATTTAACCAATAGAATAAAGAAACACAATTTTCCCAATGCTATTACGATCGATATTACCCAGACAATTTCTTTTGCCACCATTTGATATCTAAAATTCTTGTTACTGTTATTCTAGGTTTTCATTGTAGTTTACATCAAACATTAACATTAAGAACATGTGGAAAGGAATCCACCTTCAAAACTAAAAACCCAGTAAATACTCATTTTAAATACACAGAAAATCCATTAATATTCATCAGGGAGTCAGACAAATAACCGTCTATGCGTCATCAGGCTAATAATGGCCATTAAAAGATTACCAGACATCCTTCCAAAAAAAGAAGAAGAAAATACAATCAATTCATCCTTATAGCATCAGTAACAAACTGTTTCTCCTCTGGATCCACTGGGAAGGTCTATTCTCGAGATCACATGGTGCACGCTAATTACATTACTAAGAGCAATTAGGTCTACAGGGTAATATAAACAAGGTCCCAATGATTTTAGGGGCTAGGTGAGTCCTGGAATTTAGCTGACTATAGTCACGGAACATATTTGCAGCTAAATAAATGGAACAATTTTAAATGCAAATGCACGCATTCTGTTTGTGGATAAAATATCTCTTCTCGTACCTTCTTGCAGATTCCCCAACATGTTAACCTAGTTATAGCAATTAGTGCTTCATTAGTAAGGCTAACTAACTGCTGCTCGATTCTGTAATGATTTGCCACGGTTTCCATATACAAGTGCATAATCAATGTTTTCCAATTACTGCTATCGTGCAGCCACTATTTCAAATAAACTAGCTAATAATACAAGCCCATTACAGCAGCTCCGGTAGAAGAGGCGTTTAATTGCAGTGCAGTTCTTTTCAGCTCTAAAAATTTTTCACACTAATGAAGTGTCATCCAAAAAGTTGTATTGATTTTTCCACCACATGACTTCAACCACAAATATGTAATTATCCCTTTTATATCTAGCAGGGGGATTAAAATAATCTATAGTATGTAGCCTTTACTTATCCCTGATAGGTTTTGTGGTCCTTTACCCTTTTCAAAACATTGTAGTTTTTTTGATGAATGAACTTAAGACTAAATGTTGCACTTCTTCCTTTTATTTTTTTTCCTCCTATCATCGCAATTTCAAATAGGTTTGCAACCGACTGTAAAATGTTATTTAATGATAGGCTAAAAACAAGAGCCGAGAACAACGTCTATGTTAATTGTTTGGGTCTCTGTGTGCTGTGAGATCTAGTCTATACTGGTCATGTGTTATGTGCTTTCTGTGTGATAGGAACCAATAGGGGTGTTTGTAAAGCACTAAAATAATACTGATGCTGGATTTGTACAAATTGGACAAACATAATGTGAAAGCAGGGGGGGAATTTTTTCCTTCCTTAGAGCAAAGCTCTAATATAAATTAGAAATGTTCCCTGAAATCTGGTCCGCTTGCAGATTCGCAGATTTCCGAAAATTCACAAATTCGCAAACAGGCCCATTGAATTTAATGGGAATTTAAAAAATCTGGAAATGATGGTATAAATAGCAATGGTAATTTACTGTAAAGGGTTTAGGGAGCTGGGAAATGGTCTGGGGAAAACTTATCAATGCCCAAAATATTTAAAAAAAAACACCGTCCAGTACTGGAAACTAAATACACTTCCTGTTTTGGAAGTCCATGTAGTATTTTCGAGATTTCTAGTAATATCGAAAATTATCGATTTTTAACTAGAAAATTCTCGAACCTTTGATAATAAACGAAAATGGTGGTTTGGAGAAATCAGAAAAGTTCATATATCCACAAAGTCCAAGTTCAGGTGGATCCTTAAAATCCACTTCAAAAAAGAGGGTTCAGGTTCAGGTCCATCTCTTTTACAAATATACCAATGCCCCAGATCAGTGGTGGCGAACCTATGGCATACGTGCCAGAGGTGGCACTCTGAGCCCTCTCTGTGGGCACTCATGCACAGCAGAGTTCACCAGAGTTTGTTACCAGAAAACCAGAGAGAAAGTGTAGCAGCTGTCTCTAGCAGAAAGAGGTCACATGCTATAACATTCAGCTCTGCTTGAGTCCCTGTTTTGGATCTTAAAGGACAACAATACCCCAAAAAACAACATCTGCCCCATTACATGTCCTCACATCCAGCAGCTGAAATCGCTTACTCTCATTTACAACCGTGCTGCCTTCCCTTAGATATCACACAGCAAAGATGAGGGCTAAAAGCCAACCTCCTAGACGATAATTAACATATCACTTGTCATTGGCTGGTGGGAATGTCTGTTAAAACCTCTCTCCTCCTCCTCTGCCAGTTTTGAGTGACAGTTACAGGCAGACAGAATTTTTACACCCCCTTCACAGTGTGGCTAATTGAAGGCAGAGAGAAGCTTGAAATCAGGAAAAAACATATGGAGGGCTGCATACCTTTACTCTTTTGAAAGCAGTTTTAAAAAAAAAATGCATTGAGGCAATACAGTTATCCTTTAAACTCCTGTTTTATAATGTAGGGGTTAATGGTCACTAGAGATGGCCGGTTCGCGGACCCGAACCCGGATCCGCCGCGGATTACTCCCGTCCGCGAACGGCGGATTATTCCGGACTTTCCGGACTTCGAACTTCCGAACTGCGGATTTTTTTTTTTTTACGGAAATTTTCGAAAATACGAGTATCTCCGTAATTACGAGGATCTACGGTACTTACGGGATCCGGAAAAACCGAAGATCCTCGTAATTACGAGGATTCCCGTAATACGAGGATTCACGTAATTGATACATGAGAATACTCGTAAAAACGAGTAATTCGTGTAAATTTTCAAGACGGGCAAGCCACATGATCCAAATTAGCCAATGGCAGCTATCATAGTTACAGAAAGCCTCGTTTTTTTACGGAAATCTTCGTTTTTAACGGGAATCCTCGTATTTTCGAAAAAATACCGTTTTTTTAAAGTCACGCTAGCGGACTGTACTTTTTAGGTATTGTTGGCATTTATACGTGCTTCTAAGGCCATTACTCAGGTCCCTGAGTGGTTAAGTGTACGTTACCAAGGCTATTTAGACCACTTTTAATGGGATTTTGCCGAACTTTCATTTTAATACGTTTTAAACGGGTCCGCTCGTGGATTTTCGAATTTTCGGATTTTTTCAAAAATCGCGGATCCTCGCGCGGACCGGATTTTTCGAAGTTCGGACATCTCTAATGGTCACAGTTTTAGATCTCAAACTACTGTGTGGTAATGTGGAGGTTAATAGGTGATTTCTAAAGTAAAAACCCCATATTCAGGTTAAATGATCATGTTGGCACTATGCAATAAAAAGTGGGGTTTTGGGGTTGCAGTTTGGACACTCGGCCTCTAAAGCTGCCTCTCAGCCAATCACATACGCGGCTGCTGGTCCTGCCCCTGTTTGCAACTTCCTGCAAACAGGGAGCCGCAAAGAGGGCACCATGGGAGTGAAGGGTTCCAGAAACAAACTTACACTCCTTAGTTCTTGCAGCTGTCTGCATAGCCGGCAGCAGCGTCTGTGATTGGCTGACTCTCAGCCAATCACAGACACGGCTGCTGGCCCGGACCCTGTGTGCAACTTCCAGCAAATGGGGCCGAGATCTGACAGTCCCAGGAACTAAGGAGTGAAAGTATGTTTCTGGGGCTTGTTTTACAAATCTAACTTGGCAGTTGGGGGTAGGCTGGGGTATGCTACACCACAGAATTTATTATTGTTTGTGGTAGACATACACTTTAAAGTAATGATTGTTCAGACTTTGCAAATGTTATAATTACAGCTATTTATATCATTTTTTTCACAAGGATTAGAACCAACGAAAAAGGATTTTGCTCAGGAAAACCTCTGGCCTCTGTTTTGATTATTGAGTAAAAGACAATTGTGTATTTATATTGGATCAGCAGGTGTCAGCAAACTGAAATGGCCGCTGGTCTTGTGTAAACTCTAGAAAATCCAAAAATTCCTGTGGAAATCTGTGGAAATTAACACTTCCTGTCTCTTTAATTATGTATGTAATACATGTAATTAATACATGGTAGGTGTCAGGTGCACACACAAAAATCTTATGGAACAAAAGCGAATTTAATTTTACATGCGCATAAAAAATATACTGTATATCTGCACACACAGCTTATTTTAAATAAGAGGGAACATTGGTCAGTAGAGATGAACGAAATTGGTGAGTTTCGTGCAATAGTGTTTCTGTGGAACCTATTGACATTTCCAATTCCATTGAAGTGAAATTTTTGGATTTTTCAATAGACATTTTTGATTTACAAATTAAATTATCAAATTTTTGAATGGAATTTCAGAATTTTTGATCTTCAGATTTTCAATGAAAATTTCAGTTTCAAAAATTTCTAAAAATCCATTAGATCAGATTTTCGAAACCTGCAGTTCCGAATTGAAGCCAGGTTTGTTTCAACAGGATTCATCTCTATTGGTCAGGAAGACTGCCATTTTACATCAGTACTGCAGATTGAAGTTTTTGAAGGTAGTACAAAAATGGATACGTCACACAGTAAAAAAAAAAAAATGCGGTCCGAAGTCCCAAAATCCGAATGATCCACCCGGTTTCGGATGGGTCATTTGGATTTCAGAACAGAGGGGTTCCATGTCGACTCAAACCCGGATCCCGTCTCCAAAGGTTAGCATAAGAGTTCTGGTAACATCAATATTTGTAGCAATGAATGTTGGTGTTATGAAATCCCGTATACAAACCATTTAAGAACTATATGTTGTCCACTTTCTAAAAATGTAGAGCCCTGGGTCATATGGAAAGCTATGCAGTCTTGCATTATGGTTGTCAACGAACTGATTACCAATCAACCATCAGCCTTAACTGGTCTATAACAGATACTGACGAAAGCCAGCTTTTGATTGGTAGTGAGAATTTACTGGACTGGCTCAATTTACCAGGCAATTTTGACAAGATTTGGCATGTGAGAATAAAACAGGGTCCAGTGAATGCACCGTGCAAGGAATGGATATCATTTTCCTGTTACACAAAGGAAGGGGAAGCATCTTGTTATTATGAACACAATTATTTTCTTCCACTCCATGAAAAGAATCCCACGAGGCAGAAACATGTCACCTTGAAACCTTATCTGCAGCTGTTGATTTTATATTACTATATATGATAAGATCCCTATAGTTGCTTTACATGCCTTTAAAGTAAATAATTCCAGAAATAAGCGCAATGGTTTGGAAGGTTCCCTTAAATCCTTTATCATATTTATATTTTGGTATAACAAGATAAACAAGCTAACAAGATAAACATCCCCTTTGTGTAAGACTTTTCCATCACTAATAACAACATATATTATTGTCTGTGGGCTATTCGTTTAATTACCTGTCATTTTTGCACAGACACCTTTACTGTTATATGAACCATTTTACCCCTTCATTGATTAGAATGGAGCATTTCACTTGGGTTAAGCTGTCAGAAAACACAAAATTAGACATACTTGGACTCTATTTCCTTCCCATCTGGAGATTAACTGTCTAATTACTATTCCAAATCAGGAAGGATAAATAGAAGATAAATAAGTACAATGCAAGACAGACAGAGTTTAGAGAATACAGCTTATGTATAAATATAATGGTAATATATATTCTAAAAAAAGCAACAAGTTGCTCTGGACTGTGAGAAATCATGTAAAATAGATTCCCTACCTCTCTGGGAAATGGAACTGAAAATCTGAAAAGTCCATTTTCCCACTGCAGTTGCCCTTTACGTTTAGAAGATTTCCCAAGTAATGAGGATTTGGTCCATTATAAAGTTAAATTGCCAATCGGAATATTGATGATGCGTCTCCTCGTGTTTTCCGCTTGTTCCTATGCAGCTGGTGATTTCATTTCCATTTCAGTTTATTTGGCTTTTGACAACAAAGGTTTTTATATCTGGGATGGGACATGAGGAGCAGCATCAACAAATGTAATTTATTTTACTTTTCCTTTAAAGGAAGTAGTTACTATGAGTGGTGTGGGTGGTTATGCTGTTTAAACATCAATAACTTCTACAATACATTTAATTAAATCTTCATGTAACTCTGAGTGTTTGTCCTATTCTTTAAAGGGCATCTATACCGAAAAATAGGTTATTTTAAATTGACCAAAACTGGAAACTATCATTCTTCCCAATTCTTCCCATTCCTATTGTTGATCTGCCCCCTATTTCCCTATTTCTTTAGATATCCAATCTAAAACTTCTTATATTTCAGCTGTCAATCAAGTTCCTTGCTCTCAAATACTATTCTTCTGTGAGTAGTTTTACTGTACGTGGAATGGTGACAAAGTTTTGACCGTAGGAATGCTGTTTGCAGTTGGTTTGTGGGAAAGTCAGGTCGGACGGAAGTGGGAGTGGTTAAATGAGGGAGGGGGGATATTGCTCTTAAACAAAATATGTGCTGGATTGAAGGCATGCAGCAAGACACACACCTCAGAGTAAGTGCTACTTACATGTATTCAATTATAAATTAAGATGAGGCTAAGTCATTTTTTCAGTATAGTGTCCCTTAAAGCTTTTCTACATTTTTTGTAAGATATTTATAAAATATAGATTTAGGATCATACTACCCTTACATGAAAGGAATAAATTGAAATATTTCTTTAATGTATTGATTGAAGCCAGAGTGGTTAAGGAGCTATGGCTCACCTTCCGTGCTTTAATCAATAACTCAGGAGCCAGGGCCAAAGGTAAGTATATTTACCTTTCAAGCGATCCACTGATGCAGAACTCCAAATCCCCGACCACTTCCTGGTTCTAATTCTCTATAGAACGCATTGTCGTACATGGGAGATAAGGCATAGCTCTTCCCGGGCTTCAATCAATATATTAAAGGAATAGTTCAATTTGGGAGTGAACTATTACTTTAACATATACAATACCATTATTGGAAACTATATCCCTTCTATAACTCGCACGGTTATATTTTATTTTATTATACACGATGTGGAGCTTCATAAGACCATTTTAAAATTTAAATGTCTATTGTTGTAATGCATCTAAGCCAATGGGCTTGTTTTACATAAACAACATAGGCATTAATTACTGGTACTGTTACCAAATGTGTTTCTTACCTTAAAAGGCATGTCCACCCCAAAAACTAAAATTAAACAGACTACTGGCCCCACTGTGTAGTTAAAATAAATCTTGACCATAAATCTCTGTTCCTTATGGTTCTCCTGCAATGCTTGTCCAAAGTCCAGGAAGCTGAAGAGTAGGAGGTGTCTTTTTGTGGGAAAGGTTTCTGCCTCCTCCTTGTCCTCTAAGAGGACAGTGGCATGAACAGTGGAGACCTTTCCTCCCCTTCCTCCCTCCCACCCTCCTGATCCCTCCATGACTGCCCTTTACCTAGCGTAAGAAGTTTTTTTATATAATGTAGGGCATCCCTGCCTACCCCCAACCGCGATGTTAGATTGCTAGAAAAAGAATCATAACTCTACATTGCCAGCAACAGCATCTGTGATAAGCTGCCTCTCAGCCAATCACAGCCTTGGCTGCTGGTCCGGCCCCTGTTTGCAAGTTCCCGGCAAACAGAGGGCCAGATAAGAGTGCTGCAGGAACAACGCAGGAGCCACGTCTGTATTCTAAACATTCAGTAATATATTGAGCCAATGGTTACTGGTTATTATACATATACTGTAGTTCTGGTTGGTACAGGGATACTATATAATATTGAGAATTACTGGTATTAATACATAAATTGTTATTCTGGCTGGTACAGGGATACTATATAATATTGAGAATTACCAGTAATGGTATTAATACATATGCTGTAGTTCTGGTTGATACGGGGATACTATATAATATTAAGAAATTACTAATATTAGAGATGGGATCCGGGTCTGACACGGAACCAATCGGTTCCGAAATCTGAAAGATCCATCCGGATCCGGACAGATCCTATGGATTTCAGGACTTTGGAATAAATTTTCAAACATTTTTAAATGTACGGAGCTATTTTCGATAATTTTCGAAAATAACTTTGAACGTTCGAAAATCCTCGAAAATACGATCGGGTACCACTTTCGAGTTTCCAATCGTATTTTCGAAAATTGAAAGTTCGAGGCTATTTTAGAAAATTATCGAAAATAGCCTAAAACATTCGAAAATCTTCGAAAATACGGTCGGAAACTCAAAAGTGGTATCCGATTGTATTTTTGATGATTTTCGAACAAAATCTTCAAAAATTCATTCCGTTTTTGGATCTTCGGAGAACTTCCGAGATCCGGGAATCCGAAAATGGAACAAAACTATGTAGTTTCGGCCATCTCTAATTAATACATATACTGTAGCTCGGGTTGGTACAGGCCAGTGATACTATATAATATTGAGAATTAATGCTATTAATACATATATTGTAGTTCTGGTTGGTACAGGGATACTATATAATATTGATAATTACTGGTATTAATACATATACTGTAGTTCTTGTTGGTACAGGAATACTATATAATATTGAGAATTACTGTTATTAATACGTCAGCAGGGAGATTCAATAAAAGGGCAAATTTAGCACCATTTTAAACGATAAGAACTTTTATGAATAACCCTGATAGTGTAGTTCTGGTTGGTATGGGGAACTATATAATATTGAAGATTACTGGTATTAATACATATACTGTAGTTCTAGTTGATACAGGGATACATATAATATTGATAATTACTGGTATTAATACATCTACTGTAGTTCTGTTGGTACAGGAATACTATATAATATTGGAATTACTGTTATTAATACTCAGCAGGGAGATTCAATAAAGGGCAAATTTAGCACCATTTTAAACGATAAGAAATTTTATTGAATAACCCTGATAGTGTAGTTCTGGTTGGTATGGGGATACTATATATATTGAGAATATACTGGTATTAATACATATACTGTAGTTCTAGTTGATACAGGGATACTATATGATATTGAGAATTACTGGTATTAATACATATACTGTAGTTCTGGTTGGTACAGGGATACTATTTAATATTGAGAATTACTGGTATTAATATATATACTATAGTTCTGGTTGGTTAGGGAATACTATATAATATTGAGAATTACTGGTATTAATATATATACTGGAGTTCTGGTTGGTACAGGGATACTATATAATATTGTGAAGTACTGGTATTAATACATATACTGTAGTTCTGGTTGGTACAGGATACTATATAATATTGAGAATTACTGGTATTTTACATATACTGTAGTTCTGGTGGTACAGGGTATTATATTGAGAATACTGGTATTAATACATATACTGTAGTTCTTGTTGGTACAGGAATACTATATAATATTGAGAATTACTGTTATTAATACATCAGCAGGGAGATTCAATAAAAGGGCAAATTTAGCACCATTTTAAACGATAAGAACTTTTATTGAATAACCCTGATAGTGTAGTTCTGGTTGGTATGGGGATACTATATAATATTGAGAATTACTGGTATTAATACATATACTGTAGTTCTAGTTGATACAGGGATACTATATAATATTGATAATTACTGGTATTAATACATATACTGTAGTTCTTGTTGGTACAGGAATACTATATAATATTGAGAATTACTGGTAATTATATATATATCATAGTTCGTGGGGTTGGTTAGGGATACTATATAATATGAGAATTACTGGTATTAATATAATGAGTTCTGTTGGTACAGGGTACTATATATATTGTGAATACTGGTATTAATACATACTGTAGTTCTGGTTGGTACAGGGATACTATATAATATTGAGAATTACTGGTATTATTACTATACTGTATTTCTGGTTGGTACAGGGTACTATTAATATTGAGAATTACTGTTATTAATATATATACTGTAGTTCTGGTTGTATGGGATACTATATATAATATTGAGAATTACTGGTATTAATACATATACTGTAGTTCTGGTTGTGTAGGGATACTATATAATATTGGAATTACTGGTATTAATACATATACTGTAGTTCTGGTTGGTACAGGATACTATATAAATTTGAGAATTACTGGTATTAAAAATATACTAGTTTCTGGTTGGTACGGGGGATATATATAATATTGAGAATTACTGGTATTAATACATTACTGTAGTTCTGGTTGGTAGGGGATCTATAATAATTTGAGAATTACTGGTATTATTACTATACTGTAGTTCTGGTTGGTACAGGGATACTATATAATATTGAGATTACTGGTATTAATACATATACTGAGTTCTGTTTTTTTTTTTTTTTTGGTACAGGGATGATATATAATATTGAGAATTACTGGTATTAATACATATACTGTAGTTCTGGTTGGTACAGGGATACTATATAATGTTGAGAATAACTGGTATTAATACATATACTGTAGTTCTGGTTGATACAGGGATACTATATAATATTGAGAATTACTGGTATTAATACATATACTGTAGTTCTGGTTAGTATGGGGATACTTTATAATATTGAGAATTACTGGTATTAATACATATACTGTAGTTCTGGTTGGTAAAGGGATACTTTATAATATTGAGAATTACTGGTATTAATACAAATACTGCAGTTCTGGTTAATCGAGGGATATTGCCATTTGGAGTCAGGAATTTCCCACCCTGTTTTTAGCTGTTAGGTAGGGTTCAAAAGGAAGAGCGAAGGAAGGGCGAAGATTTTGGACTTGATGGATGGAATATATAGAGCCATGCCTGAATTCTAAACATTAAGACTGCCATGTATGTATCCTATATATGTGGATATAAATTGTAAATTTTGACTGCAATAAAAAATAATTAAAATCTGAATTCTAATTCACATATTAGTTGTCTTAATGGATAAAACATTTACAAGTAAAGATTAGAAATACAATGCAAACAATTTAAGGAAAGGGAAAAAAACAACAAAATCTTTGCTGGAAACCACCTGCAGTATGTGCCTAGACTATTTAATGTATAACAGAAATACAATTAAAACTATTGCATCAGTTCTAATAATTAGGGGAAGTTGTACAGGGTGAACATCTGGAGATGCTTCAACAATTATATTTATAAGTTAGTAGTGTGGGAACCCTAAGCTGCCATTATTTTGAAAGAGATGGGTTACATATTTACATGGTCTACACTGAAATTATCATAATCTGTTTATGCAGTTTATAAAAGTCTGTGGTTAGTCAGATGATAGAAAAGATCAGCCATGGTAATGATTATTAATTTGGCTTGAAAGAGACCCATTATTTTCCTTTCTCTTCTTCTTTTTTCTTCCACCTTTTTTTAGGACTATATCCCCACAGTTTTACAGTTTTTGAGCTAGACAATTTGATAGAAACTTGTCCTAACCAGCTCTGATTTCTTTTGATTGAGTTCAGCTGCATCATAGACACAGGTTTGTGCAGCCATTCAAGCCAAATTTATACTTTTTTCTAGTTTGACTTGTACCTTATCTGCAACTAATGCAGCCTATACAATAGTTGTCATACCTACTTATATCCGTCCGGGCCAATTATTGTGATTGAACTTTATCAGTTCAGATGAACTCAAACTATTCGAACTAGTTAGATTTTCCACACTCGTAGGACTATTTTTGAACGTTTGGCACGCCGGAGATTCTTGAACAGCCGACGATCCCACAGCTCGAAACCGGGACCCCCTCCCGGGTCCTTACAAGTACCCTTGCAGCTCTTAAAAGAGCTCTTAGGCGGCATCTTCTGTCTTCCATCCGGTGAAACCAGCTCCGCTGAGGCCACCGACCCCGAGAAGTACCCCTGCGGCTGCCAGGGGTACCTCCGGTGCCGGTGGCCTTAACGAGGTCGATGTTACCGGCATCTTAATCTGACGTCTTCTTTCTTCTTTCTTCTGGCATCTACTGCGATGACTTCTGAGCTCCGCGGAGGTTGGCACCTCTTTATATAGGTTTGCAGAAAACCCTAATCCGTTTCTGATTGGTCAATTTTTCAATGTTTGGTTAACATGGTTTACATTAACAAATCAGATTTTGCAAGTTTTACAGAACGTTTAAGGATTACCGAAAAGCGGCATGCAGAAACAGAAGTAGCACGCGTGGGCGCTACGTCCATTTTTTATGATGTTCCCCGCACACGGGCGTCTTCCCCAGACCATCTCCCATGTCCCAGAGGCCTGTAAGTTAAAGGGTATGTCCACCCTTGAAATAATTTTTTTATATGTCATTCCCCCTGTCCCCCCAGCCCCAACCGCTCTATTTATTTTATTAGAAAATGCCCCAAACTTTACTTACTCCCCTCTTTCCTCTGCCGCGCTGCCAGCCCTCTGCTTGCGAGAAAATGCAAGCAGAGGGGCGGGACCGGCAGTCGCGTCTGTGATTGGCTGATCGGCAGCCAATCACGGATGTTCATTGCGGCGGAGGAAAGAGGGGACGTAAGTAAAGTTTGGGGCACTTTCAAATAAAATAAATAGAGCGGTTGGGGCTGGGGGGACAGGGGGAAAGTTACATATAAAGGGATTTACACTAGGGGGAGGGAATCCTAATCGGGAAGGAGAGGGAGGGAGAGGAAGGGGGAGGGAGGGGGAGAAGGGCTGCAGTTCACATGCCAAAATTCTCCCAGAGGCCAGGTAGGAGGCAGAGTCCTATATCCTCCTGGTGGGCAGTTTTTGGGACTTTGGGGGGGAACTACAGGAGAATCATATGGAGCTGGGATGTGAGGTAAGGATTAAACTACACTACATGATGGGGCCAGTAGTGGGGGGATTATAGTTTTGGGGGTGGACATGCCCCTTAAGTTTACCCTGCCATATTTTGGAAAGTTCATTCGAACTTTCTGAACTAATAACCCCCCCATTGACTTTAAAGGGTCCGTTTCTTTTTTAGAAGTTCGAAAGTTCAAAAACGGACCAAACTTTATGAAGTTCGGCCATCTCTAACTGTCATTTGCAAGATGTACAATCAAGCCCGGGGATGTTTTAAGAATGTCAGCAGGTACATCCACTGGCCTGTCTGATAATCAGATCGATTTGAAGTTGAACATTGAATTGATCAAATATTGATAGTGTATAATCTGGCCTAAGACACTACCCCTTCCATTGACCCAACCTATTCTTTCCTACTAATTGAACTCCCCTGACAATCCAATTACAGCTTATCAAATTGCTTCACCCCCATTTATTCTAAACTGTATAATATTGTATCACAGTATTGCCACTTTGTCACACTCTGGGTGCTGTATGATTTTGTATTGCATGACCTACCCTTGTATGTAACACGTTTTCCTCTTATGTATTAATGTAATTGTAAAGTGCCATGAAAGATGTCGGTGCTATATAAATCCATAACAACAATAATAGCAATAACCATGACCAAAATTAGACATCGATTTTGTCTATATCTACATGTAAAGATGACACTTCACATTGAGACGCTATAACCTTTTGTTTTATTATTAAAGATATTTTGCTTTCAACACTAATTAGGAATTAATCAATATTAAATAAGAATATTCCCAATATCCTGTTATACTATTTACTATTGGCTACATTGTCAACTGCTCTCTATTAGAGATGGGATCCGCGTCCGACACAAACCCGGATCCGACACTGAACCCCTCAGTTCCGAAATCTGAAAGATCCATCCGAATCCAGACGGATCCTCCGGATTTCGGGACTTCAGAACAAATTTTCAAAAATGTTCAAATGTACGGAGCTATTTTCAATATTTTCGAAAATATCATCGAATGTTCGAAAGTCCTTGAAAATATGACCGGAGATCACTTTCGACTTTCCCATCGTATTTTCAAAGATTTTGAAATGTTCAAGGCTATTTTCAAAAATTATCGAAAATAGCCTTTAACGCTCGATTTTCGAAAATACGATCGGAAACTCGAAAGTGATCTCCAGTCCTATTTTCGAGGACTTTCGAACATTCAATGATATTTTTGAAAATAGCTCTGTACATTCGAAATTTTTTGAAAATTTGTTCCGTTTTCGGATCTTCGGATCTTTGGAATTTTCCCGATATCCGTGAATCCGAAAATGGAACAAAACTGTGCCACCTGTTAACCAACAGGTTTAGCTGCACCAAACCTTAGTTTATGCAATAGGCACCTACAGGTATACGGTCTAAAATGTCTAAATGCTAAATATAAGTACAACATGTTTACTGCATTACAGCAGTTGAAATTATTACTTAGATTGCTTTAAACCATTGTGTGGCGGGTTATCCCAAGCGGCATTAAATATTACATTTAGCTTGGTAGCAATATGCAAATGCTACATTCTTTCTAACCTAGTTCTAGATCAGCTTTTCGCTACCATAAAATTCAGTTTATATTTGCAAAATGTCACTACAAAATTACCTCCCGATGTTCCTGTGACGCTCTGACAACCGATTGGCCCGATAATTATTGCAATAATAAGTTCCATTCTAATTACGATATTAAACATCTGGGAACATCGGCAGATAAATCTACTGCTTCAGTCAACATTCCAATTGGTGTAATGTCGAGGTAGAGTATGCCCACCGGCCAGCTGTCGTCACATTCTTTGCCTATAGCTTTATAAAACTATGACCGTCCAGATTCCAAGCTACATAATATATAAAAAACTGACATGAATAAAGTAGGGTTTTGCCACTAATGGCATCCTGAAGTAGAATATAAATTTCTAACTGAATGGCTGCATTACTTTAACATAATTGCATGTAAATTATTCTTTTAGAGTCACTTTATCCTTCACTTATCACAAATCTGTTAGCCATAAGAAGTAGGCTGGTGTTATTGTTTGCACTGCTTGTTCAAATGTCCCTAGTTGTAAATCTGTAGGGTAAACAGTGTTAAATAATTGCTTTTAGAGAAAGCAATAAATTCGGAAAAGCAATCAGCAAATTGTTTTGTCTCCTTCAATCTGATCTTGCATGAATATCCCCCGGTAAGGTAAGTCTAGCCATAAAACGTACCATAATGTTTCCACTGGGTAGAAGATAATGAATCAATCTAGAAAAGAGTAATGAGTAATAGCGAAATGATGGCTGATCTTTCAAACATATCTACCCTGAACTTCAAAGCTAAAATTGATTCGGAACAGAGGCTATAAAGCTAAATTGATCTATCGCCAATTGTGCTAATAAAATTGATTCTGAATGCAAATTCCTTGGCTGCCACTGATTAATTTCTTTTGCATAAATGCACTTGCAGAGATATAGATGCCTCTTTCTATTTAAAATGGGTAAACACAAGCCCTGAGTTATGAGTGGAATGTTTGTAATAAGATGCTAAAGATACATACAGGATAAAATCAGATTCTATACATTTATAGATGTCATGAACTGGGAGCTACAGTTCAGAATGAGACAAAAACACATTTTCTGCTTTGAAAGTACAACACTTTTAAATTGGCCAATCAGTAATACAGCAGCTGATTTATTGTGTTGCTGTGAATTCGGCGACTCTGAATTTGTTGGTCTTTCCCTTGACTTGACAATTAAATACATAGATAATGGTCTGTACACACAAAAAGTGGAAGCCATTATAAAGGCTTCATAACCTTCCAACTGGACATCTGGGCCCCTCTACTGGCAGAAACAAAACAAAAGTGTCTCTGACAACTACCAAAGAATATAACCACATATGGCAATGGTGTAACAAAAGTGTTCAAATAGGAGGAGACCTACTTCCTCCGCTGGTAGGGCCAGGTGGAACCAACCCCAGCCCTCATCACACAAGGTAAACTGTGATTCTTAAATAATCTTTCCAGGTAAGTAATAAATAAAAAGCTTACCAGCATAAGATCGTGGCCCCCCTTGTTTCATGGGGGTCTCCAATGTACATTCCAGGTTGCATGGCTCCTTCCAGTTTGTTTGAAGTGCTCCCCTTTACTGGCACTAAGTAGATTGTTTACCCTACACATATCCTAAATTACGTTTATGCAGTAGGCCAATTGGGATTTTACGTTTTTGTGTAGTTATCTCACAGTACATTGTATTCTTATAATATGTAACACTAGCAGGGTTATTCAATAAAAGTTCTTATCGTGTAAAACAGTGCTAATTTTGCCCCAACCAATCAGAACTTATTTTAACATTTGAAAGCTACAATCTGATTGGTTGGGGCAAAATTAGCATTTTAAACGATAAGAACTTACTCTATTACTCTATTGCAAACAGGATAAGTACAAGGAATTGGCAAATTTCAGTACGTAGCCCTTCTACTTGTTTTAGGTGTCAGCAGCTGTACCTGTAATACTATGTTATGCAGATTATTTGATGTTTCTGTTTATGTGTCTGGGGAGATTCCACTTTATTTACTTTAATTAAGTCCATAGGGAATGTTTCAAATGGTTGTCTAGCTAGAAAGTAAAGGAGAAAAAAACTACAATTGTGTTAACGTTTTGGTAATCACCTGAAATTAAGTTATTGCAAGGAATTTTTCCCTTTATTAAAATATAAATAGATACAAATAATAAGTATTAAAACTAAGTAAACAAATTACCTAAAACATTAGGATTTTAATTTTTATTTTTTTGCAAAAAGGATTGTAAATGTTCAATGCTGGTCTTCAGATTGTGTTTCCATCATCAGATAATGGCTAGAGATGCCTGAACTTCCGAAAATCCGCAGCTCAACCCAGGACCCCCCTCTTGGGACCATTGGATGGATCATTGTGGCCCTGGGAAGGACCTTTTGGGGCTTAAGGGGTCCCGTAGCTCGAACCAGGACCCCCTACCTGGCACTGATAAGTACCTTTGTGGCTCTGGGAAGGGCCTTTTGGGGCTCAAGGGGTCCCGCAGCTTGAACCAGGACTCCCCCTCCCTGGCACTGATAAGGGCCCTTGTGGCCCTGGAAAGGGCCTTTTGGGGCTTAAGGGGTCCTGCAGCTCGAACTACAAGAGCCTTTGTTGGGGGTCCCGCAGCTTGAAACTGGGACTCCCATTGGCTGTTAACAGTGCCCTTGCGGCCTTTAGAAGGGCCATTGAAGGCTCCTGCAGCCCAAAACCAGGACCCCTAGCTGTTAGCCCTTGTGGCTCTAAAGTGTTTTTAGGATAAGGGGTCCTCCAGCTCAAAAACGGGACAACCCCTGGTCCTAAAAAGAACCTTTTCAGGTATCCGCCATTGCCACTGATGACCCCAAGTTCACTGATGTCACCAATGACACTGATGCCACTGCCGCCACCACCAATGTCACCAATGCCGCCATCTTGATCTTGGAGTCTTCTATCTTCTTCCATCTTCATTAACATCCAGATAGATTCTGAGTTCTGTGCAGGTTTGTATCTCTATAAAATATTGAAATATAATTGGTAAATAAATGACCATATGATTTTTAGGAGAAATATTAAGCAATCAAAATTAAGCAATCCTATATAAAGAGGTGCAAACCTGCACGGAACGTAAAAATGCTCGGGATGTTGAAGAAGATAGAAGACTCCTGGAAGAAGATAGAAAACTCAGAGATCAAGATGACATCATCGGCGACAACGGCAGACGATGTGACATCATCAGTGACATCCGTGACATTGGTGTCATCCAGCGACATCGCTGATGTTCATGTCATCAGTAGCGGCAGCACCACCAGTGGGGCAAATTTTAGTTTAGTTTAGTTTTAGTTTAGTTTAAGGTTTATTTTATTTTTATTTTTTATTATTATTGTGGATTCATATAGCGCTTTACAATTACATGTATACATTCACACCAGACCCTTCGCAGAAGAGTTTGCAATCTAAGCAAGTTTATTTAAGACATACATTGGTACATCTTTATGATTGTGGAGGAAACAAAGTGCCTGGAGGAAATCCACGCAACCACGGGGAGAACAAACTCCTTGCAGATGTGTCCAAGATGTGTCCAAGAATTCTCCATCCCCAAATATACATTTTTCTGTTAGCCAATCACAGAGGCAGGTCCACCTATCTGTACGTCTTTATGATTGTGGGGGAAACTTGGGCAGATGTGCCCAAGATGTGTTCAGCACTGCCATGCATCCGTGCTAACTACTGAGCCAGAGAACTGACCGAGTGACATCAGGGGCATGGACAGCCTATGCAACAAACTTCCGAGCATTAGAACATCATGACTTTATTCACAGAGATGTACTAATAAGCTTTGCACATTGCTATTACATACACCCAGCCCAAAAGATCAAGCCCATTGTCATAAGAAAACGTATTGAAGAAAACAAAACAAGAACTAACCACTTTGATGATTACTGCTGTCCAGATAGACAGGATAATGTGTTACGATTTCCAAACAAATCTGTCCAATTTACTCCCCTATCATCAATTCCAATACTACTGTAACACACCTTTTCTGTAAATGAATAGTAATTCCTTTGTGTAGTTCAGAGTTATGTTTCATTTATAAAGGAGTGACAGTATAATGTCTAGGTGTCAGACTCTATTAATGCTGCTCAGTATCTTCTATTTATTTTTAGAGCAACTGAAATTTAACTGGTGGTGAAAGATACACAGTTAAATGTGTTTATTTTGCTTTTTGCAAGAATCTGCAATGTATCCAATTATTTTACCCCTAAGGTAAAATAAGCCTCACAACTGTCATTACTGTAGTGGAAGTTATTATTGCAGGGAAACTGTTTCCTATTCATACAAGAGAGATCTTACACAATTTTAGTGAACAAATTGCTAAATGCATGTCTGTCTTATAAGACACTTCTACCAGCCAGCTATACCTTGCAATGTAGACAAGATGGATGTTTAATCTTGCAAAGTATCAGTGCTAGCCACAAAGCTCCAATTAATGACCAAACCAAGATCAACGGTTCGGGATGGTCCTCCTACCTTCCTCAGTGGCTTTGCAAATTACAGCAGGTTAGGCTGCTCTGGCTGACTGCCACCTCCCCAGGGATGGATAATGTAGCCCAAGGCTGATCAGTAAGTCTGCTTTAATTGAGACCTGGTATGTATGTGTTTTCTTTGTTTCCTTACCATGAACAATCAGCTGTGACAACTTTGCAAAGACAATTCACATGTCTTGGTCTGTTTGTATACACTGCTCATACTAACATAGGAATGAACTCTCTGTCATGCATTGTGCATATAATTGTATTCCGTGTTATTAAGTAGCTGCATAGAAAACATATATTAATTATTTTTATTTCATTGATTTGAAAATTAGAAAAATCAGACTGGACATCTGAACACCTGCACTAAGGTTGATTGTGGACCGGTCACACATCCTATACTACTACAGTGAGATAGCCCACCGGTAGATCACGGTATTCTAATGATGCTGTATCATTACTGTATGTAATGATACTGTACAGTAGTTATGTTATTCTGTGAGTTTATTTGCTAGCATGGTAACAACGTGAAATTGGCAAATCATATTATTGCAGCGATTTAAACAGAGCCACTATCTGCAACTCAGTGCAAACAGCCCGGCGATGTTATATGCCCATAGCGGCTGGCGTTTTTCTAATATGGCACTTTTAAAGCCAGATATTAGCTGGCATTTAAAGTGCTGCAATAGAATTCCGCTTTGGGCATATAACATTGCTTGCCGCGGTTGCACGGTTAACTTTCGCATTGGCCAAGCAGTCGCCGTAATGAAGGAGTTTAAGTAATGCTAACCAATATAACATCAGTTAGCGTGACTCCAAAACAGGAGCGGTGTACATGTACTTGGGGTCAGCAGCTGTACATAGAATACTGCAAAAATGTTATGTTTCTGCATAAATATCTAGAAAGTACAGGGAAGAAGAAAAGCACAAACTACAAAAATACTTTTCTTTCAAAAAGACTTGCGCACCTCAAACTCTTAAACAAACAGTAGTTTCTATGATTCCCCATTATCGCCTACAATTGTTTTTAAGAGGGTTGGGTGGGGGGTATTTCAATTTAAAGTGCACCATACCTATTTTAATGTTCCAAGGTTAGGGCATTTTCTCATGTTTGGCACATGCTCGTCCCATAACTAACCAGAGGCCTATTTATTTATCACATGTCTGTTTTAATGATTAGACACATCTCTGATTGTTGCTCAGACCAAAATAAGACAAAGGGGGGAAGAAATTAAATAAAGATTGGCTTTAAAACATTGTGTATTATATCTCCTTTATCTACCAATATGTTATTTTGCTCCCATTTGTCATGATTAGTTTGCAGACAGCAATGCAATGCAAGGGAACACAATCTGGAATAGCTCTATAGCTACCTGATAGATTTAAGGCAGCTGGACACTAAAGATATATTTTATCTGTATATACTTAGCCGCCTGCTATTTTTTTTTTTTAAAGATTCAGAAAATGCTCTAAGAATTATAGTTTAGCATTAGCCAGGCATCAGCAGAATTCAGTGTAAAAGGCTCACAAACAAGCTACAAGGATTTTGTGTGTGCAGTTATGGTCCATCATTATTAAATGTCTCTTGCCGGTCGGAAGAGGTGCTTTATCACAAACAGCAATTCATCAGCGCTTGCCAAGCCGGCTCACATCTGACCTCTGCAGCAATAATGCTGCATCAAGTAGGCCAACTACTCAGTTTAGCAGCAGAGCAGGGAGCAAAGAATAGCTTGAAGATTAAGTGCACTGTATCATGTTTTCATTCCCAGGAGCTATGTGGGCTGATGTTGTATTGATTGGGAAAGTTTACCAGTAAGTATCACAAACAACAATAGCCAGGTCAACAATCGGTGATGCCTGCATGCGAATTCCCTCGTGATGTTTGGGTATGCTGGGCTAAGGCAGAGCTATCATGATGTCTGAGTGCAGGTTGAATAAGGTTTTACAACGAACAGAGAGAGTACAAACCTGCTGTTTGGAATGACATTTAAACCGTATGTGCAAGGAAAAATCATGAACACACACTGACTATATTACATCTATTTCCAAAAGCCCCTCCAACACACACAGCATTTTAGAATAAAATTCTTTCCACATTAATGTTTTCTGTGTTGTAATAAGATAAACAAGATAAATAAAACGGTAATACTTCATCTCTGCACACAGTTAACAAATGCATCAGCTAGCGGATAATAAAGAGTTTGAAAATTTGGTGGGACCTGCTTTAAATATCAGTGAATTCCCGCAGGGCTTTCCAGATTAGCAGAAAATGACTTTCAGTCAATGAAGTTTGACACAAATCTAGCAGTCTGCATATTTGTGCATTTAACCTTTAAGCAGTGGATAACTTTCCACAATTGCAAACATCTTACCTACCCTCACCATATACAGATAAACCAGATTGCAAATGATGCAGCCAATCAATCCACCATTAAACATAAGCAGATTTCAGCAGAGTCCCAGATCCAATAGTGTCTGAACTCTATTTGACCATTAAGCTAATTAAAATTGTCTATTAAGAGCTCACTGATCTTAAGGGTGAATGGGAATCTAATTTGGCAAATTTAATCAACATATTAATAATAAAAAATAAATCTTTAAGGGTATGTCCATCCTTTAAACAAAAAAATGGTAACTTGTAAGCTACCTGCCCCTAATTTCTACAAAATATTCAGCACATTATTAGATGTGTATTATTTAGCAGATATTTAAGGATTATAAATGCCCCTATTCAGGCTGAGGAAGTTGGCTCCTCCATCCATGCTGTCAGTCATGGCTGCGACTACTAAAATCGCAGCCATTGATTGACTGCACTTTCCCGTGCTGCCTCCTCTGCTCATGCTCAAGTTTCTTAAAGCTCATTAAGCAGAAGGAGAAGGTGGCAAAATCCCAGGAAAGGGAGAAATGGGCAACACGTACTACTTCTATCTAGAGATTGTACTAGTTCTATCTAGGCATTGTACTAGTTTTATCTCCAGTAAGAATAAATGTCAGGGTACCCACCGGGCGTCCACCTCCTCCCTGGCCACCTTACTGCCAGTATATATATCCAATAGCTTAACGAAATGAGGGTTGTCCAGTCCTTTAGGATGCACTTTGGGGTGATCCCATTTATTGGTACAGACACAGCAAAATACACACAACGTTTTGGCACACAGGCCTTTGTCAAGTGTTACAGTTCAGTGAAACCCACTGTCCTTCTGTACCCAATGTACACAGTGGACACCTAGTGGGACATAACCATTATAATACACAATCCAAATAAGCTCCCACAGTGGTAGCTTCCAATATAACAAATCCTATATCTGAACCTGGAACCTGCTGCTCTCATTTCTTCACAAAGGCCGAGGGAGCCTTCCTTCTAGTTTTCACTCCCTGCTCAATCCCTCGCATATCCTATAAAAACAAGTAACTCATAGCCACCATTCATATAAAGTGCAGTACATACAAAAGTGCTATATTCTAAAGTGCAATAAGTGCATATAAGAATTACTATGAACTAAATCCCTCTATATGGCAGTCGCTTGAAATAATATAAATTTTTAAAGTGTGGATATTGTAAAAAGTGCTAACTATTAAAGTGACATACACTATATATATATATATATATATAAACAATAGTTAAAAATCAGTATTATAGGTACATATCCTCATGCAATATTTTCTACAAAAAACAGGAGTAACTCAATTTCTCATTCAAACCCTTTGGGGTGACAGTGTCCAGTTTCCACTCCAATATGCCTCTCTTTGTAATAGCCTTCTTTCTGTGTCCCTCCTCTAGGACCTGTTCAAGCACCTGCCACCTTAGCTGGCTTACATTGTGTCTTTTTCTACAAAATGTCTCGCTACACTTGACCTTTCGTCTTTGTTACGAATATACCCCCTGTGCTCACTAATCCTCTGTTTGACCATTCTTTTGGTCTGTCCTACATACACAAGGCCACAGGGACATTTAAGGCAATACACTACCCTTTCTGTCTGACAGGTAAAATATCCCTTTATCTTAATTGCTTTCCCATTTCTTGGGTGCCTCACCACTTCCCCTTTTATTATACCATTACAATTTTGGCAATTCAAACAGGGAAATGTTCCTAATTTGGGTGTCGACAGGAACCTTTGCATCGTGGTCATCTTCTTCCGGGGTTCCAGATCACTCCTAATCAATATATCCTTTAGGTTCCTTCCTTTTCTATATGTGAACCTAGGTTTCTGTTTAACTGCCTCACTCAGATGCGTATCTCTTTCCAGCACTGACCAATACTTTCTAATAATCTTTTTTACTTCTACAGAGTGCTCTCCGTATTGGCTGACAAACGTGAGCCTCTCTGTCTCGTCCTTCTGTGCCTTTCTTTGTCTCAGTAAGTTCTCCCTTGGTATGTCCGACACCTGTCTCCTAATTCTCTCTAGCTCACGGCTATTATATCCTCTCCCTTCAAACATTTCTTTCATAGTTATGCTCTATATATCTGTTCCTGTGAGTTAACTCTTTTACACCTAATAAACTGACTCTTTGGGAGACTTCTAACACATCCTGGGGGATGAAAACTTTGAGGGTGCAAAAATGTGGGTCTGTCAGTAGGTTTTCTATAGAGGCTACTCTGCAATTCCCCCTTTCCAATCTGACCTCCACATCAAGGAAACAAATGCTATTATTACTATGTTCTACTGTGAATTTGATTGTATCATGTACACTATTAACATATTCCTTAAATTTCATCAGCTCTTCTTCTCCTCCCACCCATACAAAAAACACGTCATCAATGAAACGGAAGTATTGTTTGATCTTATCAGTAAACAGTTCGTTATTTAAAACCAATTTTTCCTCTAACCCATACATAAAGATATTTGCATACGCGGGTGCCATGTGTGCACCCATACTTGTGCCTTGTATTTGTTCATAGAACGTATCCTGGAATCTAAAATAGTTTTTAGATAGCACCAATTCTAATACCGTCACCAAGAATGTAATCATTTGTGTATCCCCTTTAAGTTCTTTCCATAGTTGTTCTTCTACACTCCTAATTCCTTCTTCATGGGGTATATTCATGTATAAGCTTGTAACATCCATGGTGCACAATATGACATCCTGTTCTCCAAAGTCAACATTCTTTATATTGTTCAAAAATTCCATAGTGTCTTTCAACACCGTCTGTAACCTGTTAAATATAGGTTGGAGATAGCTGTCTATATATATGGACAGTGGATGAAATATAGAATCACATGCTGATACTATTGGTCTCCCCGGGGGGTTGTCTGGATTCTTATGGACCTTAGGTAGATGATAGAAGATGGGCACACGGGGATTTTTAAGGTCATTGCTTCCCTTAGTTCATTACTTATTAACCCACTTGTCATGGCTTCGTTCAGTAGGATGTCAACCTCTTTCTTAATTTTGGACGTAGGGTCCTGTCTTATCTCCTTATAGTGGGACTCATTCCCCAATTGTCTCAAGGCCTCTGCAATATACTTTGTCTTGTCCATGATTACAATTGCCCCTCCCTTGTCTGCCTTTTTAATTACAATGGAGCCATCTTTTTGTAATCCATCTAGTGTTTCTTTTTCCTTTTTACTCAGATTCCCAGGCTTTTTTCTTTCATTTTCCCAGAGTGCTCTACAATCCCTCATCACCAACTCCTGGAAGATTTCTATGGGTTCACTTTTTATCTCCGGATCAAACATACTTTTCTTTTTCAGTTTGTGTGGTACATCACTTACTTTCATATTACTATATGAATGGTTCTGCTTAAACCAGTTTTTAAGCCTAATATTCCGCACAAACTTAAAGAAATCAACCTGGAAGTCAAACAATCCTACTTCATATGTGGGGATGAAGGTAAGTCCTTTATTAATAACCTGTTTCTCCATAGGGGTAAGTATTCTGCTTGAAATATTAAATACCAAATCCACTTCTTTCTTTTTCCCACTATAATGCCTTGTGCTCCCTTCCTTGTACTCCTCCCATTCTCTTCTCCCTGTATCACAATTCCTCCCAGTGCTGTCCTCCCCACAATCACTACTCCCCCTCCTTCCAGCCATACCTTTTGGAGCCAGACGATTTCTAGTGCGCACACCATGCTGCCCTTCATTGCCTGCTGCCAGTGGAGGGGTCTGCGGGTCTCTACTGCTGCCTGCTGCCACGTTCCTCCACTCGTTCCTCTCAGCCCTCTTCTGTTTGCGCTCCCTTCCCAAGTTGCTGCGCGTGGAACTTCTGGTCCGGTCCTTCTCGCGGCTTGAGATCTCGCGCTATCCTCAGCGCTTCCCGAGTCACTGGAGGACGTGGCTTCACTTGCAGGTCCGTACCACCCATTACCCCGCCTCTGCCTCCTCCTCTCTGCCAGCCAGCTATACACTCGTTCAAATTGGTAATCCAGGGTGTCGCGCCTGTACTTTCTAAGCTTGCTCTTAATCAGTTCAGCCTTCAGTTCAGAGGTATCGTTCTGCAGTTCAGCCAGCACCTTATCAAGTTGTGTTTTATTCATCATTCCCTTTAATAAATTTATATTTGTGTCAATCTCCTGTTGTACTTCCTTCAGGGCTTTGCTGATTCCTTGAATAGTAAGAAGCATTAGGTCCAGGGAGCATCTATTCAGTATAGCTTTCCATTTAGCTATAAATTTTTTTGTAGAAAATTATGCATGAGGATATGTACCTATAATACTGATTTTTAACTATTGTTTATTTATATATATATATATATATATATGTGTATGTCACTTTTAATAGTTAGCACTTTTTACAATATCACCACTTTTAAATATTTAATATTTATTCTAAGCGACTAGCCATATAGAGGGATTGTAGTTCATAGTAATTTCTTATATGCACTTTATGCACTTTAGAATATAGCACTTTTGTATGTACTGCACTTTATATGAATGGTGGCTATGAGTTACTTTGTTTTATAGGATATGCGAGGGATTGAGCAGGGAGTGAAAACTAGAAGGAAGGCTCCCTCGGCGCTTTGTGAAGAAATGAGAGCACTGAGTTCACAGGTTCAGGATATAGGATTTGTTATATTGGAAGCTACCACTGGTGGGAGCTATATTTATGGATTGTGTATTATAATGGTTATGTCACCACTAGGTGTCACTGTGTACATTGGGTACATAAGGCAGTGGGTTTCACTGAACTGTAACACTTGACAAAGGCCTGTGTGCCGAAACGTTGTGTGTATTTTGCTGTGTCTGCACCAATAAATGGGAGCACCCCAAATTGCATCCTAAATGACTGGACAACCCTCATTTCGTTAAGCTATTGTACTAGTTTTATCTAGGGATTGCACTACTTCTATCTAGGGATTGTACTAGTTCTATCTAGGTATTGTACCAGTTTTATCTAGGGATTGTACTACTTCTATCTAGGGATTTTACTACTTCTATCTAGGGATTGTACTACTTCTATCTAGGGATTTTACTACTTCTATCAAGGGATTGTACTAGTTCTATCTATGGATTATACTACTTCTATCTAGGGATTGTACTAGTTCTATCTAGGGATTGTACTATTTTTTATCCAGGATTGTATAGTTTTTATCTAGGGATGTATAGTTCTATCTATGGATTATACTAGTTTTATTTAGGCTTATCCTAGTTCTATATAGGGATTGTGCTAGTTCTATCTAGGGATTGCATCTATTATCTAGGATTGTACTACTTCTATCTAGGGATTTACTACTTCTATCAAGGGATTGTACTAGTCTATCTATGGATTATACTACTTCTATCTAGGGATTGTACTAGTTTCTATCTAGGGATTGTACTAGTTTACTAGGGATTGTACTAGTTCTATCTAGTGATTGTACTTCTATCTAGGGATTGTACTAGTTTTATCTAGGGATTGTACTTCGTCTATCTAGGATGTACTAGTTTTATCTAGGGATTGTACTTCGTCTATCTAGGAATTGTACTAGTTCAATCTAGGGATTGTACTAGTTTTATCCAGGGATTGTACTAGTTTTATCTAGGGATTGTAATAGTTCTATTCTATTGATTATACTGTTTATTAGGCATTATCCTAGTTCTATTAGGGATTGTGCTAGTTCTATCTAGGGATTGCCACTTGATTTTATCAGGATTGCACTGATTTTCTCTAGGGATTGTACTAGTTCTATCTATGGATTGTACTAGTTCTATTTAGGGATTGTACTACTTCTATCTAGAGATTGTACTCCTTCTATCTAGGGATTGTACTTGTTTTTCTAGGATTTGTACTTCTTCCATCTAGGGATTGTACACTTGATCTAGAGATTGTACTAGTTCTATCTAGGATTGTACTATTTCTATATATAGGGATTGTACTACTTCTATCTAGGAATTGTACTAGTTCTATCTAGGGATTGTACTGTTCTATTAGGGATTGTACTACTTCTATCTAGGGATTGTACTACTCCTATCTAGGATTGTACTACTTCTATCTAGGGATTTTACTATTCTATCTAGGATTTTACTAGTTCTATATCTAGGGATTGCACTGGTTCTATCTAGGAATTGTTACTAGTTTTGTCTAGGGATTGTACTAGTTTTTATCTAGGGATTGTAACTACTTCTATCTAGGGATTTTACTTGTTCTATCTAGGAATTGTACTACTTCTATCTAGAGATTGTACTAGTTCTATCTGGGTTTATACAACTTTTATTTAGGGATTGCACTAGTATATCTAGGGACTGTACTGGTTTTATCAGGATTGTACTACTTCTATCTAGTGATTGTACTAGTTCTATCTGGGGGTTATACAACTTTATTTAGGGTTGTACTAGTTATATCTAGGGACTGTACTGGTTTTATCTAGGGATTGTACTACTCTATCTAGGGATTGCAGTAGTTTTATCTAGGGTTGTATTAGCTTTATCAAGATTGTACTAGTTCTATCTAGGGATTGTACTTCTTAATCTAGGGATTGTACTCTACTTCTATCTAGGGATTGCAGTAGTTATCTAGGGATTGTACTAGTTTTATCTAGGGATAATACTACTTCTATCTAGGGATTGTACTACTTCTATCTAGGGATTGTACTAGTTCTATCTAGGGATTGTATTAGTTCTATCTAGGGATTGTACTACTTCTATCTAGTGATTGTACTTAGTTCATCTGGGGGTTATACAACTTCTATCTAGAGATTGTACTAGTTCTATCTAGGGATTGTCTGTTTATCTAGGGATTGTACTACTTCTATCTAGGATTGTACTACTCCTATCTAGGGATTGTACTACTTCTATCTAGGATTGTACTACTTCTACTAGGGATTGTACACTTCTATCTAGGGATTGTACTAGTTCTATCTAGGGATTTCACTATTCTATCTAGAATTGTACTAGTTTTATCTGGGATTGTACTAGTTTTATCTAGGGATTGTACTACTTCTATCTAGGGATTTTACTTGTTCTATCTAGGATTGTACTACTTCTATCTAGATATTTACTAGTTCTATCTGGGGGTATACAACTTTTATTTAGGGATTGTACGTTATATATTAGGGACTGTACTGGTTTTTCTAGGGATTGAACTTTCTATCTAGGGATGTACTAGTTCTATCTGGGGTTATACAACTTTTATTTAGGATTGTACTAGTTATATTTAGGACTGTACTGGTTTTATCTAGGGATTGTACTACTTCTATCGAGATTCTACTAATTCTATCTAGGGATTCTACTACTTCTATCTGGGATTGTACTAGTTCTATCTAGGAATTGTATTAGCTTTTATCAATGGATTGTACTAGTTCTATCTAGGGATTGTACTTCTTATATCTAGGGATTGTACTACTTCTATCTAGGGATTGTACTACTTCTATCTAGGGATTGCAGTAGTTTTATCTAGGGATTGTACTAGTTTTATCTAGGGATAATACTACTTCTATCTAGGGATTGTGCTACTTCTATCTAGGGATTGTACTAGTTCTATCTAGGGATTGTACTAGTTCTATCTAGGGATTGTACATTTCTATCTGACTAGGGTTGTGACTACTTCTATCTAGGGATTGTACTACTCCTATCTAGGTGATTGGTTACTACTTCTATCTAGGGATTGTACTAGTTCTATCTAGGGATTGCACTAGTTCTATCTAGGAATTGTACTAGTTTATATCTAGGGATTGTACTAGTTTTATCTAGGGATTTGTACTACTTCTATCTAGGGATTGTACTAGTTTCTATCTAGGATTGTACTAGTTTTATCTAGGGTTGTATAGTTTATCTAGGGATTGTACTAGTTCTATCTAGGGATTGTACTAGTTTCTATTAGGGATTATATTAGCTTTATCAATGATTGTACTAGTTTATCTAGGGATTGTACTAGTTTTATCCAGGGATGGTACTAGTTTTATCTAGGGATTGTACTAGTTTTATCCAGTGATTGTACTTGTTTTATCTTATCTAGGGATTGTACTAGTTAATCTAGGGATTGTATTATTTTCTATCTATGGATTGTACTAGTTCTATCTATGGATTGTATTTGTTCTATCTAGGGATTATACTTGTTCTATCTAGGGATTGTACTGTTTTATCTAGAGATTGTACTAGTTTCTATCTATGATTATACTAGTTTTTCTAGGCATTGTCCTAGTTCTATCTATGGATTGTGCTTGTTCTATCTAGAGATTGCACTAATTCTATCTAGGGATGTACTAGTTTTATCTAGGGATTGTACTTTTTTGCAGCACACATCACTTTAAATCTGGACAAAAAATTGCATTCAAAGACAAAAATGAGTGTAAACAATACTTGTAATGAATAGTTACCATATACTGCGGTATGCTAAAAGTTCTTCTTGTGTAGGGTTCTTTGGTAATGGATGGTTTTAGATGACTCACCTTTCATTGGATCATTTAAGGTTGTCTTTGGTTTGTTGACACACATGGTATCCCAGCTTGGGCACACACTAGCATTTACCTTGGTTTATGACATGCTGTGACTGACATTTAGAGACTACATAGATGGGACACACTGGATGGTCCCTATGGGGAATGACTGTATTTTCATACTATCGGAAGTTTCTTGTACACTGACATTTGAAATTATCAATAAAAACAATGTTTTCCTAGTACGTATATGAAAGGTCAGCAAAACTGGAAAATGATCAGCAATATATTGTTTATAAGTATAAACAGTAGATTGATTCTATTAATCCAGAATGAAAGGTCAATAATGACAGCTGTTAATGTTGAATAGCCCCAACATAATTATCTTCAAGCCTTTTTTAAACCCTTGTAAGATAATAATTCATTCCATTTCATTTTCTCAAATACCTGAAAATGAAGTTTCTAAATTGTGCTTAATTTGCCTATGTAACTGGCTAATCCTAGTGATCCTTGGGCCAGCACAATGAACAGACTAAAACCTCCCCTATTTTTCTCATTAACTGCTCTAGCGCTGGTTACACTATTTGTATCAACTAAACAAGTGCCAAGGCTCCACTGGAAATAATTACCAGGGAAACCACTGCTGTTTTGAATTGTCAGCTTGAATTATCACTTGCCACTAATGTAACATATCTGACCTAATTCTCCTCTGTGTCACCGGGGTTTTGGCACCAGTTTCTCTCAACGGTGATACAAGGGGAGTTCTGTTTTGCCTAATGTCTAAGTCAGAACAAAGCTCAATCTGCTGGAGGCTGGTTAAGAATCCTACCCTGTGAGGCATAAGCTTGCTAACAATGCCCCTAGCAAATTGCAGATAACCCATCGTTCATGTAGCATCTGAAGTTAACAGGGATACAAAGCCAAGCTGACAACATTTAATTTCTCCTTCTCGGAGATGATAATCTTTCATTTCATTGGTTGAACAACTGCGAATGTTTGTGTCTTTTCCTGCTCGAGTTTTGGAATATAATGAAGCCACTGTAGCGCGTCCTTGTGAGAATAATAAATGGCTCTAGGGGGCTTTTGGTATTAGGTCTGCTTTTCTGCATGTATAATTGAACAAAATAGCTCATTAAATAACTCACAAAAATATATAGCCTGAAGTACAGTCAGGTTAAAAAACCCATGATGCTTTAAGTTTAGTTCCACACTGGAATGTTTTTACAGGTGACCCTGCTTTATTCTTCAAATCCTTCTTTTTATTAAATAAATACATGATTGTGTTCAGTGAGGATTCTGTGAAATACAGATGAAGTGTCTTTACTTTACCTCACATATATGATGTCGGTATAATACGTTCTTAAAGATTTATATCTTTCTGCAACTATGCTTTCAAAAGCATATAATAATCCATAAAAAAATGATTTAAGGTAGATTAGTTTCATTAAGGACAATTATACTTACCTCCTCACCCCCTCCTCTTCTGTACACGAGAAAGTACCTAAAGTCCTTACCCTTGGTGTACAGTCTCAATCTCTGGATTAGTGATGGACCTGAACCCAGTTCGGGATGAACTTCATGAGTTTGGACGAACTCGAACATCCTTACTTTGACTAATTCAGGTTTTTCTCTAACTAGCAGGACTTATTTTTGATAATAATTGGAAAATTCATAACTATTGAATTCTCTCGATCGGTAACCCTCGAATGTAGCCTTCTATTTCTGTAACCCTCAATATGTAGCGGTCGGTTTTGGTTACCCTCGAATGTAGCCTTCAAATTGGGTAACCCTCAAATGTATTGTTCAGTAACCCTTGAATGTAGCAGTCGATTTTCCGGTAACCCGGAATGTATGTTCGATTTTTGGTACCCCTCAAATGTATCTTTGGTACTCCCTTGATTTGCCATGACCTCAAATGTAGCATGCGAAAACCCAACAAATGAACAGAAGTTCAGGTCATCACCCACAGATACTTTTAAGGGAGGATATAGTTATTAGTATAATTGTACTTAATATTCAATTAATTATTTAAATAACAATAAATATTGGGGGTTATCACGGATAGCTCCTATCGCTAAGATTAACCATATTACCATATTAACCAAATGGTTTTATGATTGATATGGAATGAGATTTATGTAAAAATCAATAAGACCAAGTCCTCAGAACGCGTAAAATAAAATGTCGAAATCTGTGCAAACTTCGGCATTGTTCCACAAAACCTACAGTTTCCTCCCAATATTCCAGTGCGACTAATGCTGGTTATACATTTACTCGACATCAGATCTGACATGAAATAAAATCAATCGTAACACTGACCAGAATTTTTACCTGTTGGCGTTTCCAGGATGATGTTTGTGATCAGTATATGATTGTGATATCCAATGCAAAATGGTCCAGCGGGTGGTTTTCAGATGTTGACTGATGGATGGTCACCAGTATAAATAAAAGAAATGAATTTTCTCCACTGCCCAATTTAATGTGTTGTCTTCCTCTTTCACCCCAAAATAATAATGTAAAGCCAGCCATAGACAAGAGCAGAAAATGCTACTTTAACTACAATTGGCCCAGAAACCTTGTTCCACAAATCCTCAAATCTATCACACACCTGGCAGACATCCAGTGCTAGTTCCAACAAAGCCATTGGCAGACATACCCTTAAAGGGTCTTGTTAGTTTGTGAGTCTCATCTCTCATTCCAGGTAATTACCCATGAAGTTGATATGTTTGCCCAGGAAAACGGCTAAAATTGTGGTCCCTAAAGGCCTTTGTGATCAGCATTTTAGTCTTAGAATAAGGTTTAATGTGCTATTCAGTCTGAGCTGTGATACTACTCAGTTCTGCCAATAGAGTAGATAGGAAGGTATTTACAATGTCATTTTCTGCCTGCAGCCACAACTTTTTATTAACAGTTTATTAAACGCATTTGTACCAGATATTTATTAAAGTTATTTTCTGTTCTCTGTCCTCTCCTCCCCCGCTCATGAGATTTTTATAAGCTTGAGTATTGGTAGTGGAGGTAACAGGGGAATCAGCAGTCAATCATTGGTTGTGATGTCGCAGTCACAGCCTTGATTGACTGCAAGGAGGAGGACTGCTTATTTGCATGAGGAAGTAATAATTATACTTAATACTTGTATTAATGCAACTAAATTGAAAGAGCAGCTATTCGATACCCACCACAACCATTAAGGGCAGATCTGAATTCACATTATTTTCTGTCATCAAGTAATAGACGTATAATGTTTTAGTGAACAAGCAATTATGTAATATGATTTAATAGTTTGCAAAATACTTTACTATGGAGTTTTCCGCTTAATATGCACATGCAGCTGTTAACCTATCTTCCTTATTGAAATGATGCCTCTGCCCCAATAGCAGCCCAAAGATCTCCTTCACACTCAATAATTACGTGTGAGTGTGAGCACCCAAAAACATCCGCATCTTAACATTCACATCGTCGCTCTCTATCAAAAATACCGTTGATAATGGCTCGTGTTATAGTCTTAGCATCATTGTAAAAATAGAAACACAACAGGGAGAAAAACAAAAGCAAATAATAATGCAGCGTATTTCCTTTATCGAGAGCAAAAAAAGTTTAATTCTCTGAAAAATCTTGTAGCCTTATTTTGGTGTGATTATAAAACTAGTCTGACATTTCCTGGGAGACGACTTCCTACACAAGTGAGAGGATTTCAAATGGCAAAGCTTTTTTCAACTTTCTAATAAGCAACGTGTGTCAATTCTATGCTGCCCATGTAAGGAATTTACCAATGCCAAAAAGCCGATGCTCCGTAAGAAGCACATAAAGAATTGCATGCCTTTCTCAAGAACTTTGCCCACATCTAAATTATATGTATGCTATGCTATACTATGCTATAACTGCACTACACTATACACACACTATACTACACTATACCACATTATACTATACACCTACCCTATACTATACCTCACATACTACACTATACCACACTATACCATACTACACTATACATACTACCACTATACTACACTATACTAACTAACCACATAACTATACTACACTACCACTATACTAACTACACTATACATACTACACATACTATACTACTATACTACACTATACTACACTATACCACACTATACCATACTACTACACTATACCATACACACCACACTAACTAACTACACTATACTATACTACACTATACTATACTACACCATACTATACTATACTACACTACCTACACTACTACCTATACTATACATCTGTATATTTTTCTTTGTTATTACTCTAGTACATTGCTTACCATACATTCTAGTGCCATAAGTGTTTATAAAGCGATTTAACAATTGTGTACATGACTCCTACCAGACACAGTTCCAAAACCAACCCAAAAAAATGTTTATAAACTCACAGTCCCCCGTGCAAACAAATGGTAGTCTATGGGAGGTAAACTTTACCAGCAACTTGACTGGTTGGAAACCTCCTGATGAGGTTCAGCTAGAACTACAGGAGGACCAACAGATGATTGACATTTAATACTTCCCAAGCATTGTAAGCACAGAGTACAGCAGGGCATCCTGGCTGCACCCATATAAATGTGTAGATATTTTCTGCAGCTCCATCTGCTCCCTACCCATAATCCTCTGTTATGGTACCTGCTCATTGTAACTTTACTGTTTCCCATAATGCAAGTTTACACAGTGGGTGGAGATTGAAAATGTATATCTGCAGACATAGTTAATAACATTATAGATAGGTAACCAGTAGATCTCCAGATGTTTGAAAACTATAACTCCCACATTCCTTGGCTATAGAGTGAATGTTGAGAGTTATAGTTTTTTAAACCATGCTGGGTAACTACTGGTTATTATCCCGTCACAGATCAACAAGAAAAGAGTTGCAGATAAAGATTTAAAATGAGCTGAGGCCCCATCGGTAGGTAGAAATTGGGGAAGTAGAGGCCCATGGAAAGGTATAGGGGACAGTAGAGGCCCATGGTTAGGTAGTTGGGGACAGCAGGGCTCAGAGAAAGTGCCCTTTGGGTTTAGGGGTCCCGCAGCTCGAACCGGGACCCCCTTCCCCGGCACTAATGTGCCATTGCAGCCCTTTTGGAAGGGCCCTTGCGTCCCTGATAAGGGCCTTTGGGGCTTAAGAGGTCCCACAGCTTCTAACCGGGCCCTCCCTCCCCAGCCCTCGTAAGGCCCTTGAAGCACTTACAATGCCCTTGCGCCCTGAGATAGGCCCTTTGGGCATAAGGATCCAGAAGCTCGTACCGGGACCCCCTTCCCCGAAAAAGGCGCCTCGTGGGTCCTGCATCACAAAACATGCCCCCCATTGGCCTCTTACAAGAGCCCTTGGGCGTGTCTTCTTTTTTCCATCCGGTGACACCAGCTCCGCTGATGTCCCCAACACCGTAAGTGCCCCTGCGGCTGCTAGGGCACCTCCAGCTCTGGTGACATCACGTATCTGATTCACAGGTGTCTTGATCCAAAGTCGTCTTCTTTTCACAGCCAGCGACACCACACTCAGCTGATGCCACCAATACCAGACGAGGTCACTTCGCCGCAAGTGACCCGCTGGCACCGGCGCATCATGGGCCGATATTGCTGGCCTCTTCTTTCTTCTGCCAGTGATGACTGTCTGAGCTCGCAGGGGTTTGTACCTCTTATGTAGGTTTGCTGAACGACCTAATCTAATTCTGATTGGTCAATTTTTCAATGATTGCAATCACATGGTAATACGTAACCAATCATATTTCTGAATATGATTGGGCAAACACCTCCGCCCTCTCTCTCAGTTACCGCTGCTTTATAAATAGAAACAAGCAGTAACTGATTCATGTATCTCATAAGTTACGGCCACCGTTAACTTCCACAGGTCATTTTGCCTTTTATAACACGGTAATAGCGATTTTGGCAAAAAATGGAGGGAAAAACTGCGTCAGAGGTTTAGAAATATCCCTATGGCTCAGAGGGCTTCAGATGCATCCTCTCAAATCATCTTAGATAACACTCTCTGCCTGCAGGGGCACAGGTGAGAATTACTGTTCTTTTTTTCTTCTTATAAGTGGATTGAGGTGACCCCCCATGAAGCCTGCCAGTTTGGCTAATGGTAAACCGAATTTGGTAGCAAACCTCAGTCTCCTCCTTCTAATTCTGTTGGGCTTTGTGTTTCTTTTCATTACAGATTCCCACAAGAGGTTCCAGGTTTTTAATCAATAAATGGAATTTTGTGACCACATTCTACTCACTAGAATTGTTCACTTGCAGGCCTGACGTGCCCATGATCATTTTGTCTATAATATCTATTTCCTTTCAATGTCTCCCATTGTTTTTGTGTATTTAGGGTTAGGTCCCACTATGCGCGTTTGCATTTCGTTTTCCGTTTTATATGCATTTTGCGCTCGCAATGTATTTTAAAATATAATGGAATATGATTTGCTTCCGAATCAATGAGGGTCCATATTTTATATTTTATCTCCACTATTAGCTTTCTTCTCTATATAAAATCCCATAAAGGATACAGCCTGTACATTAATTTTTATTTGTTTTTAAGTTTTCAAGTAAATAGATACATACATACATGTATAATTGTACATTCCTATACATTTGTATCTATCAATCTTAATACATAATGGGGAGGAGGGGTATGTGGGTAGGGAATGGGGGCCAAAGGTTACCTTTGTGTGGGGGGAAGCAGATTTTTCAATTGTTTCTCAACAATTATTGAGCTGTTTCAAAATTGGTATATTTTGTGTTGTTTTGTGAGATGTAAAAACATATTTTTCCGTAATGCATGTTTTTAGATAGTATAATTTGTGTTTCTTTTACTGTAGGTACTTTGGATGTTTTCCATTTTTGGACTATATTGATTTTACTGCGTGATTATATGAATTATTATTGTTTTTTTGGTTATGTGGTGTTCTGTTATTCCTTATTAAGTATGGTAGTTTGGGGTGTTTAGCGACAGTTTATTTTTGAATATGTTTGAAATCATATTTTGAATTTGTTCCATATTTTTTTATTTGGGGCAGTTCCACCATATGTGGAAGAGTGTTCCTGTTTTTTGCATAGTCTCACAGGCATTCTGGGATGTGTCTTGATACCATTTTGGCTTTGAGGTTGGTGTTATGTGCATTCGGTTATAGTATTTTTCTGTTGGTTTCCCAGTGGTTGTGCATTTGGATAGTTTTAAATGGAGTTTTATATGCTGCTTCCCATTGGTTTTTCTTCTATTTGAGATTTGTAGGTCTTCTTGCCATTTTGATATGAAGTTAAATGTTTTATGGCTTGTGATTCGGTTGTATTTTATAAAATTTTGATTTCCTTTTTTGTGTAAGTTGTTTTTGTAAATATTCGCCTATTGGTAAAGGAGTTATTGTTTGGTATGTTTTGTTTTTTGTTTATGAAGCTGTGTATTTGAAGATATTTATAGAATTCTGTTTTGGGTAAGATGGTGTTCTCTTCTGAGCTCATTATATAGTATTGGTATTTTGTTTCTTAAATAGGTAATCAAGTTGAGTATTCCCGGTTTTTCCAGTTTTGGAGTTTTAAGTCAGGGATGACTAGTTTCTAAGCTTATTATATCTATATATTTTTATTTGGATTTTATCCAATTGTCTTTTTTTGTTGTTGTGTTCCAGGTTTTGTTGTTTTGTTTTATGATAATATTTTGGATTCATTGTTTTAGTGGTTTAAGAGTATTGCTGTCCTAGTAGTTGTGATGGATTTGATTTCTGGATTTTGTTTTTGTATATATTTAATTCTATGTTGTCCCATTTTTGTTATGGTCTTTGTCCACCAGATTTTGTTTGTTCCAGTATTGATGCCATGTCTTATTTTTTAAAGTTAGGGAGGCCAAGTCCTCCTTTTGGCTTTGGGTTTCATTAGTGTTTCGTTTGCTATTCTAGATTCTTTATTGTTCCATACAAATCAAATATTTATAAGATTGTAGTGTTTGAAGAATTGGTTTGTATGTCAGTTATTATTGTTCTCATTAGGTATAGTATCCTAGGTAGGATATTCATTTTTATAATCGATATTCTTGCATACCAAGTTAAGAATTTGTTGGACCATTTGTTTAGCTCTTTTTTATTGTATTTAATATTCCTAGGAAGTTGTTTTTGATACCGTAATGAGGTGGGTTTCGTTAGTTCTATACCTAGTATGTCATTGATGTGTCGGCCCATGTGTATGGATATCTTGCTTTAACTAGTAATTTTGTGTTATTGAGATGTTGTAGTCTAGTAGTATAGATTTTTGTTCGTTATTTGTAGTATGAGAGTTTAGTAAAATTTTCCATATTTTTTTTTATATTATCAGTGATTTGATTGGGTTTGTTATAGTTAGTATAAATCAATCTCATCTCCAAAGAGATTTGTTTTTGTATTCCTGATTACTATTTTATTTCCTATCATATCTTTGTTTTTCTCTAATTAATGGCCATGGTTTCTATTATTAGTGCAAAAATTAAGGTGATAATGGGCATCCCTGTCTTGTTCCATTTGTTATTTGGAAGGTTTTTTGATTGTACTGTTTGATAATATACTATAGTTGAGGGTTTTGAGTAAAGTGATAATATAGCTTTCGGAATGTTCTTTATTCCGATTTTTTTTGACTCTATCAAATGCCTTTTCGGCGTCTAATGTAAGGAATATTGAGGGTATTTGTTATTTTCCACCCAGTTTATAAGGTTTATTGTTATTCTTGGCATCATTGGTTGGCGTTGTGGTATGTGAAACCTACTTGATCTGGGTCATCAGGTCTGGTAGAGTAATGATGTCTGTTAGCTAAATTTTTGAGTATATTTTTATGTCTGAATTGATTAATGATATTGGTCTGTAATTTGTAATTATGATGGGTCTTTTCCTGGTTTTAGAATGGTATTAGTATGGATTGAATCATTTCTTCTGGGAATTTTGCCTGATCTAATTGTTTTCGTTGTACATTTTGTGTAGGTTTGGGTTAGTATTTGGTTGTTTGCTATGTAATACTCGTTGATGAAGCCATCTTGTTCCTGGTGATTTGTTTTTTGAGATTTTTGATTGTTTGTTGTATTTCTTGAATTGTGATTTCTTTATTCACTATTTTGTTTGTCTTCTGTTATGTGTGGGTATTTTAGTTTAGTAAGATTGATTTATTTCTGTCTCTGAGGTATATGTATCTGTTTGTTACTTTTTAGGTTGTATAAGTTTTGGTAATATTTGCTAAATTCTTCTGTTATATGTTTAGGTTTAATTATTTTTCCATTTTTTCGTTGTTATATATGCTATTTTAGTTTTTGAGTCTTTTGTTTTTAATTTTTTGCTAAATATTTGCTTGTTTTATTTCTTGCGAATAGTGTATTGCTTGTAATCTTTTTTTTGTTTTTCAAATTTATATAGATCTAGGTTATGTAGGTCTTGTCTTAGTTGTCTAGTTCGTCTCTAGTTTGTTTTGTTTGTGCGTTTTATTGGATGATTCTAATTTTCTTGATTTGGGTGTAAGTTATGTCTTTGTTGTCCTCTTTTTTTTTTTGTGTGATGAGATTTGTATTATCATCCTCTTAGTATATGCTTATGTGCATTCAAAGAGTGTATGTGTTTTTGTCTTTTGTATGTTTATTATATTATAAAGTAATTATAATATTCTTTAATGTGTTCTTTCAATTTTTTTTTTGTTTCTGGTTCTGTAGTGGATTAGTTTAGCTCCCATATTCTGTTCTGGTTTTATGGTTTCTTCTTCTTCTACTTTTTGCAATGACTGGTGAGTGGTCTGATCTTGTTCTCGTTTGTACTTCTACTTTTTTATTGTTGTAATAGCCATTTGTTCGGTCACTATTAGGTCTTAGTCTTAAATCAGTTTGTGTGTTTTTGAATGTATGTATAATCTTTTTCTAGAGGTTTGAGGCTTCCCACTGTCGTATAGGTCTCCTATCAATAGGTTTTGGCTAATGTTATTGGTTTTTTGGGGGGTATAACGATAATATGCGGCAACAGTGCATACTCACGGACAGGAGTGTGTTAAAATCAGTCTTTTTATTCAATCATTAGATAAGAACACGGAACATATTCACTCAGTTTTTCCACCTTGCCTGACGCGTTTTGTGGGGGGGTGTTTGTTTTGAGTTTGCTGTGTCTCTTTCTGGGTCATTGTTGGTTAAAGTCTCCACATATTATTGTATTTGTGTTTTGTGTGTCGTTTTGTTTTTTGTTATTTTTTTATGAATTATTTTGTTTTTTGATTTGTGTGTATATTTACTATGGTTATAGATTTGTTGTTTATGATACCTTGAATATGATGTATCTTCCTTTTTGTCTGTTGTTAGTGTTTTTGAGTTGGAATGCCTATTGTATCTCTTATTGCTATGATTACGCCTGCTTTCCTCCCTTTTTTTTTGTTCGATGAAGGTTAAATTGTGTGGGTAGTTTTTGTTGTTTAAAGGAGGGACTTTGCTTTTTGCGAAGTGTGTTTCCTGTATGCATAGGATATCTATATTATTTATTTGGCTTCTTTCCATATGGATTCCTTTTGAATGGGAGTTTAGTCCTCTTAATATTATATGTCATGATTTTTATAGTCTTTTGTGGTTTGTTTTATTGCTTATTGTTAGTTGTTTTATGTTGTTTTGGGAGTATTGTAGTTTAGTAAATGGTGTTCTTTTTTTGTTGTTCCTCTGCTAAAACCTTTGGATGGGGTATGGAGGGAGGGGGGTAATTGTGTGTTTGTCGGGTCATATGGTTTTGTAAGTTTTTACTACTTTGTAAGCTCTTGGTGTTCCATTTCATGGTTTCCTCTCTGATCTATCTAGTGTTTATGGGGGTTTAGTAGTGGTCTTTAGTGGGTTTTTAATGGTGGTTTTAAACATGTTGTTTGTTGTTTTCGGAAATGTGTTTATATATACCTTTTTATTTTTAATCATATCATAGGTTGTTGTAATACATATATATTCAAACAAATAACATTTTTACTAACCATATATACATTTCCAAAGGGATCTAAAAAAAAAACACAAAAAAAAATGGTTATATATGACATCATCAACATATCAATTTATGTTTCGACTGAGTAGCGCAGATGAGCGCCCCGTTTTTATTTCAAGTATTTTTTATCTTATCTTATCTCATCTTTTACTCCTTCCCCTCTTTTTTCTCTTCTTCCTATCTCTTCTCTCTGGTGTTTTTGTGAAGGGTGGTTCCCCACTGCGCCCTCCTGGCCGCCTCCACACATTTGTTTTTCTTATAATCACCTCAAGAGTTATTAGCATATTAAATAAATAACATATTTGGGAAGTAACGATATTAATTTTTTAATTTATTTTTATTATTTGGTTTATTGCTTTTGTTAAGCAAACTCTACTTTTCCTTATCTCTCCCTCCTCCTCTCCCCTCTCCTCCCTCTTTAAGGTATATTCTTTTACCTTTGTCCTTCCACCTGCCCATGTATCATCTCTTGTGTGTTGTAATTCACCCTATCACGGGGTGCACATGAAGGGAGTGATAGCAAAAAAAAAAAAAAAAAACAACCAAAAAGGGTTTCCAATTTCTCTCCCATTTCAGAGATACCGTAATAACAATGTTCACTATTTTTGTCATATTAAGCAAAAATATAAACGCTATATATCTACTTATATGGAGCGGAGGGAGGATAAGAGAGGGTTTTTCCCTCTTATTAGGTATGTTGCTTAGTTTTTCGTTAAGCATAACAGGAGCCACATCATTTATAGTTTTGGTTGGGTTTTGCTTTCCCTTTAAAGTTTGTTGTTCCTGTGTAGGTCCCATATAATAGTCCATCCTGTTCTTTTTCTTTCCTCTCTTTTTCCTCTCTTCCCCTCCCCTCCTCTCCCCTCCTCCATTTTTGTTTATGTTTTTAGGTAATATTTATTTTTCTTTTTGTCCAATGTATTTTTATGTCCATTTCCTTATAAAGGTCCTGATATTTAAAGTCAACTTAACACCGGTTTTCTTCTCCACCACCGGTGTAATTTTGTTTTGGGGAGACTAAGGTTTGAAAAGGGGGTTTTTGTTTTTTTTTGTTGCTGTTAATAGTTTCCATGTTTTAGCTCTTTATAGACCTCTCAGGTGTGTTGATTGTGAAGTTTTAGTGTTCGTTTCTAAGTTATATGGAGTTTTTGTTGGGAATCCCCATTTACCGTATATACTCGAGTATAACCGACCGAGATATAAGCCGAGGTCCCCATTTTTACCTTAAAAAGTAATAAAATGATGGGCTCGAGTTAAGCACGGGGTTTTGAAATTATGACCACTACTCCTTTTTTTAATACTGTACTGGGAACTCTGCTGTCCATAAAAAAGCCCTTTCCTGGCACTCCTCCAGATGTTTTGGAACTACAACTCACCCATCATGCTTTAGTAACCGGGAGTTGTAGTTTCCAAACACTGATTGCCAAGGAAGGTGTCTTTTTTATGGACTGCACCCCCCAGGAAAGGCCCCCAATTCAGTGAGGTAAGTAAGATTTACATTACTCACTCGGGCCAAGTAAATAATTGTGGAATCTCCGGCTGACATCGTCTTGTACAGCTACATCAGAAGCATGTGTTCCGCCTGGCACTACCCCGTGATCTGCAGGATAACGTCCATACGCGAAGCCTGTTCTCACTTACTGCCCGGCAGCCGGAGATTCCACAATTATTTACTTGACCCGAGTAATAAGCCAAGGTCGGATTTTTCATCTAATTTTAAAGACTGAAAACCTCGGCTATACTAGAGTATATACGGTATATATGATAAGGTTTCTCTGAGTGTTTTTGTAATTTCCATATATGTTTTTTGTCTGGCCATTGTGGCTGGTGATAGGTCGTTGAATATCTGTATTGTTTTATATTTTTCTGGATGGATCTATTTTTCTCATGGCAAATAATATTTTTTCTTTGATTGTGAAAAAGTGCATCCTTATATTGTTGTCCCTTGGTGCACTTTCGGGGGCCTGATTTGACTTGTAGATTCGTTGCTCTATCCATTAGTAATTCCTGTGGTGAGGCATTGGGTACTAGTAGTTGGAATGTTCTGTTAAGTAGTTCGTTATTTCGTTTGTTTGGACTGTTTCTGGATGCCTCTTACTTTCAGATTATTTTCTCTCTGCTTCTGTCTTCTAAATCAGCAGTTTTAGCTTTAGTGTTGTAGTGGTTTTGTCTAAGTCGTTGTGTGTGCATCCACCAGTGAGTTGAATGCATTTCTGAAATTCCTCCTCATCTTTTTTTTCAGGATGGCTGTATACGTAGTTCTAGTTCAACTACATTTGTTTTGATTGTGGAGAATATTTCTGTTATATCTGACACATCATTGCCCTTGCATGTGTTTAGCATTTCCTTTAGAATGGAATCTGTTACTGGTCATGTCTGATACTGGGACTTTTTTTTACCAGTTAATAAAAGTTTTTGGTTCTTCTGTTTTTTTGTTTGCTTTGTAAGGGGGTGAGTTTTGTTAAGTCAATCTGGCTTTCGTGGTTTTCTCTTCTATATTTCATTTAGTGTACTTTCTTGTGTAGTTCTTTTTGTTTTGTTTTTGTGTTTTTGTTAGTAATTTGTTTGTTTGTACTTTTTTTTTTTTCCAGGTGATTCTGTCTCCTATCTGCTACTGTGAGCTGGTGATGAATCCAGAAGTTGTGTCGGCGCCATCTTGGATTTTGTCACACATCTCATCTCTGCAGTGTAAAGAGTCTGTAAGTTTGGCATTTTTGTTTTTTTTTCTCCCTTGCTTTTTGCCCATATTTGTTGGCCAGTATGTTCCGGTGGCCGGGTGGTTGGCTTTGGGAGTTTCCTCAGTAGTTTTTTGTTGTTTGTTAAACCCTCAGTTTTGTGAGGAGCTCTTTCAGTGAGCTGCCATCTGCACTGGGAGTTAGCCACACACCCCGCCTGTGCTCTTTTATATTCATGGGAAATAAGGTCAAGCCCTAGCTAACAATAAAAGTTTTGTGTTTCAATGCTAGCTGGTTTACTGAATAATGCAACATCCAATTGTATATGTAAGTATATTTAAAGGACAATTTCACCCTCATAAGAACATCTTTTAGACAGAATTGGCCTCTTTATATATGTTTGATATATCATAATCTTGTCCTATGAATTCATTACTTGTGCCTGCTTTGCTTCTGGATGCCTCGTGGAAACTAGCAATTTATAACCTGTACTGAGCAGTAAACTGAGGCCTGGGCCATGCTCAGAAAGGGCGACAGGGGATTAACATTCAACTCATTGGCTGTGATGTCAACTGTCAAATCCATAACTGACAGTTGCTAGCTGGAAGAACCAGAAGCATGCAACACAGGGGAAACAGGACATTGTGCAGGATTCTTAGGTTAGACTTACATATTTCAGTATTTCAAAACTATTACCGTTTAGGGTTTGGGGTGTGATTTACCTGTATGTAAATTTTCATTTTGTGGGCTGGACTTGGTGACATAAAGCAACTGATTATTGCAAAGCACGGTTATTCAATAAAAGTTCTTACTGTTTAAAACTGTGCTAATTTTGCCCTAACCAATCAGATTTAGCTTTCAAATGTTAAATAACACTGATTGGTTGGGGCAACATTAGCAACCATTTTAAACGATAAGAATCTTCATTGAATAACCCTGTTACCTATAATGGGTATGAAGGTACAACAATTGATACGATTATATTATATAGGCTATGCAGATTTTTGTGTTCCATTTATTTCATGGCTGAAGAGAACATGCCACCTAATCTTGCCTTTGTTATCCATACTGTACTTGGCAGATAGTACTATAACAATGCTGCAAATACAGTCCTGCGTAGCCAGTTAACATTAAGGCTAATCTGCTATTTAGAGATTGATTGCTTTGTTTCTGTGTATGTATAAAATTATTGTTCTTCAATATTTATAAATGCTGAAGGAATTCTTGATTATATATCTGTTTCTATTCTTCCTTCCCATGTTGAGTATAGGAGGGAATGTCTCCCTGAAGCATCTTTAGATATAAGGCACCATCATCCTTTTGCACTACCATTCAACAGGGAATCGTTCAATAAACAAGCTGTAAGGAGGTTTTATGCAACTCAAAAGGTAGTATTGTATACATATTAAGTTGCTCGGCTTCCTCTGAGCCTCCTATTCAAAGCAAAGGAAAGGATTTCTAATCTGGAGATGCCTCTTTCCGTATTTATGAAACTGTGCAACACTAATCTACAGCAGAACACAGTATTCCCACATTCAGAGCATAGCCCAAGGATTCTTAGTTTCCGTTCGGGGAACCTTAGAGTTCCATGAGAGTAATTAGGGGTCAGTGAGCTACAGCGTCAGGGCTTTTGCACATTTTTTAGTTATTTATCTATTGTATTTAATCAATGTGTTTGTTTTTGATGATTATGATCAATGAAAAAGTCCTTTATACAAGAAAAACATTTCAAGGTTTCCTCAAGGTTAACCTCTAACTAGCTTGAATATTGATACCTGCTCTGTATCCTTTACCTTTAAAAATGTGGCCACAACTATACAATTATGTGGACTACCTTCATACTCAATATACACTATCAGAAACCCTGGACCATTATCCCCAATACTAAAAAAAAAAATACTTCCCCTTGAGAACTTCTCAAACCACAAGACCAAACCAAATCTTACTGGAAACATATCCACAACTAAATAATTTTCACTACAACTATATACAATACTAAACAGAAAATACCCTTTAATACCCCTTAATACCCTTTAAGAAACGATGCACCCTTAAAGGGTAACTGTGGTCTCGAATACTTCTCAAACTAGTAGGATTATATAAAAATCCTTCTATCTTACCTTCAAATAAACCTAAACATTTCTAGATAAAAGTATGAGAAGTTATTGCTGGAAGGTCAAGCAATATTTCCTTCCTGGTTTAACACTTTCTGTTTTCACGCCATGTTCCAGCGGAGATTACCAGTGGAGCGGAGGATCTGGAGGTGAGGTGATGTCACTCAACCTACTGGAAAGCAGTTAGTTTAAACATTCACCTTGATTATCCAGTGATGTATTGTGTTATCCTTATCTAGGATTTGCTCATAGTTATATTCTAGGGACTTGTTTAGTTCTATCTTAGGATTGTACTATTGCTATCTATGGATTGTATTTGTTCTATCTAGGGGATTGCTATACTGTGTCTATCTAGGGATGACTGTTTTATCTAGAGATTGTACTAGTTTGCTATCTATGGGATTACTAGTTTATCTAGGACATTGTCAGTTCTATCTTGTTGTGCTTGTTCTATCTAGAGATTGACTATTGCTATCTAGGGATTGTACTATTTTTAATCTAGGGATTGTGACTTTTTGAGCAACCATCAACTTGTAAATCCTGGACAAAAAATTCGCATTCAATATGACAAAAAATGAGGGGTTTATTTATCAATATTGTAATGATAGGTTAGCCATTACTTGCGATGCTAACAGTTCTTCTTGTGTAGGGTTCTTTGTTAATGGATGGGTTTTTAAGAGACTCACTTTCATGTTGTCTTTAAGGGTGTCTTTGGTTGTGGACACACATGCGTATCCCCAGTATGGGCACAACACTATCATTTACCTGGTTTATGACATGCTTGACTGACATTAGAGAGACATACTAGATGGGAACACAATGGATTGGTCCCTCATGGGGATACTGTATTTCTCAGACTACGGAAGTTTCTTGTACCACTGACATTTGAAATTACAAAAAACCAAGGTTTTCCTGTACGTATATCTGAAAGGGTCAGCAATGGGAAAATGATCAGCAATATATTGTTTATAAGTACTAACAGTAGATTGATTCTATTAATCCAGAAGACGAGTCAGGATAATGACAGCTGCTGTAAATGTTGGAATGAGGCCCCCTATTCTCACCTTTAAACAAAACGGAAACAAAAAAAAAAAATAATTAAAATAAAAATAAAAAACAAGGATAAAAAATAAATAAAAACCCCAAAGCTCCCTTCCTATTCCCACCCTAAACCCGCCCCCCCCCACCTCCCCCCCCCCCCCTTGTAAGATAACTAATTCATTCCATTCATTTCTCAAAATACTGAACATGAGTTTCTAAATGTGCATTACGGCTATGTAACTGTGCTAATCCTAGTGACCCTGGGCCAGCACAATGTACAGACCCTAAAACCTCACCCGTAATTATTCTCATAACTGCTTAGCGCTGGTTACATATTTGCTATCAACAAAACAGTGCCGAGCGGCTCCACTGGAAATAATTACCAGGAAGAAAACTGCTGTTTTGAATTGTTCAGCTTGGTAACTTTATCACTTGCCACTTAATTAACATAATCTGAGACCTAATTCTTCTCTGTGTCAACCGTGGTTTTGGCTACCAGTTATCTCTCAACGTGATAGCAAGAGGGCGTTCTGTTTGCCTAATGCTTAGCAGACAAAGTCAACATCTCGCTGGACTGGTTCTGGTTAAGAGATCCTACCCCTGGAGCATAAGCGTGCTAACAATCCCCTAGCAAATTGCAGATAACCATTCGTCATGTAGCATCTGAAGTTTAACAGAGATACAAAGCCGAAGCTGACACATTAATTTTCCTTATCGAGAGATTATAATCTTTCATTTCATGGTTGTAACAATGACGAATGTTGTGTGTTCTTCCTGCTCGAGTTTTGGAATATAATGAGCCATGTAGCGCTGTGAGAATAATATAAATGGCTCTAGGGGCTTTTTTGGTATTAGGTCTGCTTTCTGTCAGTAACGTAAATTGAACAGAATAAGCTCAATTAAATAACTCACAAAAAATATAGCCTGAAGTACAGCAGTAAAAACCCATGATGCTTTAAGTTTATTCCACACTGGAATTTTTTACAGTGACCCTGCTTTTTCTTCAAATCCTTCTTTTTATTAAAAAATACATGATGTGTTCAGTGAGGTCTCTGTGAATATACAGATGAAGTGTCACTTTACACTCAGATTATGTTGGATGTCGTAAAATACCTGTTTCTTAAAGATTTATATCTTTCTCTGAACTATGCTTTCAAAAAGGCCAATAAAATAAACATGAAAAAATAATGATTTAAGGGTAATGCAGCTTTCATTAAGAGACAATTTATACGTTTACTGCCACTCCCTCCTCTTCTACCGAGAAATAACATAAAGTCCTTACCTTGTGGTACAGTCTCAATGCTCTGGATTAGTGATGGACCTGAACCCAAGGTTCGGATGAATTCAACTTCATGAGTTTGGACGACTCGAACTATCCTTACTTGACTAATTCAGGTTTTTTCTCTCAGCAGACTATTTTTGATAATAATGGAAAATCATAACTATTGAATTCTCATCGGTACCCTGAATGTAGCCTTCTATTTGTCTGTAACCCTCAATGTAGCGGTCGGTTTTGCGCTACCCTCGATATGTAGCCTTCACAAATCTGGGTAACGCCTCAATGCTATTGTGCGTAACCCCTTGAATAGTGTAGCAGTCGATTTTCCGGTAACCCTGAGATGTATGTTCGGATTTTGGTTAACCCTCAAATGTATCTTTAGGTACTCCTTGAATTTGCCAGTGACCTCAAGTATGTAGCTGCGAAACCACAACAATGAACGAAGTTCAGGTCATCACCACCCCAGATACTTTTAAGGGGAGGAGTATAGTTTCTTAAGTATACATGTACTAATATTCAATAATTATTTAAATTAACAATAAATATTGGGGGTTACTTCACGGTATAGTCCTATCGCTAACGATTAACCATATACCATAATTACCAAAGGGTTTATGATGATATTGAAATAGGATTTATGTTAAATCAATAAGACAAGTCCTCAGTAACGCGTTAAAATACTGTCAGAAATCTGTGCACATTCGGCTATGTTCCACCAAACCCTCAGGTTTCCTCCCAATATTCTCAGGTGCGACTAATGCTGGTTATCATCTTACGACATCAGATCTGAACTAAATGAAAATAAAATATCAACGTAACACTGACCAGAATTTATACCTGTTGGGTTTCCAGGATTGATGATTTGTGATCAGTATAATGATTGTGATATCCACATGCAAAATGGTCCCGCTGGTGGTTTTCAGATGTTGATGAGATGGATTGGTCACCAGTTATAAAATAAAATTAGAAATGAATTCTTTCTCCACTGCCAATTTAATGTTGTCTTCCTCTTCACCCCAAATAATAAATGTAAAGCCAGCCATAGACAAGAGTCAGCAAAATGCTCACTTTAACTTACAATTGCCCAGAAACCTTTTTCCACAAATTCCTCCAAATCTATCACAACACCTGGCAGACATCCAGTGCAGTTCCAACAAAGCCATGGCACGACATCCCTTAAAGGTCGTCTTGTTAGTTTGTGAGTTCTCTCTCTCATTCCAGGTAAATTCCCATTGAAGTTGATATTGTTGCTCCAGGAAAACTGCTAAAATGTGGTCCCTAAAGGCCCTTTGGTGATCAGCATTTTAGGTCTTAGAAAAGGTTTAATGTGCTCTTCAGTCCGACTGTGCGATACTACTCAGTTCTGCCAATAGAGTAGATAGGAGGTATTTACCATGTCAGTCTCTGCCTGCAGCACAAACTTTTTATTAACAGTTTAGTTAAACGCATTGTAGCCAGCGTTTTATTAATAGTATTTCTCTGTTCGGCTCACTTCCCTCCGTCATACGAGATTTTTTATAGTCTTGAGATGTGTGTGGGAGGGTACGGGAATCAGCAGTCACTCTTGGTTGTGATGCTCAGCGTCACAGCTTGATGCCTGCAGGTGGGAGGAGACTCGCTTATTTTGCCTATGACAGCGAAGCTAATATATACTTAATTATCTTGTCATTCTGCACTCTATTTGAAGGAGCACTTTGCGCCCATACCACCCCCACAACCTTTCCGGCAGATCTGATTCACATTATTTCTGTCCATGCAAGTAATATACGTATAACTGTTGTTAGTGAGACAGCAATTATAGTACTATGATTATGAGTGCCCTTCAGAAATATTTACTATGCGAGTTTTTTCCGCTTATATGCCATGCACTGTTCTTCACCGATCTTCCTTGAAATGATGCCTCTGCGCCAATAAGCCAGCCCAAAGCTCTCCTTCAAACTGTCAACTAATATAATGTGTGAGTGTGAGCCCAGCCCCAAAAACATTCCGCATCTTAAAATTACCACATCGCGCCTGCTTGTATCAACAAGACCGTTGAGTAGAGGCTCTGTTCTAGTCGGAGCAATCCTTGTGAAAAATGAGAACACAACAGCGAGATAAACACAACAAGCCCATTAATTATCTGCGCGGAGGTCACCTTAGTCGAGAGCAAGGAAAAGTTTCATTCTTGAACCTAAATCTTGTAGCCTTTTTTGTGTGCTTATAAACACTGTCTGACTTTCTGGGAGACGACTTCACTACACAAGTCGAGGTTTTTCAGATGGCGAAAGCGTGTGTTTGCAACTTCGTAAAGAGCCTACGCACGTGTGTCAATTATTGCGGGCCCGGAATGTAAGGTTTACCAATAGCACAGAAACGACGGCTCCAGAAGACCACACCTTAAAAATGCATGCCGTGTCGTCAAGAACTGCCCACATCTAAATTATAGTTAGCAGTGCTATCAGATGTATACTGACTGACCGTAGACTGACACACAACTACACCACTAACAACACTACATTATAACCACTATAACAGTCCAACTTACCTACATAACTATACACATCAACATCCCTTACATACACTACACACTAGGTACAACGAAACGTAACGAGAGAACCACTAAACACGACACGATCGAAAAAGCGACGCGAGCAACGGATAGGAACTACACGACTGTCACTACTATACCTGGGAGACAGACTACGGGACGACGTACTACACATCGCAATCACCACACTATACCATACTACCACCCTATACACATACTACACACTATAAACTATACTCACTAGACTATACTAGCACGACATACTTACACCATACTATACTATACTACACTACCTACACTATACACACTATACTACTACATCTGTATTTTTTTATGTATTACTCTAGTACATTGCTTAACAATAATTCTAAGTGCATAAGTGTTTATAAAGCGAGTTTAAACAATTGGTGACATGACTCCTACCCAGACAAGTTCAAAACCAACCCAAGGAAAATGTTTTAAACCACAGTCTCACCTGCAAACAAAATGTTAGCTCCATGGGATGGGTAACTTTACACAGCGCAACTTGACTGGTTGGAAACCTCCTTGATGAGGTTCAGCCTAGAACTACAGGATACCAAAGATGCTATGACATTTAATATCTCCCAAGCACTTGTAGCCAGAGATACAGACAGGGAATCCTGACGTCAACATAAAAGTGTTTAGATATTATTCCTGCAGACCTCAATCTGCTTCACTACCCATACCTTGTTATGGTACCTGCCTCATTGTAACGTTATATGATTCCCATAATGCAGTTACACAGTGGTGGAGATTGAAATGTATATTCTGCCAGGAAATAGTTAGTAACATAATAAGTAGGTAACCAGTAGATCTCCAGATTTTGAAAAACTATAAACTCCCAGCATTCCTTGGCTATGAGGTGATAGTTGAGAGTTATAGTTTTTAAACCATCCCTGGGTAACTACATGTTATCTATCCCTAGTCACAGATCAACAAGAAAGAGTTGCAGATAAATTGATTTAAAATGAGCGTGAGCGCCCATCGGTAGGTAGAATTGGCGGAAAAGTAGAGGCCCTGGAAATGGTATAGGGACAGTAAGCCCGGTTAGGTAGTTGGGCGACAGCAGGAGCATCGAAGAAGTGCCCCTTTGGGTTGTACAAAGGGTCCCGCAGCTCGAACCGGGACCCCGGCTCCCCGGCACAAATAATAAGTAAATGCCATGCCGCCCTTGGAAAGGGCCCTTGCGTCTACTGAAAGGGCATTGGGGCTTAGAGGTTCCCACAGCTCTAACCGGGACCCTCCCTCCCAGCCTCTAAGGGCCTTGAAGCACTTACAAGATGCCCTTCGACCCTGAGATAGGCCCTTATGGGCATAAGGGATACCAGAAGCTCTACCGGGACCCTCTCCCCGGAGGGTCCCTGCAGCCAAACAGGCCCCCCATTGGACTCTTACAAGAGCCCTTTGGGCGTTTGTCTTCTTTTTTCCATCCCGGTGACACCAGCCCCGCTGATGTCCCCAACACCGTAAGTGCCACCTGCGCTTGCCTAGGGGCCCCTCCAGGCGTCTGGTGGACATCACGTAGTCTGGTGTCACGAGGTGATTTGATCCAAGTCTTCTTTCTCCAGCGCCGTACACAAATACTCAGCTTATGCACCAATACCAGACGCAGGTCACTGTTTTCGGCCTGCAGAGGACCGCGCGAGAAACCGAGCGGCATTCCATGGAGTCCGATATGCTACGCCCTCTTCTTCTTCTTCTGACCAGTGAATCGAGCCTTCTGAGCTCCGCAGGGTTTTTACCTCTTATGTAGTTTGCTCTAGAACAGACCTAATCTAATTCGATGTGCTACAATTTATCAATGATTGCAATCACATGGGTAAACAGCAGTAAACCAATCATCATTTCTGAAATATGATTGGGCAAACACTACCCGCCCTCTCTCTTCAGATTACGCTGCTTATAATAGAAACAAGCAGTAACTGAATGCAATGTTATCTCAGTAAGTTCGCCCGACTGTTAACTTACGCACAGTTCATTTTTGCCCTTTGTAAATCAACGGTAATAGCGGATTTTGGCCAAAAATGAGGGAAAACTAGCGCAGAGATTTAGAATATGCCCCTATGACTCAGAGGCGGCTTCAGATTCATCCTCTAAATCAATTAGCATCAAATCTACTACCAGTCCCCCCGCCCTGGGCAAAGGTAGAATTACTGTTCTTTTTTTTTCTTAAAGTGGATTGAGGTGCACCCACCATGAAGCCTGCCGGTCTTAGGCCTAATGGTAAACGAATTGGTAGCAAAACCTCAGTCTCCTCCCCTTCTATCTCGTTGGGCTTTGTGTTTTTTTCATTACAGAGGTCCCGCATGACGTTCCAGGTATTTTAATCAATAAATGGAATTTTTGACCACATTTACTCACTGAGATATTGGTTCACTTGCAGGCCTGACGTGCCCATGAATTTTTCTATAAATATCTATTTCCTTTTCAATAGTCTCCATATGTTTTTGTGGATTAGGGTTAGGTCCCACCTATGCGTTCGTTGCATTTCGTTTTTCCGTTTATATGATTTGCGCATCGCATGATTAATAATATAATGAATATGATTTGGCATTCCGAATAATAGTGTCCATATTTTATATTTATATCTCCACTATTAGCTTTCTCCTTAATATAAATCCATAAAGGAGTACAGAGCCTGTACATTAAGTTTATTTGTTTTTAGTTTTCAAGTAATAGATACATACATACATGTATAAATTGTAACATTCTAGTACTTTTGTATCTATCATCTTAAATACATTTATGGTGGATGAGGTGTATGTGGTATGGGATGGGGGCAAAGGCGTTATCCACTTGTGTGTGGGGGAAGCAGATTTTCAATTGTGTTCTCAACAATTATTGAGCTGTTCACACATTGGGTATAATTTGTGTTGTTTTTGATGAGATGTAAACATATTTTTTCGTAATGCATGTTTTTAGATACTATCATATTGTGTTATTTTCTTTACTGTAGGTCTCTTGGATGTTTCATTTTTTGGACTTAGTGATTATTTTAACTGCGGTGAGTATATGAATTATTATTGTTTTTTTGGTTATTGTTAGTTCTGTTATTCCTATATTAGATGAGAGTAGTTGGTGGTAGTTAGCGTGAAGTTTTATTTGAATATGTTGAAATCATAATTATGAATTTTGTCCATATTTTTTATTTTGGGGGCAGTTCTCCCACCCATATGTGCGAAAGAGTTTCCTCTGTGTTTTTGCATAGTCTCCAGGCGTCTGGGGTGTGTCTGATGACCATTTTGCTTTGAGGTATGGTGTCTTGTGGCATATCGGATTAAGTATTTTTCTGCTGGTCCCGTGGCGTTGTTGTCTTGGATAGTTTTAAAGTCGGAGTCATATATGCTGCTTCCCATTGGTTTTCTTCTATTGAGATTTGTAGGTCTTCTTTGCCATTTGATAATGAAGTTAATGTTTTCTTGGTCTTGTGGATTCTGTTAGTATTTTATAAATTTTGTATTCTTTTTTGTCGTAAGTTGTTTTTTGTACAATATTCGCCTATTAGTAAAGGAGTTTTGTTGAGTATGTTTGTTGTTTTTGTTTTATGAAGCTGTGTATTTGAAGACTATTTATAGAATTATCGATTTATTGGGTAAGATGGTGTTTTCTTTTCTGAGCTCATTATATAGTATTGGTATTTTGTTCTTAAATAGTATATCTAAGTTGAGTATTCCGGTTTTCAGTTCTTGGAGTTTAAGTCAAGGGATACTAGTTCTAGCTTATTATAATCTATATATTTTATTATGGATTTTATCCAATTGTTCGTTTTTGCATTGTTGTGTATCCAGGTATTTGATGTTTGTTTATGATAATATTTTGGATTTCATTTTTTTTAAGTGGTTTTTAAAGAGTATTGCTCTAGGTAGTTGTGATAAGGTTGATTTGGATCTGGATTTTGTTTTTGTATAATATTTACATTCTATTGTTGTCCTTTTGTTGTGTATGGTTCTTTGTCCACCAAGATTTGTTTTTCCAGATTGAGTGCCATGCTCGTATTTTTAAAGTTAGCGAGAGCCAGTCCTCCCTTTGCTTTGCGGTTTCATTAGTGTTATCGTTTTGCTATCTAACAAGTTCTTTTATTGTTCATACAATCTATTGATCATAATGTCCGTTGTAGTTGTTTGCAGAATGTTTGGGTATGTCAGTTATTATGTTCTCATTAGGTATAGTATCCTAGGTAGGTATTACATTTTTATATCGAGATTCTTGCCATACCAAGTTAGAGTTGTTGCGACCATTTGTTAGTCTCTTTTTTAATGTTTATTATTCCTAGAATGTTGTTTTGTACACGTAATGAGGTGGGTTCGTTGTTACTATACCTATATGTCATTGATGTTCGGCCCATGTTATGGATATCTTGCTTTAAAGTAGTAATTTTAGTGTTAATGAGATGTTGTAGTCTAGTAGTATAGATTTTGTTCGTTGTTTGTAGTAGAAAGAGTTAGTAAAATTTTCCATATTTTTTTTTATAGTATCAGGATTGATTGGGTTTTGTTTATAGTTAGTATAAGATCATCTCCAAAGAGATTATTGTATTCCTATACTAATTCTTTATCTTGCTATCATATACTTTGTTTTGTCTCTAATAAGTTGGCCATGGTTCTCATTATATGGCAAAAATTAGGGTGCATAATGGGCCATGCCGCTGTCTTGTCTTTGTTATTTGGAAGGGTTGTGCATTGTATAGGTTTGTAACTGATACTATAGTGGTGTAGGGTTTGAGTAAAGTGATAATATAGCTGTCCAGCGATTGTTCTTTTGATTCGATTTTTTGACTACTATCAAATGCCTTTTGGACGTCTATATGTAAGGATATATTGAGGTATATTGATTTTCCACCGTTTTAAGGTTATATTGTTATCTTTGTGGCATTCATATTGCGTTGAGCTTTGTGTAGCAACCCTACTTGATTGGCGTCTATCAGGTCGTGGTAGAGTAATGATAGTCTGTTAGCTAAATTTTTGAGTATATTTTTATGGTCTGAATTGATTAATGATATTTGGTCTGTAATGGGTTGTGATTATTGATGCGGTCTTTGTCACTGGTTTTAGAATGTATGAGTAGGGATTGAATCTTTTCTTCTGCAGGAAGTGTTGCCTGAGATCTAATTGTGCGTTGTAACATTTGGTAGGTTTGGTTAGTATTTGGTATGTGCATGTAATGTACTACCGTGATGAAGGGCCATCGTCTTTCCGTTGATTGTTTTTAGAGATTTGATTGCATTGTTTTGTTGTATTTCTTAATTGTGATTCGGTGCTTATTCAAATTTTTGTTGTCTCGTGTAGTGTGGGGTGGTGTGATTGGTATTAGTTTATGTAGATATTGATTTATTTCTGCTGCTCTGTAGGTATATGTATCTGTTCTTACTTTTGTAGGTTGTATAAGTTATTTGGTAAATTTGCGTAAATTCTCTGTTATATTTTAGGTTTATTATTTTTCATTTTTTTCGTGTTAATATGCTATTTGTTTGAGTGACTTTGTTTTTAATTTTTCTGCTAATATTTGCTTGTTTTATCCTTCCTTGCGAATAGTGTATTGCTTGTAATCTTTTATTTGTTTTTCAAATTACATAGATCTAGGTTATGTAGGTCCTTCGTCTAGTTGTCTATTCGTCTCTAGTTTGTTTTGTTTGTGACGATGTTATCTGGATGTTGCTAATTATCTGATTTGCGGTGGTAAGTTATGTCTTTGTTTCTCTTTTTTTTGTGTGATGAAGATATTGTATTATCATCTCTTATATATGCTTTATTGTGCATTCCAGAGAGTGTAGTGTGTTTTTTGTCTTTCCGTATTGTATTTATTAATAAGTTATTGAAAGTATTCTTTATGTGTTCTTCATTTTTTTTTTTTGGTTCGTCTGAGGATTGTTCTGTCAGTCCTATGATTTAGCATAATTTCTGGTTTATGTTGTCTCTGTCTTCTACTATTTTGCAATTATGGTGAGTGGTTGATCTTGTGTCCTGGGTGTAGTACTACTACTTTTTTTATTTGTTTGTAAGAAGCCATTGTGTCGGTCACTATTAGGTCTAGTCTTAAATAGCAAGTTAGTGTCGTGTTTTTGAATAGATAGGTATAATCTTTTTCTAGGCGTTGAGGCCTTCTCCACATGGCGTTATAGTCTCTATCAATAGCGGTTTCTGGCTAATTATGAGGTTTTTGTGGGGGGGTATAACTGATAAGATGCTGAACAGTGCAATATCACGGACCGGCAGTGGTGTGTAAATCAGTCTTTTATTCAATCTTAAATAAGAACACGGAGACATTATTCACTCAGTATTTCCTTCCACTATGCCTGGTACGCGTTTTTGTGGGGGGGGTTTATGGATTTTTGCTGCTGTCTCTTCTCGCTTTTTAGGGTCAATGTTTGGGTTATAAAGTCTCCACATATTATTGTAATTTGTGTTTGTGTGTCGTTTGTTTTTGTTATTTTTTTTTAATGAATTTATTTTGTTTTATGTGGTTTAGTGGTCGTAATATTACTATGGTTTCTGATTTGTTGTTTATGCAACCTGAATTATGATGTTATCTTCCGTTGTTGTCTGTTGTTAGTGTTTTGAGTTTGGAATGCTATTGGTAATGTTTATTGCTATGATTACGCCTGCTTCTTTTGTTTTCGATGAGGGTAAATTGGATGGGTAGTTTTTAGTGTTATAAAGAGCGACCTTTTTGCTTTTGCGATAGTGTGTATTCCTGCTATGAATAGGCACTATATCTATGTATTTGAACTGTGGGCATTCTTTCCATATGGGAATTCTTTTGAATGCGGGAGTTTAGTCACCTCAATATTAATATGTCATGATTTTTATATTGTATGTTGTGGTTTGTTGTATCTTGCTTTTTGTTAGTTGTTTTTATGTTGTTTGAGTAGTTGCCTAGTTAGTAAATGTGTCGTTCTTTTGTTTTGTTCCTCTGCTAAGAACAAACTTTAGGAATGGAGTAGTGGAGGGACGGGGGTAATTGTGTGTTGTCGAGTGTTCATATGGTTTGAGTTTTACTACTTTTAAGCTCTTGGTGTTCCCATTTCATAGGTTTTCCTTCACTCTGAGCTATTATCTAGATGTGTTTAGGGGTCTAGTAGTGGTCTTTAGTGGGTTAAGGGGTTAGCATGGATGATGGGAGAAATGTGGAAGAGTTTAGTTTAAACATACAGATGTGTAGTCATATTATCCGGGAGGCGAGCGAATCAGCAGGGGTTTCTACAGGTAAACATACAAGACAGGCGAGAACAGAGGAGTACAGAAAATGGTAGACACAAAAAAACAAACAAAAAAAAAGGGGAATAGACAACAACAGTATCAAGAGGGATTTTGACGTGAGGAGCGCAGAGCAGGCCCCGTTTTAGGGGTTGTCAAGTAGGGTTTACTAGGATCGTAAGGCAGTCGTACACTACCCGTCGCGCGCGGGGCTTGTTCTGGCTTTCTTCCTATCTTTCTCTTGTGTTGTTTGTGGAAGGTGGTTCCCCTCTGCGCCGCCTGCCGCCACACATTTGTTTCTTATAATACTCAAGAGTTTTATTAGCATATTATAATAATCAACACATATTGGGAAGTAGCGGGATATTAATTTTTTAATTTATGTTTTATTATGCGTTTATTGCTTTTGTGATAAGCAAACTCTATTACTTTCCTATCGCTCGCTCTCCTCCCTCCCCTTTTAAGGTTTATGCTTTACCTTTGTTCCTCCACCTGCCATGTTAATCAATTCTGTGGATTGTGTTGTATTCACCTACCGGGTGTGCACTCATGAAGGGGCGTGAGAGAGCAAACAAAAAAAAAAAAAACAAACAAAAAGTGATCCAATTTCTCCCAGTTTCTCTTTAGAGATACCGTAATAACAATGTTCAACTATTTTGGTAATATTAGTCAAAAATATAAACGCTTAATATCTACTAATGGAGCAGGAGGGAGAGAGGAGAAGGGTTTTTCCTCTTATTGTATGTTGGCTTAAGTTTTTGCGTTAAGCATACATGGAGCCCACATCATTATAGTTTGTTGGTTGGAGTTTTGCTTCCCTTTAAGAGTTTTGTTCCTGTGTAGTCATATAAAGTCCATCCTGTTCTTTTTTCTTTTCCTCTCTTTTTCCTCTCTTTCCCTCCCCCTCTCCCCTCCTCCATTGTTTGTTTATTGTTTTTAAGGTATGATTTTTTTGTTCTTGTTTTCCAATGTATTTTTATGGTCATGTCCTGATAAGGTGATATAGTTAAAGTCAACTTACCGGTTTTTCTTCTCCACCCGGTGTAGAGGTGCTATTTGTTTGGGGAGACTAGGTTGACAAGTGCGGTTTTTGTTTTTATTGTTGCTTGAATATGTTCCATGTTTTAGCAGCTTTATACACCCTCTTAAGCGTGTTTGAGTGTGAAAATGTCTTAGGAGTGCGTTTTAATTATATGGGCTTTTGTTAGGGAATCCCCATAGTATATACGCGAACGTATTACGAGTATAAGCCGAATCCGAAGTATAGCCGAAGGTACCCATTTTACCTTAAAAGTAATAAAACATGATGGGCTCGGATATAAGCAGAGTGGGTTAGAAATTATGACCATACTGCCTTTTATATACTGTTGGCTCTGCTGAGAACTCTGCTGTCCCTAAAAAGCCCTCATTCACTTGGCCACTCCAGATGTTTGGAAAACTACAACTCCCATCATGCTTTAGCTACCGGGAGTTGTCGTTTCCAAACACTGCAGGCAAGAAAGTGTCTTCTTTTTATGGACATGCACCCCCAGGAAAGGCCCCCAAGTTCAGTTGAGGTAAAGTAGAATTCTAATTACCACTCGGGCCAAGCTCAATAGATGTGGATCTCCGGCTGGACGACGTCTTGTTATCAAGATAACATCAGAAGCATTGTTGTTCCGCCGTGACCGGCAATCTCCGCGCTGATTCTGCAGGATAACAAATTCCATTACGCGAGCCTGTTCTCACTTACTGCCCGGCAGCGCAGGATTCCAATTACTTACTTGACCCGAGTAGAAGCCAAGGTCGGATTTTCAAGCCTCATTTATTAAGAGCTGAAAACCTCGCTTATCTGAGATATACAGTGCTATATATGCATAAGGTATTTCTTGAGTGATTTTGTAATTCCATACTATGGTTTTTCTTTGCTGCCATTGTGGCGGGTGTAGGTCGTTGAATATCTGTAGTGTTTTATATTTTCTGGATGATCTATTTCTCATTGCCAAATAATATTTTTTCTTTGATTGTGAAAAAAAAAGTGCATCCTTAAGTAGCGTTGGTGTCCCTGGTGCACTTTGGGTGCTGCCTGGATTATTTGACTTGTAGATTCGTGTAGCTCTATCCATTGTAATTCCTGTGGTGAGAGCATTTGCGGGTAACTGTAGTTGGATATAGTTTCTGTAAGTATTCGTTAGTTCGTTTGTTTGACTGTTATCTGGATGACCTACTTACTTTCTAGATTATTTTTCTGTCTTCTGTCTCTAATCAGCTAGTTTAGCTTTAAGATGTTGTAGTGGTTTTGTCTAAGTCGTTGTGTGCATCGCACGGAGATTGAATGATCTGTAAATTCTCATCTTTTTTCAAGTATGTGCTGTAGCGTAGTTCTAAGTTCAACTAACACTCTTTTGATTGTGGAGTATATTTGGTATATCTGAACACTGCATTGCGCCTTGCAGTGTTTATAGCACATTTCCTTATGAATGAAATCGTTACTGGCATGTCTGATACTGGGGACTTTTTTATTTCAGTATAATAAAGTGTTTTTGGTTCTTCTGTTTTTATGTGTTGCTTTGTAGGGGGTGAGTTGTTATCAATCTGGCTTTCTGTGTTTTCTTATTAGGGATTGTACTAGTTCTATCTAGGGATTGTACTAGTTCTATCTAGTGATTGTACTTCTATCTAGGGATTGTACTAGTTTTATCTAGGGATTGTACTTCGTCTATCTAGGGATTGTACTAGTTTTATCTAGGGATTGTACTTCGTCTATCTAGGAATTGTACTAGTTCAATCTAGGGATTGTACTAGTTTTATCCAGGGATTGTACTAGTTTTATCTAGGGATTGTAATAGTTCTATCTATGGATTATACTAGTTTTATTTAGGCATTATCCTAGTTCTATATAGGGATTGTGCTAGTTCTATCTAGGGATTGCACTGATTTTATCTAGGGATTGTACTAGTTCTATCTAGGGATTGTACTAGTTCTATTTAGGCATTGTACTCCTTCTATCTAGCAGATTGTTACTCCTTCTATCTAGGGATTGACTGGTTTTTTCTAGGATTTGTACTTCTTCATCTAGGGATTGTACACTTGATCTAGAGATGTATAGTTCTATCTATGGATTGTACTATTTCTATATAATAGGGATTGTACTACTTCCTATCTAGGAGATTGTAACTAGTTCTATCTAGGGATTGTACTAGTTCTATTAGGGATTGTACTACTTCTATCTAGGGATTGTACTACTCTTTAGATCTATTCTATCTAGGGATTTTACTATTCTATCTAGGATTTTACTAGTTCTATATCTAGGGATTGCACTGGTTCTATCTAGGAATTGTTACTAGTTTTGTCTAGGGATTGTACTAGTTTTATCTAGGGATTGTAACTACTTCTATCTAGGGATTTTACTTGTTCTATCTAGGAATTGTACTACTTCTATCTAGAGATTGTACTAGTTCTATCTGGGTTATACAACTTTTATTTAGGGATTGCACTAGTATATCTAAGGGACTGTACTGGTTTTATCTAGGATTGTACTACTTCTATCTAGTGATTGTACTAGTTCTATCTGGGGGTTATACAACTTTTATTTAGGGTTGTACTAGTATATCTAGGACTGTACTGGTTTTATCTAGGGATTGTACTACTTCTATCTAGGGATTGCAGTAGTTTTTATCTAGGGTTGTATTAGCTTTATCAATGATTGTACTAGTTCTTCTAGGGATTGTACTTCTTAGATCTAGGGATTGTACTCTACTTCTATCTAGGGATTGCAGTAGTTATTCTAGGGATTTGTACTAGTTTTATCTAGGGATAATCTACTTCTATCTAGGGATTGTACTACTTCTATCTAGGGATTGTACTAGTTCTATCTAGGGATGTATTAGTCTATCTAGGGATTGTACTACTTCTATCTAGTGATTGTATAGTTCATCTGGGGGTTATACAACTTCTATCTAGAGATTGTACTAGTTCTATCTAGGGATTGTTAGTTTATCTAGGGATTGTACTACTTCTATCTAGGATTGTACTACTCCTATCTAGGGGTTGTACTACTTCTATCTAGGATTGTACTACTTCTATAGGGATTGTACACTTCTATCTAGGGATTGTACTAGTTCTATCTAGGGATTTCACTATTCATCTAGGAATTGTACTAGTTTTATCTGGGATTGTACTAGTTTTATCTAGGGATTGTACTACTTCTATCTAGGGATTTTACTTGTTCTATCTAGGAATTGTACTACTTCTATCTAGATATTTACTAGTTCTATCTGGGGTTATACAACTTTTATTTAGGGATTGTACGGTTATATATTAGGGACTGTACTGGTTTTTCTAGGGATTGAACTACTTTCTATCTAGGGATTGTACTAGTTCTATCTGGGGTTATACAACTTTTATTTAGGATTGTACTAGTTATATTTAGGACTGTACTGGTTTTATCTAGGATTGTACTACTTCTATCGGATTCTACTAATTCTATCTAGGGATTCTACTACTTCTATCTGGGATTGTACTAGTTCTATCTAGGAATTGTATTAGCTTTATCAATGGATTGTACTAGTTCTATCTAGGGATTGTACTTCTTATATCTAGGGATTGTACTACTTCTATCTAGGGATTGTACTACTTCTATCTAGGTATTGCAGTAGTTTTATATTAGGGATTGTACTAGTTTTATCTAGGGATAATACTACTTCTATCTAGGGATTGTGCTACTTCATCTAGGGATTTTACTAGTTCTATCTAGGGATTGTACTAGTTTCTATCTAGGGATTGTACATATCTATCTGATAGGGTTTAGTGACTACTTCTATCTAGGATTGTACTACTCCTATCTAGTGATTGTTACTACTTCTAATCTAGGGATTGTACTAGTTCTATCTAGGGATTGCACTAGTTCTATCTAGGAATTGTACTAGTTTTTTATCTAGGGATTGTACTAGTTTTATCTAGGGATTTGTACTACTTCTATCTAGGGATTGTACTAGTTTCTATCTAGGATTGGGTACTAGTTTTATCTAGGGATTGTATAGTTTTATCTAGGGATTGTACTAGTTCTATCTAGGGATTGTACTAGGTTTCTATTAGGATTATTTAGCTTTAATCAATGATTGTACTAGTTATCTAGGGATTGTATAGTTTTATCCAGGGATGGTACTAGTTTTATCTAGGGATTGTACTAGTTTTATCCAGTGATTGTACTTGTTTTATCTTATCTAGGGATTGTACTAGTTAATCTAGGGATTGTATTATTTTCTATCTATGGATTGTACTAGTTCTATCTATGGATTGTATTTGTTCTATCTAGGGATTATACTTGTTCTATCTAGGGATTGTACTAGTTTTATCTAGAGATTGTACTAGTTTCTATCTATGATTATACTAGTTTTTCTAGGCATTGTCCTAGTTCTATCTATGGATTGTGCTTGTTCTATCTAGAGATTGCACTAATTCTATCTAGGGATGTACTAGTTTTATCTAGGGATTGTACTTTTTTGCAGCAACACATCACTTTAAATCTGGACAAAAAATTGCATTCAAAGACAAAAATGAGTGTAAACAATACTTGTAATGAATAGTTACCATATACTGCGGTATGCTAAAAGTTCTTCTTGTGTAGGGTTCTTTGGTAATGGATGGTTTTGATGACTCACCTTTCATTGGATCATTTAAGGTTGTCTTTGGTTTGTTGACACACATGGTATCCCAGCTTGGGCACACACTAGCATTTACCTTGGTTTATGACATGCTGTGACTGACATTTAGAGACTACATAGATGGGAACACACTGGATGGTCCCTATGGGGAATGACTGTATTTCTCATACTATCGGAAGTTTCTTGTACACTGACATTTGAAATTACAATAAAAACAATGTTTCCTAGTACGTATATTGAAAGGTCAGCAAAACTGGAAAATGATCAGCAATATATTGTTTATAAGTATAAACAGTAGATTGATTCTATTAATCCAGAATGAAAGGTCATATAATGACAGCTGTTAATGTTGAATAGCCCCCAACATAATTATCTTCAAGCCTTTTTTAAACCTGTAAGATAATAATTCATTCCATTTCATTTTTCTCAAATACCTGAAAATGAAGTTTCTAAATTGTGCTTAATTTGCCTATGTAACTGGCTAATCCTAGTGATACCTTGGGCCAGCACAATGAACAGACTAAAACCCTCCCCTATTTTTCTCATTAACTGCTTAGCGCTGGTTACACTATTTGTATCAACTAAACAGTGCCAAGGCTCCACTGGAAATAATTACCAGGGGAAACACTGCTGTTTTGAATTGTCAGCTTGAATTATCACTTGCCACTAATGTAACATATCTGACCTAATTCTCCTCTGTGTCACCGGGGTTTTGGCACCAGTTTCTCTCAACGGTGATACAAGGGGAGTTTCTGTTTTGCCTAATGTCTAAGCAGAACAAAGCCTCAATCTGCTGGAGCTGGTTAAGAGATCCTACCCTGTGAGCATAAGCTTGCTAACAATGCCCCTAGCAAATTGCAGATAACCATCGTCATGTAGCATCTGAGTTAACAGGGATACAAAGCCAAGCTGACACATTTAATTTCTCCTTCTCGGAGATGATAATCTTTCATTTCATTGGTTGGAACAACTGCGAATGTTTGTGTCTTTCCTGCTCGAGTTTTGGAATATAATGAAGCCACTGTAGCGCGTCCTTGTGAGAATAATAAATGGCTCTAGGGGGCTTTTGGTATTAGGTCTGCTTTTCTGCATGTATAATTGAACAAAATAGCTCATTAAATAACTCACAAAAAATATATAGCCTGAATGTACAGTCAGTTAAAAAACCCATGATGCTTTAAGTTTAGTTCCACACTGGAATGTTTTTACAGGTGACCCTGCTTTATTCTTCAAATCCTTCTTTTTATTAAATAAATACATGATTGTGTTCAGTGAGGTTCTGTGAAATACAGATGAAGTGTCTTTACTTTACCTCCATATATGATGGTCGGTATAATAACGTTCTTAAAGATTTATATCTTTCTGCAACTATGCTTTCAAAAGCATATAATAATCATAAAAAAATGATTTAAGGTAGATTAGTTTCATATAAGGACAATTATACTTACCTTCCTCACTCCCCTCCTCTTCTGTACACAGATAAGTACCTAAAGTCCTTACCCTTGGGTACAGTCTCAATCTCTGGATTAGTGATGGACCTGAACCCAGTTCGGGATGAACTTCATGAGTTTGGACGAACTCGAACATCCTTACTTTGACTAATTCAGGTTTTTTCTAACTAGCAGCACTTATTTTTGATAATAATTGGAAAATTCATAACTATTGAATTCTCTCCGATCGGTAACCCTCGAATGTAGCCTTCTATTTCTGTAACCCTCAAATGTAGCGGTCGGTTTTGGTTACCCTCGAATGTAGCCTTCAAAATGGGTAACCCTCAAATGTATTGTTCAGTAACCCTTGAATGTAGCAGTCGATTTTCCGGTAACCCGGAATGTAATGTTCGATTTTTGGTAACCCCTCAAATGTATCTTTTGGTACTCTTCCTTGATTTGCCATGACCTCAAATGTAGCATGCGAAACCCAACAAATGAACAAGAAGTTCAGGTCATCACCCACAGATACTTTTAAGGGAGGAGTATAAGTTATTAGTATAATTGTACTTAATATTCAATTAATTATTTAAATAACAATAAATATTGGGGGTTATTCACGGATAGCTCCTATCGCTAAGATTAACCATATTAACCATATTAACCAAAGGTTTTATGATTGATATGTGAATGAGATTTATGTAAAAATCAATAAACCAATCCTCAGAACGCGTAAAATAAAATGTCAGAAATCTGTGCAAATTCGCATTGTTCCACAAAACCTACAGTTTCCTCCCAATATTCCAGGTGCGACTAATGCTGGTTATACATTTACTCGACATCAATTCTGACATGAAATAAAATCAATCGTAACACTGACCAGAATTTTTACCTGTTGGCGTTTCCAGGATGATGATTTGTGATCAGTATTATGATTGTGATATCCAATGCAAAATGGGTCCAGCGGGTGGTTTTCAGATGTTGACTGATGGATGGTCACCAGTATAAATAATAAGAAATGAATTTTCTCCACTGCCCAATTTAATGTGTTGTCTTCCTCTTTCACCCCAAAATAATAATGTAAGCCAGCCATAGACAAGAGCAGAAAATGCTACTTAACTACAATTGGCCCAGAAACCTTGTTCCACAAATCCTCAAATCTATCACACACCTGGCAGACATCCCAGTGCTAGTTCCAACAAAGCCATTGGCAGACATACCTTAAAGGGTCTTGTTAGTTTGTGAGTCTCATCTCTCATTCCAGGTAATTACCCATGAAGTTGATATGTGTTGCCCAGGAAAACGCTAAAATTGTGTCCCTAAAGCCTTTGTGATCAGCATTTTAGTCTTAGAATAAGGTTTAATGTGCTATTCAGTCTGAGCTGTGATACTACTCATTCTGCCAATAGAGTAGATAGGAGGTATTTACGAATGTCATTTTCTGCCTGCAGCACAAACTTTTATTAACGTTTTTAAACGCATTTGTACCAGATATTTATTAAAGTTATTTTCTGTTTCCTGTCCTCTCCTCCCCCGCTCATAGAGATTTTTATAAGCTTGAGTATGTGTAGTGGAGGTAACAGGGGAATCAGCAGTCAATCATTGGTTGTGATGTCGCAGTCACAGCCTTGATTGACTGCAAGGAGGAGGACTGCTTATTTGCATGAAAGGAAGTAATAATTATACTTAATACTTGTATTAATGCAACTAAATTTGAAAGAGCAGCTATTGCGATACCCACCACAAACCATTAAGGGCAGATCTGAATTCACATTATTTTCTGTCATCAAGTAATAGACGTATAATGTTTTAGTGAACAAGCAATATGTAATATGATTTAATAGTTTGCAAAATACTTTACTATGGAGTTTTCCGCTTAATATGCACATGCAGCTGTTAACCTATCTTCCTTATTGAAATGATGCCTCTGCCCATAAGCAGCCCAAAGATCTCCTTCACACTCAAATAATATACGTGTGAGTGGTGAGCACCCAAAAACATCCGCATGCTTAACATTCACATCGTCGCTCTCTATCAAAAATACCGTTGATAATGGCTCGTGTTATAGTCTTAGCATCATTGTAAAAATAGAAACACAACAGGGAGAAAAACAAAAGCATATATAATAATGCAGCGTATTCCTTTACGAGAGCAAAAAAAGTTTAATTCTCTGAAAAATCTTGTAGCCTTATTTTGGTGTGATTATAAAACTAGTCTGACATTTCTGGGAGACGACTTCCTACACAAGTGAGAGGATTTCAAATGGCAAAGCTTTGTTTCAACTTTCTAATAAGCAACGTGTGCAATTCTATTGCTGCCCATGTAAGGAATTTACCAATGCCAAAAACCGATGCTCCGTAAGAAGCACATAAAGAATTGCATGCCTTTCTCAAGAACTTGCCCACATCTAAATTATTATGCTATGCTATACTATGCTATACTGCACTACACTATACACACACTATACACACTATACCACATATACTATAACACCTACCCATACTATACCCACTATACTACACTATACCACACTATACCATACTACACATACATACTACCACTATACTACACTATACTAACTAACCACATAACTAACTACACTACCCTATACTAACTACACTATACTATACTACACTATACTATACTACTATACTACACTATACTACACTATACCACACTATACCATACTAACTACACTATACCATACGACACCACACTAACTATACTCACTATACTATACTACACTATACTATACTACACCATACTATACTATACTACACTACTACACTACTACCTATACTATACATCTGTATATTTTTCTTTGTTATTACTCTAGTACATTGCTTACCATATTCTAGTGCATAAGTGTTTATAAAGCGATTTAACAATTGTGTACATGACTCCTACCAGACCAGTTCAAAACCAACCCAAAAAAATGTTTATAAACTCACAGTCCCCCGGCAAACAAAATGGTAGTCATGGGATGTAAACTTACCAGGCAACTTGACTGGTTGGAAACCTCCTGATGAGGTTCAGCTAGAACTACAGGAGGACCAACAGATGATTGACATTTAATATCCCAAGCATTGTAAGCACAGAGTACAAGCAGGGCAATCCTGGCTGCACCCATATAAAGTGTAGATATTTTCTGCAGCTCCATCTGCTCCCTACCCATAATCCTCTGTTATGGTACCTGCTCATTGTAACTTTACTGTTTCCCATAATGCAAGTTTACACAGTGGGTGGAGATTGAAAATGTATATTCTGCAGACATAGTTTAATAACATTATAGATAGGTAACCAGTAGATCTCCAGAATTTTGAAAACTATAACTCCCACATTCCTTGGCTATAGAGTGAATGTTGAGAGTTATAGTTTTTTAAACCATGCTGGGTAACTACTGGTTATCATCCCGTCACAGATCAACAAGAAAAGAGTTGCAGATAAAGATTTAAAATGAGCTGAGGCCCATCGGTAGGTAGAAATTGGGAAAGTAGAGGCCCATGGAAAGGTATAGGGGACAGTAGAGGCCCATGGTTGGTAGTTGGGGACAGCAGGACTCAGAGAAAGTGCCCTTTGGGTTTAGGGGTCCCGCAGCTCGAACCGGGACCCCCTTCCCCGGCACTAATGTGCCATTGCAGCCCTTGGAAGGGCCCTTGCGTCCCTGATAAGGGCCTTTGGGGCTTAAGAGGTCCCACAGCTCTAACCGGGCCCTCCCTCCGCCAGCCCTCGTAAGGCCCTTGAAGCACTTACAAGTGCCCTTGCGCCCTGAGATAGGCCCTTTTGGGCATAAGGGATCCAGAAGCTCGTACCGGGACCCCCTCCCCGAAAGGCCTCCGTGGGTCCTGCATCACAAAAAACAGCCCCCCATTGGCTCTTACAAGAGCCCTTGGGCGTGTCTTCTTTTTTCCATCCGGTGAACCAGCTCCGCTGATGTCCCCAACACCGGTAAGTGCCCCTGCGGCTGCTAGGGCACCTCCAGCTCTGGTGACATCACGTATCTGATTCACAGGTGTCTTGATCCAAAGTCTTTTCTTTTCACAGCCAGCGACACCACTCAGCTGATGCCACCATACCAGACGAGGTCACTTCGGCCGCAAGTGACCCTGCTGGCACCGGCGCATCAATGGGCCGATATTGCTGGCCTCTTCTTTCTTCTGCCAGTGATGACCTTCTGAGCTCCGCAGGGGTTTTGTACCTCTTATGTAGGTTTGCTGAACGACCTAATCTAATTCTGATTGTCAATTTTTCAATGATGGCAATCACATGGTAATACCGTAACCAATCTATTTCTGAATATGATTGGGCAAACACCTCCGCCCTCTCTCTCAGTTACCGCTGCTTTATAAATAGAAACAAGCAGAACTGATTCATGTATCTCATAAGTTACGGCCACCGTTAACTTCCACAGTCATTTTGCCCTTTTATAACACGGTAATAGCGATTTTGGCAAAAATGGAGGGAAAAACTGCGTCAGAGGTTTAGAAATATCCCTATGGCTCAGAGGGCTTCAGATGCATCCTCCTCAAATCATATTAGATAACCTCTCTGCACGCAAGGGGCACAGGTGAGAATTACTGTTCTTTTTTTCTTCTTAAAGTGGATTGAGGTGACCCCCACCATGAAGCCTGCCGTTTGGCTAAGTGGTAAACCGAATTTGGTAGCAAACCTCAGTCTCCTCCTTCTAATTCTGTTGGGCTTTGTGTTCTTTTCATTACAGATTCCCACAAGAGGTTCCAGGTTTTTAACAATAAATGGAATTTTGTGACCACATTCTACTCACTAGAATTGTTCACTTGCAGGCCTGACGTGCCCATGATCATTTTGTCTATAATATCTATTCCTTTCAATGTCTCCCATTGTTTTTGTGTATTTAGGGTTAGGTCCCACTATGCGCGTTTGCATTTCGTTTTTCCGTTTTATATGCTTTTGCGCTCTCGCAATGTATTTTACAATATAATGGAATATGATTTGCCATTCCGAATCAATGAGGGTCCATATTTTATATTTTATCTCCACTATTGCTTTCTTCTCCTAGTATAAAATCCCATAAAGGATACTAGCCTGTACTTAATTTTATTTGTTTTTAAGTTTTCAAGTAAATAGATACATACATACATGTATAATTGTACATTCCTATACATTTTGTATCTATCAATCTTATACATTATGGGGAGGAGGGGTATGTGGGTAGGGAATGGGGGCCAAAGGGTTACCATTTGTGTGTGGGGGGAAGCAGATTTTTCAATTGTTTCTCAAAATTATTGAGCTGTTTCAACAATTGGTATATTTTGTGTTGTTTTGTGAGATGTAAAACATATTTTTCCGTAATGCATGTTTTTAGATAGTATAATTTGTGTTTCTTTTACTGTAGGTACTTTGGATGTTTTCCCATTTTTGGACTATATTGATTTTACTGCGTGAGTATATGAATTATTATTGTTTTTTTGGTTATGTGGTAGTTCTGTTATTCCTTATTAGTATGGTAGTTTGGGGTGTTAGCGTACAGTTTATTTTTGAATATGTTTGAAATCATATTTTGAATTTTGTTCCATATTTTTTTATTTTGGGGCAGTTCCACCATATGTGGAAGAGTGTTCCTGTGTTTTGCATAGTCTCCAGCATTCTGGTGATGTGTCTTGATACCATTTTGCTTTGAGGTATGGTGTTATGTGCATTCGGTTAAGTATTTTTCTGTTGGTTTCCCAGTGGTTGTGCATTTGGATAGTTTAAATGGAGTTTATATATGGCTGCTTCCCATTGGTTTTTCTTCTATTTGAGATTTGTAGGTCTTCTTGCCATTTTGATATGAAGTTAAATGTTTTATGGCTTGTGATTCGGTTGTAGTTTTAATAAAATTTTGATTTCCTTTTTTGTGTAAGTTGTTTTGTAAATATTCGCCTTTGGTAAAGGATTTATTGTTTGGTATGTTTTGTTTTTTGTTTTATGAAGCTGTGTATTTGAAGATATTTATAGAATTCTGTTTTGGGTAGATGGTGTTCTCTTCTGAGCTCATTATATAGTATTGGTATTTTGTTTCTTAAATAGGTAATCAAGTTGAGTATTCCCGTTTTCCAGTTTGGAGTTTTAAGTCAGGGATGACTATTTCTAAGCTTATTATATCTATATATTTTTATTATGGATTTTATCCAATTGTCTTTTTTTGTTGTTGTGTTCCAGGTTTTGTTGTTTTGTTTTATGATAATATTTTTGGATTCTTGTTTTAGTGGTGTTAAGAGTATTCTGTCCTAGTAGTTGGATGGGATTTGATTTCTGGATTTTGTTTTTGTATATATTTAATTCTATGTTGTCCATTTTTGTTATGGTCTGTTGTCCACCAGATTTTGTTTGTTCCAGTATTGATCCATGTCTATTTTTTAAAGTTAGGGAGGGCCAAGTCCTCCTTTTGCTTTGGGTTTCATTAGTGTTTCGTTTGCTATTCTAGGTTCTTTTATTGTTCCATACAAATCAATATTTATATAGATTGTAGTTGTTTGAAGAATTGGTTTGTTATGTCAGTTATTATTGTTCTCATTAGGTATAGTATCCTAGGTAGGATATTCATTTTTATAATCGATATTCTTGCTACCAAGTTAAGAATTTGTTGGACCATTTTGTTTAGCTCTTTTTTATTGTATTTAATATTCCTAGGAATTGTTTTTGATACCGTATGAGGTGGGTTTCGTTAGTTCTATCCTAAGTATGTCATTGATGTGTCGGCCCATGTGTATGGATATCTTGCCTTTAATTAGTAATTTTGTGTTATTGAGATGTTGTAGTCTAGTAGTATAGATTTTTGTTCGTTGATTTTAGTATGAGAGTTTAGTAAAATTTTCCATATTTTTTTTATATTATCAGTGATTTGATTGGGTTTGTTATAGTTAGTATAAATCAATCTCATCTCCAAAGAGATTTGTTTGTATTCCTGATTACTATTTTATTCCTATCATATCTTTGTTTTTCTCTAATTAATGGCCATGGTTTCTATTATTAGTGCAAAAATTAAGGGTGATAATGGGCATCCCTTGTCTTGTCCATTTGTTATTTGGAAGGTTTTTTGATTGTACTGTTTGATAATATACTATAGTTGAGGGTTTTGAGTAAAGTGATAATATAGCTTCGGAATGTTCTTTATTCCGATTTTTTTTGACTCTATCAAATGCCTTTTCGGCGTCTAATGTAAGGAATATTGAGGGTATTTGTTATTTTCCACCCGTTTATAAGGTTTATTGTTATTCTGTGGCATCATATGGTTGGCGTTGTGGTATGTAAACCTACTGATCTGGGTCATCAGGTCTGGTAGAGTAATGATGTCTGTTAGCTAAAATTTTTTGAGTATATTTTTATGTCTGAATTGATTAATGATATTGGTCTGTAATTTGTATTATGATGGGTCTTTTCCTGGTTTTAGAATGGTATTAGTAGGATTGAATCATTTCTTCTGGGAATTTTGCCTGATCTAATTGTTTTCGTTGTACATTTTGTGTAGGTTTGGGTTAGTATTTGGTTGTATGCTATGTAATACTCGTTGATGAAGCCATCTTGTTCCTGGTGATTTGTTTTTTGAGATTTTTGATTGTTTGTTGTATTTCTTGAATTGTGATTTCTTTATTCAATATTTTGTTTGTCTTCTGTTATTGTGTGGGTATTTTAGTTTAGTAAGATTGATTTATTTCGTCTCTTGAGGTATATGTATCTGTTTGTTACTTTTTAGGTTGTATAAGTTTTGGTAATATTTGCTAAATTCTTCTGTTATATGTTTAGGTTTAATTATTTTTCCATTTTTTCGTTGTTATATATGCTATTTTAGTTTTGAGTCTTTTGTTTTTAATTTTTTGCTAAATATTTGCTTGTTTTATTTCCTTGCGAATAGTGATTGCTTGTAATCTTTTTTTTGTTTTTCAAATTTATATAGATCTAGGTTATGTAGGTCTTGTCTTAGTTGTGTCTAGTTCGTCTCTAGTTTGTTTTGTTTGGTGCGTTTTATTGGATGATTCTAATTTTCTGATTTGGTGTAAGTTATGTCTTTGTTTCCTCATTTTTTTTTTTGTGTGGATGAGATTTGTATTATCATTCCTCTTATATATGCTTATGTGCATTCAAAGAGTGGTATGTGTTTTTGTCTTTGTATTGTTTATTAATTATAGTAATTATAATATTCTTTAATGTGTTCTTCAATTTTTTTTTTGTTTCTGGTTCTGTAGTGGATAGTTTAGCCTCCCATATTCTGTTCTGGTTTATGGTTTCTTCTTCTTCTATTTTTTGCAATGACTGGTGAGTGGTCTGATCTTGTTCTCGTGTTGTACTTCTACTTTTTTATTGTTGTAATAGCCATTTGTTCGGTCACTATTAGGTCTTAGTCTTTAAATCAGTTTGTGTGTTTTTGAATGTATGTTAATCTTTTTCTAGAGGTTTGAGGCTTCTCCACTGTCGTATAGGTCTCCTATCAATATGGTTTTGGCTAATGTATTGGTTTTTTGGGGGGTATAACGGATAATATGCGGCAACAGTGCATACTCACGGACAGGAGTGTGTTAAAATCAGTCTTTTTATTCATCATTAGTATAAGAACACGGAGACATATTCACTCAGTATTTCCACCTTGCCTGACGCGTTTTGTGGGGGGGTGTTGTTTTGAGTTTGCTGTGTCTCTTTCTGGGTCATTGTTGGTTAAAGTCTCCACATATTATTGTATTTGTGTTTTGTGTGTCGTTTTGTTTTTGTTATTGTTTTTAATGAATTATTTTGTTTTTGATTTGTGTGTAATTTACTATGGTTATAGATTTGTTGTTTATGATACCTGAATATGATGTATCTTCCTTTTTGTCTGTTGTTAGTGTTTTGAGTTGGAATGCTATTGTATCTCTTATTGCTATGATTACGCCTGCTTCCTCCCTTTTTTTTTGTTCGATGAAGGTAAATTGTGTGGGTAGTTTTTGTTGTTTAAAGGAGGGACTTTTGCTTTTTGCGAAGTGTGTTTCCTGTATGCCATAGGATATCTATATTATTTATTTGGCTTCTTTCCATATGGATTCCTTTTGAATTGGGAGTTTAGTCCTCTTAATATTATATGTCATGATTTTTATGTCTTTTGTGGTTTGTTTTAGGCTTATTGTTAGTTGTTTTATGTTGTTTTGAGTATTGTAGTTTAGTAAATGGTGTTCTTTTTTTGTTGTTCCTCTGCTAAAACCTTTGGATGGGGTATGGAGGGAGGGGTGGTAATTGTGTGTTGTCGGGTCATATGGTTTTGTGAGTTTTTACTACCTTTGTAAGCTCTTGGGTGTTCCCATTTCATGGTTTCCTCTCTGATCTATCTAGTGTTTATGGGGGTTTAGTAGTGGTCTTAGTGGGTTTTTTAATGGTGTTTTAAAATGTGTTTGTTGTTTTCGGAAATGTGTTTATTATATACCTTTTTATTTTAATCATATCATAGGTTGTTGTATACATATATATTCAACAAATACATTTTTACTACCATATATACATATTCAAAGGGATCAAAAAAAAAACAACCAAAAAAAAATGGTTATATATGACATCATCAACATATCAATTTATGTTTCGACTGAGTAGCGCAGATGAGCCCCCGTTTTTATTTCAAGTATTTTTTATCTTATCTTATTCATCTTTTACTCCTTCCCCTCTTTTTTCTCTTCTTCCTATCTCTTCTCTCTGGTGTTTGTTGTGAAGGGTGGTTCCCCCACTGCGCCGCTCCTGCCGCCCACACATTTGTTTTTCTTATAATCACCTCAAGAGTTATTAGCATATTAAATAATAACATATTTGGTGAAGTAACGATATTAATTTTTTAATTTATTTTTATTATTTGGTTTATTGCTTTTGTTAAGCAAACTCTACTTTTCCTTATCTCTCCCCTCTCCCCCTCGCTCTCCTCCTCTTTAAGGTATATTCTTTTACCTTTTGTCCTTCCACCTGCCCATGTATCATCTCTTGTGTGTTGTATTCACACTATCACGGGGTGCCACATGAAGGGGAGTGAACAAAAAAAAAAAAAAAAAACAACAAAAAGGTGTTGTCCAATTCTCTCCCATTTAGAGATACCGTAATAACAATGTTCACTATTTTGTCATATTAAGCAAAAATATAAACGCTATATATCTACTTATATGGAGCGGAGGGAGAGATAGAAGAGAAGGGTTTTTCCCTCTTATTAGGATGTTGCTTACGTTTTTCGTTAAGCATAACAGGAGCCACATCATTTATAGTTTTGGTTGGGTTTTGCTTTCCCTTTAAAGTTTGTTGTTCCTGTGTAGGTCCCATATAATAGTCCATCCTGTTCTTTTTCTTTCCTCTCTTTTTCCTCTCTTCCCCTCCCCTCCTCTCCCCTCCTCCTATTTTTGTTTATTGTTTTTAGGTAATTTTATTTTTCTTTTTGTCCAAATGTATTTTTATGTCCATTTCCTTATAAAGGTCCTGGATATTTAAAGTCAACTTAAACTCCGGTTTTCTTTTCCACCCCGGTGTAATTTTGTTTTGGGGAGACTAAGGTTTGAAAAGGGGGTTTTTGTTTTTTTTTGTTGCTTTAATAGTTTCCATGTTTTAGCACTTTAGTTAGACCTCTCAGGTGTTGTTGATTTGTGAAGTTTTAGTGTCGTTTCTAATTATATGGAGTTTTTTGTTGGGAATCCCCATTTACCGTATATACTCGAGTATAACCGACCGAGTATAAGGCCGAGGTCCCCATTTTTACCTTAAAAAGTAATAACAATGATGGGCTCGAGATTAAGCACGGGGTTTTGAAATTATGACCACTACTGCCTTTTATTAATACTGTATGGGGAACTCTGCTGTCCATAAAAAAGCCTTTCCTGGCACTCCTCCATATGTTTTGGAACTACAACTCCCCCATCATGCTTTAGTAACCGGGAGTTGTAGTTTCCAAACACTGCATTGCCAAGGAAGTGTCTTTTTTATGGACTGCACCCCCCAGGAAAGGCCCCCAATTCAGTGAGGTAAGTAAGATTTATTACTCACTCGGGCCAAGTAAATAATTGTGGAATCTCCGGCTGACATCGTCTTGTACAGATACATCAGAAGCATGTGTTCCGCCTGGCACTCCCGCGTGATCTGCAGGATAACGTCCATACGCGAAGCCTGTCTCACTTACTGCCCGGCAGCCGGAGATTCCACAATTATTTACTTGACCCGAGTAATAAGCCAAGGTCGGATTTTTCACTAATTTTAAAGACTGAAAACCTCGGCTATACTAGAGTATATACGGTATATATGATAAGGTTTTCTCTGAGTGTTTTTTGTAATTTCCATATATGTTTTTCTGTCTGGCCATTGTGGCTGGTGATAGGTCGTTGAAATATCTGTATTGTTTTATATTTTCTGGGATGGATCTATTTTTCTCATGAGCAAATAATATTTTTTCTTTGATTGTGAAAAAAAGTGCATCCTTAATATGTGTTTCCCTTGGTGCCTTTCGGGGCTGATTTTGACTTGTAGATTCGTGTGCTCTATCCATTAGTAATTCCTGTGGTGAGGCATTGGGTACTAGTAGTTGGAATGTTCTGTTAAGTAGTTCGTTATTTCGTTTGTTTGGACTGTTTCTGGATGCCTCTTACTTTCAGATTATTTTCTCTCTGCTTCTGTCTTCTAAATCAGCAGTTTTAGCTTTAGTGTTGTAGTGGTTTTGTCTAAGTCGTTGTGTGTGCATCCACCAGTGAGTTGAATGCATTTCTGAAATTCCTCCTCATCTTTTTTTTCAGGATGGCTGTATACGTAGTTCTAGTTCAACTACATTTCTTTTGATTGTGGAGAATATTTCTGTTATATCTGACACATCATTGCCCTTGCATGTGTTTAGCATTTCCTTTAGAATGGAATCTGTTACTGGTCATGTCTGATACTGGGACTTTTTTTTACCAGTTAATAAAAGTTTTTGGTTCTTCTGTTTTTTTGTTTGCTTTGTAAGGGGGTGAGTTTTGTTAAGTCAATCTGGCTTTCGTGGTTTTCTCTTCTATATTTCATTTAGTGTACTTTCTTGTGTAGTTCTTTTTGTTTTGTTTTTGTGTTTTTGTTAGTAATTTGTTTGTTTGTACTTTTTTTTTTTTCCAGGTGATTCTGTCTCCTATCTGCTACTGTGAGCTGGTGATGAATCCAGAAGTTGTGTCGGCGCCATCTTGGATTTTGTCACACATCTCATCTCTGCAGTGTAAAGAGTCTGTAAGTTTGGCATTTTTGTTTTTTTTTCTCCCTTGCTTTTTGCCCATATTTGTTGGCCAGTATGTTCCGGTGGCCGGGTGGTTGGCTTTGGGAGTTTCCTCAGTAGTTTTTTGTTGTTTGTTAAACCCTCAGTTTTGTGAGGAGCTCTTTCAGTGAGCTGCCATCTGCACTGGGAGTTAGCCACACACCCCGCCTGTGCTCTTTTATATTCATGGGAAATAAGGTCAAGCCCTAGCTAACAATAAAAGTTTTGTGTTTCAATGCTAGCTGGTTTACTGAATAATGCAACATCCAATTGTATGTGTAAGTATATTTAAAGGACAATTTCACCCTCATAAGAACATCTTTTAGACAGAATTGGCCTCTTTATATATGTTTGATATATCATAATCTTGTCCTATGAATTCATTACTGTTGCCTGCTTTGCTTCTGGATGCCTCGTGGAAACTAGCAATTTAAACCTGTACTGAGCAGTAAACTGAGTCCTGGGCCATGCTCAGAAAGGGCGACAGGGGATTAACATTCAAATCATTGGCTGTGATGTCAACTGTCAAATCCATAACTGACAGTTGCTAGCTGGAAGAACCAGAAGCATGCAACACAGGGGAAACAGGACATTGTGCAGGATTCTTAGGTTAGACTTACATATTTCAGATTTCAAAACTATTACCGTTTAGGGTTTGGGGTGTGATTTACCTGTATGTAAATTTTCATTTTGTGGGCTGGACTTGGTGACATAAAGCAACTGATTATTGCAAAGCACGGTTATTCAATAAAAGTTCTTACTGTTTAAAACTGTGCTATTTTGCCCTAACCAATCTAGATGTTAGCTTTCAAATGTTAAATAACATCTGATTGGTTGGGGCAACATTAGCAACCATTTTAAACGATAAGAATCTTCATTGAATAACCCTGTTACCTATAATGGGTATGAAGGTACAACAATTGATACGATTATATTATATAGGCTATGCAGATTTTTGTGTTCCATTTATTTCATGGCTGAAGAGAACATGCCACCTAATCTTGCCTTTGTTATCCATACTGTACTTGGCAGATAGTAGCTATAACAATGCTGCAAATACAGTCCTGCGTAGCCAGTTAACATTACGGCTAATCTGCTATTTAGAGATTGATTGCTTTGTTTCTGTGTATGTATAAAATTATTGTTCTTCAATATTTATAAATGCTGAAGGAATTCTTGATTATATATCTGTTTCTCTTCTTCCTTCCCATGTTGAGTATAGGAGGGAATGTCTCCCTGAAGCATCTTTAGATATAAGGGACCATCATCCTTTTGCACTACCATTCAACAGGGAATCGTTCAATAAACAAGCTGTAAGGAGGTTTTATGCAACTCAAAAGGTAGTATTGTATACATATTAAGTTGCTCGGCTTCCTCTGAGCCTCCTATTCAAAGCAAAGGAAAGGATTTCTAATCTGGAGATGCCTCTTTCCGTATTTATGAAACTGTGCAACATAATCTACAGCAGAACACAGTATTCCCACATTCAGAGCATAGCCCAAGGATTCTTAGTTTCCGTTCGGGGAACCTTAGAGTTCCATGAGAGTAATTAGGGGTCAGTGAGCTACAGCGTCAGGGCTTTTTGCACATTTTTTAGTTATTTATCTATTGTATTTAATCAATGTGTTTGTTTTTGATGATTATGATCAATGAAAAAGTGCCTTTATACAAGAAAAACATTTCAAGGTTTCCTCAAGGTTAACCTCTAACTAGCTTAATATTGATACCTGCTCTGTATCCTTTACCTTTAAAAATGTGGCCACAACTATACAATTATGTGGACTACCTTCATACTCAATATACACTATCAGAAACCCTGGACCATTATCCCCAATACTAAAAAAAAAAATACTTCCCCTTGAGAACTTCTCAAACCACAAGACCAAACCAAATCTTACTGGAAACATATCCACAACTAAATAATTTTCACTACAACTATATACAATACTAAACAGAAAATACCCTTTAATACCCCTTAATACCCTTTAAGAAACGATGCACCCTTAAAGGGTAACTGTGGTCTCGAATACTTCTCAAACTAGTAGGATTATATAAAAATCCTTCTATCTTACCTTCAAATAAACCTAAACATTTCTAGATAAAAGTATGAGAAGTTATTGCTGGAAGGTCAAGCAATATTTCCTTCCTGGTTTAACACTTTCTGTTTTCACGCCATGTTCCAGCGGAGATTACCAGTGGAGCGGAGGATCTGGAGGTGAGGTGATGTCACTCAACCTACTGGAAAGCAGTTAGTTTAAACATTCACCTTGATGGAGAAATGGGCAACACGTACTCTTCTATCGAAGAGTGTGGGTGACGTGTGGTGCTTGAGTCTACTGTGCGTCTTGTGGGTGACTCGTTGTATCTGCCGTGATGAATCGAAGTGGTGTGCGGGGTGGGACGGCGGGGTCGGGGGGCAGGTAAGAGAGCGGAGAGACACCGGGCGTCCAAGCTCAGTCACCGCAGAGGAAAATGAGCTGAGGAGGGAAAGAGCACATGTATCGTAGGATGGGTACCTGCTGAAAGAGGGGAGCCAACTACTGCCAGTATATATATCAATAGCTTAACGAAATGAGGGTTGTCCCAGTCCTTTAGGATCACTTTGGGGTGATCCCATTTATTGTAACGACCCAGCAAAATACCACACAAAGTTTTGGGCACACAGCCCTTTGTCAAGTGTTACAGTTCAGTGACACCACTGCCTTATGTACCCAATGTACACAGTGACACCTAGTAGCGACATAACCATTATAATACACAATCCATAAATATAGCTCCCACCGTTGTCTTCCAATATACCAAATCCTTATATCCTGAACCTGTGAACTTCTGTGCTCTCATTTCTTCACAAGCGCCGAGGGAGCCTTCCTTCTAGTTTTTCACTCCCGGCTCAATCCCTCGCATATCCTATAAAACAAAGTAACTCATGCCACCATTCATATAATTGCAGTATCATACAAAAGTGCTATATCTAATTGCATAAAGTGTCATATAAAAATTACTATGACTACAATCCCTCTATATGGCAGTCGCCTTAGAAATAATATAAATTTAAAAGTGGTGATTATTGTAAAAAGTGCTAACTATTAAAAGTGACATACACTATTATATATTACTAGATATAATAATACAATAGTTAAAATCAGATTATAGGTTACATATCCTCATCCATATTTTCTACAAAAAACGGTAACTCAATTTCTCATTCAAACCCTTTGGGGTGACAGTGTCCAGTTTCCCCACGTCCAATATGCCTCTCTTTGTAATAGCCTTCTTTCTGTGTCACCTCCTTCTAGGACCTTTCAAGCACCTGCCACCTTAGCTGGCTTACATGGTGTCTTTTTTCTACCAAAGTCTCGCTAACAAACTTGACCTTTCGTCTTTGTTACGAATATACCTCCCCGTGCTCACTAATCCTCTGTTTGACCATTCTTTTGGTCTGTCCTACATACACAAGGGCCACAGGGACTTTAAGGCAATACACTACCCTTTCTGTCTGACAGGTAAAATATCCCTTTATCTTAATTGCTTTCCCATTCTTGGTGCCTCACCACTTCCCCTTTTATTATACCATTACAATTTTGGCAATTCAAACAGGAAATGTTCCTAATTTGGGTGTCGACAGGAACCTTTGCATCGTGGTCATCTTCTTCCGGGGTTCCATATCACTCCTAATCATATATTCCTTTAGTTCCTTCCTTTTTCTATAGTGAACCTAGGTTTCTGTTTAACTGCCTCACTCAGATGCGTATCTCTTTCCAGCACTGACCAATACTTTCAATATCTTTTTTACTTCTACAGAGTGCTCTCCGTTTGGCTGACAAACTTGAGCCTCTCTGTCTCGTCCTTCTGTGCCTTTCTTTGTCTCAGTAAGTTCTCCCTTGGTATGTCCGACCCCTGTCTCCTAATTCTCTCTAGCTCACGGCATTATATCCTCTCCCTTCAAACTTTCTTTCATAGTTATTTCTATATATTCTGTTCCTGTGAGTTAAACTCTTTTACACCTAATAAACTGACTCTTTGGAGACTTCTAACACATCCTGGGGATGAAACTTTGAGGGTGCAAAAATGTGGGTCTGTCAGTAGGTTTTCTATAGAGCTCTCTGCTGCAATTCCCCCTTTCCAATCTGACCTCCACATCAAGGAAACAAACAATGCTATTATTACTATGTTCTACTGTAATTTGAATTGTATCATGTACCTATTATCATATTCCTTAAATTTCATCAGCTCTTCTTCTCCTCCCCACCCATACAAAAACACGTCATCAATGAAACGGAAGTATTTTTTTGATCTTATCAGTAACAGTTCGTTATTTAAAACCAATTTTTCCTCTAACCATACATAAAGATATTTGCATACGCGGTGCCATGTGTGCACCCATACTTGTCCTTGTTTTGTGTTCATAGAACGTATCCGTGAATCTAAAATAGTTTTTAGTAGCACTTCGAATACCGTCACCAGAAATGTAATCATTTTGTGTATCCCCTTTAAGTTCTTTCCATAGTTGTTCTTCTACACTCCTAATTCCTTCTTCATGGGGTATATTCATGTATAAGCTTGTAACATCCATGGTGCACAATATGACATCCTTTCTCCAAGTCACATTCTTTATATTGTTCAAAATTCCATAGTGTCTTTCAAACACCGTCTGTAACCTGTTAAATATAGGTTGGAGATAGCTGTCTATATATGGACAGTGATAAAATATAGAATCATGCTGCTGAAACTATTGGTCTCCCCGGGGGGTTGTCTGATTCTTATGGACCTTAGGTAGATGATAGAAGATGGGCACACGGGGATTTTTAAGGTCATTGCTTCCCTTAGTATTACTATTAACATAACCCACTTGTCAGGGCTTTCGTTCAGTAGGATGTCAACCTCTTCTTAATTTTGGACGTAGGTCCTGTCTTATCTCCTCCTTATAGTGGACTCATTCCCCAATTGTCTCAAGGCCTCTGCATAACGACTTTGTCCCTTGTCCATTAATTACATTGCCCCCCCCTTGTCTGCCTTTTTAATTACAATGGAGCCATCTTTTGTATCCATCCTAGTGTTTCTTTTTTTTTTCCTTTTTACTCAGATTCCCAGGCTTTTTCTTTCATTTTCCCAGAGTGCTCTACATCCTCATCCACAACTCCTGGAAGATTCTATGGGTTCACTTTTTATCTCCGGATCAACATCACTTTTCTTTTCGTTGTGTGGTACATCACTTACTTTCATATTACTATATGAATGGTTCTGCTTAAAAAACCGTTTTTTAAGCCTAATATTCCGCACAACTTAAAGAAATCACCTGGAAGTCAACAATCCTACTTCATATGTGGGATTAAGGTAAGTCCTTTATTAATAACCTGTTTCTCCATAGGGGTAAGTGTTCTGCTTGAAATATTAATACCAAATCCACTTCTTCTTTTTCCCACTATAATGCCTTGTTGCTCCCTTCCTTGTACTCCCCCCATTCTCTTCTCCCTGTTCAATTCCTCCCAGTGCTGTCCTCCCCACAATCACTACTACTCCCCCTCCTTCCAGCCATACCTTTGAGCCAGACGATTTCTAGTGCGGCACACCCATGCTGCCCTTCATTGCCTGCTGCCATTGGAGGGGTCTGCGGGTCTCTACTGCTGCCTGCTGCCACGTCCTCCACTCGTTCCTCTCACCCTCTTCTGTTTTGCGCTCCCTTCCCAAGTTGCTGCGCGTGGAACTTCTGGTCCGGTCCCTTCCGCGGCTTGAGATCTTTCGCCTATCCTCAGCGCTTCCCGAGTCACTGGGGACGTGGCTTCACTTGCAGGTCCGTACCACCCTTACCCGCCCCTCTCCTCCCCTCTCTGCCAGCCACTATACTCGTTCAAATTGGTAATCCAGGGTGTCGCGCCTGTACTTTCTAAGCTTGCTCTTAATCATTTTCAGCCTTCAGTTCAGAGGTATCGTTCTGGCAGTTCAGCCAGCCCTTATCAAGTTGTGTTTTATTCATCCTTCCCTTTATAATTTATATTTGGGTCAACTCCTGTTGTACTTCCTTCAGGGCTTTGCTATTCCTTGAACTATAAGTAAGCATTAGGTCCAGGGAGCATCATTCAGTTAGCTTTCCATTTAGCTATAAATTTTTTTGTAGAAAATTATGCATCGAATGTACCTATAATACTGATTTTTAATATTGTTTATTATATATATATATATATATATATGTGTATGTCACTTTTAATAGTTAGCACTTTTACATATCACCACTTTTAAATATTAATATTTATTCTAAGCACTAGCCATATAGAGGGATTTGTGGTTCATAGTAATTTCTTATATGCACTTACTTTACACTTTAGAAATATAGCACTTTGTATGTACTGCACTTTATATGAATGGTGGCTATAGTATTTACTTTGTTTTATAGGATATGCGAGGGATTGAGCAGGAGTGAAAACTCAGAAGGAAGGCTCCCTCGGCGCTTTGTGAAGAAATGAGATCACTGAGTTCACAGGTTCGGATATAGGATTTGTTATATTGAAGCTACCACTGGTGGGAGCTATATTATGGGATTGTGTATTATAATGGTTATGTCACCACAGTGTGTCACTGTGTACATTGGGTACATAAGGCAGTGGGTTTAACTGAACGTGTAACACTTGACAAAGGCCGGTGTGCCGAAACGTTGTGTGTATTGCTGTGTTCCGCACCAATAAATGGGAGCACCCCACAATTGCATCCAAATGACTGGACAACCCTCATTTCGTTAAGCTATTGTACTGATTTTCTAGGGATTGCCTACTTCTATCTAGGGATTGTACTAGTTCTATCTAGGTATTGTACCAGTTTTATCTAGGGATTGTACACTTCTATCTAGGGATTTACTACTTCTATCATAGGGATTGTACTAGTTCTATCTATGGATTATACTACTTCTATCTAGGGGATTGTAACTAGTTCTATCTAGGTATTGTACTAGTTTATCTAGGGATGTACTATCTAATCTAGTGATGTACTTCTAATCTAGGGATTGTACTAGTTTTATCTAGTGGATTGTACTTCGTCTTCTAGGGATGTACTAGTTTTATCTAGGATTGTACTTCGTCTATCGAGGAATTGTACTAGTTCAATCAGGGATTGTACTAGTTTTATCCAGGGATTGTACTAGTTTTTTCTAGGGATTGTAATAGTCTATCTATGGATTATACTAGTTTATTTAGGCCTTATCCTAGTTCTATATAGGGATTGTGCTAGTTCTATCTAGGGATTGCACTGATTTTATCTAGGATTGTACTACTTCTATCTAGGGATTTTACTACTTCTATCACAGGGATTGTACTAGTTCTATCTATGGATTATACTACTTCTATCTAGGGATTACTAGTTCTACTCTAGGGATTGTACTAGTTCTATCTAGGGATTGTACTAGTTCTATCTAGTGATTGTACTTCTATCTAGATTGTACTAGTTTTATCTAGGGATTGTACTTCGTCTATCTAGGGATTTGTACTAGTTTTATCTAGGATTGATACTTCGTCTATCTAGGAATTGTACTAGTTCAACTAGGGATTGTACTAGTTTTATCCAGGGATTGTACTAGTTTTATCTAGGGATTGTAATAGTTCTTCTATGGATTATACTAGTTTTTATTAGGATTATCTAGTTCTATAAGGGATTGTGCTATTCTATCTAGGGATTGCACTGAGTTTATCTGGGATTGCACTGATTTTATCTAGGGATTGTACTAGTTCTATCTATGGATGTACTAGTTTCTATTTAGGGATTGTACTACTTCTATCTAGAGATTGTACTACTTCTATCTAGGGATTGTACTTGTTTTATCTAGGGATTTTACTTCTTCACAGTATTGTACACTTATTGATCTAGAGATTGTACGTTTCTATCTAAGGATTGTTACATTTTCTATTAGGGATTGTTACTTCTATCTAGGAATTGTACTATTCTATCTAGGGATTGTACTATTTCTATCTAGGGATTGTACTACTTCTATCTGGGATTGTCTACTTCCTATCTAGGTTGTACTACTTCTATCTAGGAGGATTTTACTAGTTCTATCTAGGGATGGTCTATTGCTATCTAGGGATTGCACTGGTTCTATCTAGGAATTGTACTAGTTTTGTCTAGGGATTTGTACTAGTTTTTTTATCTAGATTGTACTACTTCTATCTAGGGATTTTCTTGTTCTATCTAGGAATTGTACTACTTCTATCTAGAGATTGTACTAGTTCTATCTGGGGTTATACAACTTTTATTTAGGGATTGCACTAGTTATCATCTAGGGGACTGTACTGGTTTTTCTAGGTATTGTAACTACTTTCTATCTAGTGATTGAACTAGTCTATCTGGGGGTTATAAACAACTTTTATTTAGGATTGTTACTAGTTTATATCTAGGGACTGTACTGGTTTATCTAGGGATTGTACTACTTCTATCTAGGGATTGCAGTAGTTTTATCTAGGGATTTATTAGCTTTATCAATGGTTGTACTAGTTCTCTAGGGTTTTCTCTATAGCTAGGGATTGTACCTTTAAACTACTTCTATCTAGGGATTGCAGTAGTTTTATCTAGGATGTGTACTAGTTTTACTAGGGATAATCTACTTCTATCTAGGGATTGTACTACTTCTACTAGGGATTGTACTAGTTCTATCTAGGGATTGTATTAGTTCTATCTAGGGATTGTACAACTTCTATCTGAGTGATTGTACTAGTTCTATCTGGGGGTTATACAACTTCTATCTAGAGATTGTACTAGTTCTATCTAGGGATGTACTAGTTCTATCTAGGATTGTACTACTTCTATCTAGGGATTGTACTACTCCTATCTAGGGATTGTACTACTTCTATCTAGGTATTGTACACTTCTATCTAGGATTGTACTACTTCTATCTAGGGATGTCACTAGTTCTATCTGATTTCACTATTCTATCTAGGAATTGTACTAGTTTTATCTGGGATTGTACTAGTTTTTACTAGGGATTGTACTACTTCTATCAAGGGATTTTACTTGTTCTATCTAGGGAATTGTACTACTTCTATCTAGATATTGTACTAGTTCTATCTGGGTTATACAACTTTTATTTAGGATTGTACTAGTTATATTTAGGGACTGTACTGGTTTTATCTAGGGATTGTACTACTTCTATCTAGGGATTGTACTAGTTCTATCTGGGGGTTATACAACTTTTATTTAGGATTGTACTATTGTTATTTTAGGGACTGTACTGGTTTTATCTAGGGATTGTACTACTTCTATCTAGGGTTCTCCTACTTCTATCTAGGGATTCTACTACTTCTATCTGGATTGTACTAGTTCTATCTAGGAATTGTATAAGCTTTATCAATGGATTGTACTAGTTCTATCTAGGGATTGTACTTCTTATATCTAGGATTGTACTACTCTATCTAGGGATTGTACTATACTTTCTATCTAGGGATGCAGTAGTTTTATCTAGGGATTGTACTAGTTTTATCTAGGGATAATACTACTTCTATCTAGGGATTGTGCTACTTCTATCTAGGGATTGTACTAGTTCTATCTAGGGATTGTACTAGTTCTATCTAGGGATTGTACTAGTTCTATCTAGGGATTGTACTACTTCTATCTAGGGATTGTGACTACTCCTATATGGGATTGTCTACTTCTTCTAGGGATTGTACTAGTTCATCTAGGGATTGCACTAGTTCTTCTAGGAATTGTACTAGTTTTTATCTAGGGATTTGTACTAGTTTTATCTAGGGATTGTACTACTTCTATCTAGGGTATTGCTATTTCTATCTAGGGATTGTACTAGTTTAATCTAGGGATTGTACTAGTTTTATATCTAGGGATGTGTACTAGTTCTATCTAGGGATTGTACTAGTTCTATCTGGGATTATTTAGCTTTATCAATGGATGTGACTAGTTATATCTAGGGATGTACTAGTTTTACCAGGGATGGTACTAGTTTTATCTAGGGATGTACTAGTTTTATCCAGTGATTGTACTTGTTTTATCTTATCTAGGGATTGTACTAGTTTATATCTAGGGATTGTATTAGTTTCTATCTATGGATTGTACTAGTTCTATCTATGGGATTGTATTTGTTCTATCTAGGGATTATACTTGTTCTATCAGGGATTGTACTAGTTTTATCTAAGAATTGTACTAGTTTCTATCTATGGATTATACTAGTTTTTATCTAGGCATTGTCCTATTTTCTATCTATGGATTGTGCTTGTTCTATCTAGAGATTGCACTAATTCTATCTAGGGATTGTACTAGTTTATCTAGGGATTGTACTTTTTTGCAGCAACACATCACTTAAATCTGGACCAAATAATTGCATTCAAAGAAAATGAGGTTTATAAACAAATACTTGTAATGAAAGTTACCATATACTGCGGTATGCTAAAAGTTCTTCTTGTGTAGGGTTCTTTGGTAATGGATGGTTTTAAGATGACTCACTTTCATTGGATCATTTAAGGTGTCTTTGGTTTGTTGACACACATGGTATCCCAGCTATGGGCACACACTACATTTACCGTTGGTTTATGACATGCTGTGACTGACATTTAGAGACTACATAGATGGGAACACATGGATGGTCCCTAGGGGGAATGACTGTATTTCTCAGACTAATCGGAAGTTTCTTGTACACTGACATTTGAAATTATCAATAAAAACAATGTTTCCTAGACGTATATTGAAAGGGGTCAGCAAAACTGGAAAATGATCAGCAAATATTGTTTATAAGTAATATAGATTGATTCTATTAATCCAGAATGAAAGGTCGATATGACAGCTGTTAAATGTTGAATGACCCCCCAACATAATTATCTTCAAAGCCTTTTATTAAACCCCTTGTAAGATAATAATTCATTCCATTTCATTTTTCTCAAATACCTGAAAATGAAGTTTCTAAATTGTGCTTATTTGCCTATACTGTGCTAATCCAGTGACCTTGGGCCCACAATGAACAGACCTAAAACCTCCCCGTAATTTTTCCTCATTAACTGCTTAGCGCGGTTACCCTATTTGTATCAACTAAACAGTGCCGAGGCTCCACTGGAAATAATTACCAGGAGAACACTGCTGTTTTGAATTGTCAGCTTGAATTTATCACTTGCCACTTAATGTAACATATCTGACCTAATTCCTCCTCTGTCCCCGGGTTTTGGCACCGAGTTTCTCTCAACGGTGATAGCAAGGGGAGTTCTGTTTTGCCTAATGCTTAACAGAACAAAGCTCACATCTGCTGGAGGCCTGGTTAAGAGATCCTACCCTGGAGGCATAAGCTTGCTAACAATGCCCCTAGCAATTGCAGATAACCCATACGTCATGTAGCACTCTGAAGTTAACAGGGATACAACCGAAGCTGACACATTTAATTTCTCCTTCTCGAGATGATAATCTTTCATTTCATTGGTTGTAACAACTGCGAATGTTGGTGGTCTTCCTGCTCGAGTTTTGGAATATAATGAAGCCACTGTAGCCGTCCTTGTGAGAATAAATAAATGGCTCTGGGGGCTTTTGGTATTAGGTCTGCTTTTCTGCTGTATAATTGAACAGAAATAGCTCATTAAATAACTCACAAAAAATATATAGCCGAAGTACAGTCAGTTAAAAACCCATGATGCTTTAAGTTTAGTTCCACACTGGAATGTTTTACAGGTGACCCTGCTTTATTCTTCAAATCCTTCTTTTTATTAAATAAATACATGATTGTGTTCATTGAGGATTCTGTGAATATACAGAAAGTGTCTTACTTTACCTCACATATATGATGGTCGGTATAATAACGTTCTTAAAGATTTATATCTTTCTGCAACAATGCTTCAAAAGCAATAATAATAATAACAATGAAAAATAATGATTTAAGGTAGATTAGTTTCATTAAGGACAATTATACTTACCTTCCTCCCTCCCCTCCTCTTCTGTACACGAGAAGTACCTAAGATCCTTACCCTTGGTTACAGTCTCAATCTCTGGTATTGTGATGGACCTGAACCCAAGTTCGGGATGAACTTCATGAGTTTGGACGAACTCGACTATCCTTACTTTGAACTAATTCAGGTTTTTCTAACTAGCAGACTTATTTTTGATATAATTGGAAAATTCAATAACTATTGAATTCTCCGATCGGTAACCCTCGAATGTAGCCTTCTATTTCTGTAACCCTCAAATGTAGCGGTCGGTTTTGGTTACCCTCGAATGTACCTCAAATTGGGTAACCCTCAAATGTATTGTTCAGTAACCCTTGAATGTAGCAGTCGATTTCCGTAACCCTGGAATGTAATGTTCGATTTTTGGTAACCCTCAAATGTATCTTTTGGTACTCCTTGAATTTGCCATGACCCTCAAATGTAGCATGCGAACCCAACATGAACAGAAGTTCAGGTCATCACCCCCAGATACTTTTAAGGGGAGGAGTAAGTTCTATTAGTATATTGTACTTAATATTCAATTATTATTTAAATAACAATAAATATTGGGGGTTATTCACGGATAGCTCCTATCGCTAAATTAACCATATTACCATATTAACCAAAGGGTTTTATGATTGATATGAATAGGATTTATGTAAAATCAATAAGACCAAGTCCTCAGAACGCGTAAAATAAAATGTCAGAAATCTGTGCAAAATTCGGCATTGTTCCACAAAACCTACAGTTTCCTCCCAATTTTCTCAGGTGCGACTAATGCTGGTTATACATTTACTCGACATCAGATCTGACATGAAAATAAAATCATCGTAACACTGACCAGAATTTTACCTGTTGGCGTTCCAGGATGATGATTGTGATCGTATTATGATTGTGATATCCAATGCAAAATGGTCCAGCTGGGTGGTTTTCATTGTTGACTGATGGATGGTCACCAGTATAAAAAATTAGAAATGAAATTTTCTCCCACTGCCCAATTTAATGTGTTGTCTTCCTCTTTCACCCCAAAATAATATGTAAGCCAGCCATAGACAAGAGCAGAAAAGCTACTTTAACTACAATTGCCCCAGAACCCTTGTTCCACAAATCCTCATCATCACATCACACACCTGGCAGACACTCCAGTGCTAGTTCCAACAAAGCCATTGGCAGACATACCCTTAAGGGTCTTGTTAGTTTGTGATTCTCATCTCTCATTCCAGGTAATTACCCATGAAGTTGATATTGTTTGCCCAGGAACTGCTAAAATGTGGTTCCTAAGCCTTGGTGATCAGCATTTATGTCTTAGAATAAGGTTTAATGTGCTATTCAGTCTGACTGTGATACTACTCATTTCTGCCAATAGAGTAGATAGGAGGTATTTACCAATGTCAGTTATCTGCCTGCAGCACAAACTTTTTATAACAGTTTTTAAACGCATTTGTAGCCAGATATTTATTAAAATTATTTTCTGTTCTGCCCTCCTCCCTCCGCTCATAGAGATTTTTATAAGCTTGAGTATTGTGTAGTGGAGGTAACAGGGGAATCAGCAGTCAATCATTGGTTGTGATGTCAGCAGTCACAGCCTTGATTGACTGCAAGGAGGGAGTGCTTATTTTGCATGAAAGGAAGTAATAATTATACTTAATATCTTGTTATTAATGCACTAAATTTGAAAGGAGCAGCTATTGCGATACCCACCACAAACCATTAAGGGCAGATCTGAATTCACATTATTTTCTGTCATCAAGTAATATACGTATAATGTTGTTAGTGAACAAGCAATTATAGTAATATGATTTAATGAGTTGCAAATTACTTTACTATGGAGTTTTCCGCTTAATATTGCACATGCAGCTGTTAACCTATCTTCCTTATTGAAATGATGCCTCTGCAACAATAACCCACAAATCTCCTTCAACTGTCAACAAAATACTGTGTGAGTGTGAGCAGCCCAAAAACATCCGCATGCTTAACATTCACATCGTCCTCTCTATCAAAAATCCCGTTGATAATGGCTCGGGTTATAGTCTTAGCATCATTGAAAATAGAAACACAACAGGGAGAAAAACAAAAGCAATTATTAATACTGCAGCGTATCCTTTACGAGAGCAATAAAAAGTTTAATTCTCTGAAAATAATCTGTAGCCTTATTTTGTGTTATAAAAACTAGTCTGACATTTCTGGGAGACGACTTCCTACACAAGTGAGAGGATTTCAAATGGCAAAGCTTTGTTTCAACTTTCTTAATAAGCAACGTGTGCAATTCTATTGCTGCCCATGTAAGGAATTTACCAATGCCAAAACACCGATGCTCCGTAAGAAGCACATAAAAGAATTGCATGCCTTTCTCAAGAACTTTGCCCACTCTAAATTATATTATGCTATGCTTACTATGCTATACTGCACTACACTATACTACACTATACTACACTATACCACATTATACTATACACTACACTACTATACTACACAATACTACACTATACCACATAACCATACACACATACTATACTACACTTACTACACTATACTACACTAGCCACATTACTATACTACACTACCTAACTACTACCTATACACTACACATACTATACTTACTATACTACACTATACTACACTATACCACACTATACCATACTCACTACACTATACCATACAACACCACACTATACTATACTACACTATCTATACTACCTAACTATCTACACCAACTATACTATACTACACTACACTACACTATACTACACTATACTATACATCTGTATATTTTCTTTGTTATTACTCTAGTACATTGCTTACCACTATTCTAGTGCATAAGTGTTTATAAAGCGATTTAACAATTGTGTACATGACTCCTACCAGACAGTTCAAAACCACCCCAAAGAAATTTTTATAAACTCACAGTCCCCCTGCAACAAATGGTAGTCTATGGGAGGTAACTTTACCAGGCAACTTGACTGGTTGGAAACCTCCTTGATGAGGTTCACTAGAACTACACGGAGGACCAACAGATGATTGACATTTAATACTCCCAACATTGTAACAGCAAGTACAGACAGGGAATCCTGGCTGCACCCATATAAAGGTGTAGATATTTTCCTGCAGCTCCATCTGCTCCCTACCCATAATCCTCTGTTGGTACCTGCTCATTGTAACTTTACTGTTTCCCATATGCAAGTTTACACAGTGGGTGGATTGAAATGTATATCTGCAGGACATAGTTATAACATTATAGATAGGTAACCCAGTAGATCTCCAGATGTTTGAAAACTATAACTCCCAGCATTCCTTGGCTATAGAGTGAATTTGAGAGTTATAGTTTTTTAAACCATCTGGGTAACTACTGGTTATCTATCCCGGTCACAGATCAACAAGAAAAGAGTTGCAGATAAAGATTTAAAATGAGCTGAGGCCCATCGGTAGGTAGAAATTGGGGAAAGTAGAGGCCCATGGAAAGGTAGTAGGGGACAGTAGAGGCCCATGGTTAGGTAGTTGGACAGCAGGAGCTCAGAGAAGTGCCCTTTGGGGTTTAGGGGTCCCGCAGCTCGAACCGGGACCCCCTTCCCCGGCACTAATAAGTGCCATTGCAGCCCTTGGAAAGGGCCCTTGCTCCCTGATAAGGGCCTTGGGGCTTAAGAGGTCCCACAGCTCTAACCGGGCCCTCCCTCCCCAGCCCTCGTAAGGGCCCTTGAAGCACTTACAAGTGCCCTTGCGCCCTGAGATGCCCTTTGGGCATAAGGGATCCAGAAGCTCGTACCGGACCCACTCACAGTCCTCCTCCCGCCCTTCCCCGTGACCCTCCATCGCTCAGCAAAAACAGCCCCCCATTGGCTCTTACAAGAGCCCTTGGGCGTGTCTTCTTTTTTCCATCGGTGAACCAGCTCCGCTATGTCCCCAACACCGTAAGTGCCCCTGCGCCTGCTAGGGGCACCTCCAGCTCTGGTGACATCAACGTACTGATGTCACAGGTTCTTGATCCAAAGTCTCTTTCTTCACAGCCACGACACCAACTCAGCGATGCCACCATACCAGACGAGGTCACTTCGGCCGCAAGTGACCCTGCTGCACCGCGGCATCAATGGAGCCGTATTGCTGGCCTCTTCTTTCTTCTGCCATGGATGACTTCTGAGCTCCGCAGGGTTTGTACCTCTTTATGTAGGTTTGCTGAACGACCTAATCTAATTCTGATTGGTCAATTTTTCAATGTTGCAATCACATGGTAATACAGTAACCAATCTATTTCTGAAATATGATTGGGCAAACACCTCCGCCCTCTCTCTCAGTTACCGCTGCTTTATAATAGAAACAAGCAGTAACTGATGCAATGTTATTCAGTAAGTTACGCCACGTTAACTTTCCACAGTCTTTTTGCCCTTTTATAATCACGGTAATAGCGATTTTGGCAAAAATGGAGGAAAAACTGCGTCAGAGAGTTTAGAAATGCCCTATGGCTCAGAGGGCTTCAGATGCATCCTCTAAATCATTTAGATAACACTCTCTGCACCAGGGGCAACAGGTGAGAATTACGTTTCTTTTTTTCTTTCTTTAAGTGATTGAGGTGAACCCACCATAAGCCTGCCAGTTTTTGGCTAATGGTAAACCGAATTTGGTAGCAAACCTCAGTCTCCTCCTTCTAATCTTGTTGGGCTTTGTGTTCTTTTCATACAGAGTCCCACAAAGAGGTTCCAGGTTTTTAACATAAATGGAATTTTGTGACCACATTCTACTCACTAGATATTGTTCACTTGCAGGCCTGACGTGCCCATGATCATTTTGTTCATAAATATCTATTTCCTTTCAATGTCTCCATTGTTTTTGTGTATTTAGGGTTAGGTCCCACTATGCGCGTTGCATTTCGTTTTCCGTTTTATATGCATTTTGCGCATCGCAATGTAATTTAAAATATAATGGAATATGATTTGCATTCCGAATCAATGAGGTCCATTTTTTATTTTATCTCCACTATTAGCTTTCTCCTTAAGTATTAATATCCCATAAAGGAATACAGCCGCCTGTACATTAATGTTTATTTGTTTTTAGTTTCAAGTAAATAGATACATACTACATGTATATTGTTACATTCCTATACATTTTGTATCTATCATCTTAATACATTAATGGGGAGGGTATGTGGGTAGGGAATGGGCCAAAGGGTTATCCATTGTGGTGGGGGGGAAGCAGATTTTTCAATTGTTTCTCAACAATTATTGAGCTGTTTCAAAATTGGGTATATTTTGTGTTGTTTTGGTGAGATGTAAAACATTTTTTTCGTAATGCATGTTTTTAGATAGTATAATTTGTGTTTCTTTTACTGTAGGTACTTGGATGTTTTCCATTTTTGGACTATTAGTGATTTTACCTGCGTGATTATATGAAATATTATTGTTTTTTGGTTATGTGGTAGTTCTGTTATTCCTATATTAAGTAATGGTAGTTGGGGTGTTAGCGTAAGTTTATTTTGAATATGTTTGAAATCATATTTTGAATTTTGTTCCATATTTTTTATTTTGGGGCAGTTCCACCATATGTGGAAGAGTGTTCCTGTGTTTTTGCATAGTCTCCAGCATTCGGGGAGTGTCTTGATACCATTTTGCTTTGAGGTTATGGTGTTATGTGCATTCGTGTATAGTATTTTTCTGTTGGTTTCCCAGTGGGTTGTGCATTTGGATAGTTTTAAATGGAGTTTATATTGCTGCTTCCCATTGGTTTTCTCTATTAATTTGTAGGTCTTCTTGCCATTTTGATATGAAGTTAAATGTTTTATGGTCTTGTGATTCTTGTAGTATTTATAAAATTTTGATTCCTTTTTTTGTGTAGTTGTTTTTGTAAATATTCGCCTATTGGTAAGGAGTTATTGTTTGGTATGTTTGTTTTTGTTTATGAAGCTTGTGTATTTGAGATATTTATAGAATTCTGTTTTGGGTAGATGGTGTTCTCTTCTGAGCTCATTTAATAGTATTGGTATTTTGTTCTTAAATAGGTAATCTAAGTTGAGTATTCCCGTTTTTCAGTTTTGGAGTTTTAAGTCAGGGATGACTAGTTCTAAGCTTATTATACTATATATTTTATTATGGATTTTATCCAATGGTCTTTTTTTGTTGTTGTGTTCCAGGTTTTGATTGTTTTTTTTATATATATTTTGGATTCATTGTTTTAGTGGTTTTAAGAGTATTGCTCCTAGTAGTTGTGATGGGATTTGATTTCTGGATTTTGTTTTTGTATATATTTAATTCTATTGTTGTCCATTTTTTTGTTATGGTCGTTTGTCCACCAAATTTTGTTTGTTCCAGTATTGATGCCATGTCGTATTTTTTAAAGTTAGGGAGGGCCAGTCCTCCTTTTGCTTTGGGTTTCATTAGTGTTTCGTTTGCTATTCTAGTTCTTTTATTGTTCCATACAAATCTATTTATAATAGATTGTAGTTGTTTGAAGAATTGGTTTGTATGTCAGTTATTATTGTTCTCATTAGGTATAGTTCCTAGGTAGGATATTCATTTTAATAATCGATATTCTTGCATACCAAGTTAAGAAGTTGTTGGACCATTTGTTTTAGCTCTTTTTTAATTGTATTAATATTCCTAGGAAGTTGTTTTGATCAGTAATGAGGTGGGTTCGTTAGTTCTATACCTAAGTATGTCATTGATGTGTCGGCCCATGTGTATGGATATCTTGCTTTAAGTAGTAATTGTGTTAATTAGATGTTGTAGTCAGTAGTATAGATTTTTGTTCGTTGATTTTGTAGTATGAGAGTTTAGTAAATTTTCCATATTTTTTTTTTTATTATCAGTGATTTGATTGGGTTTGTTATAGTTAGTATAATATCATCTCCAAAGAATTTAGTTTGTATTCCTGATTACTAATTTTTATTCTTATCATATCTTTGTTTCTCTCATTAATTGGGCCAGGGTTCTATTATTAGTGCAAATTAAGGTTGATATGGCATCCCTGTCTTGTTCCATTTGTATTTGGAAGGGTTTTGATTGTTGTTTGATATATATACTATAGTTGAGGGTTTTGAGTAAATTGATATATAGCTTTCAGGAATTGTTCTTTTATTCCGATTTTTTTTGACTCTATCAAATGCCTTTTCGGCGTCTAATGTAAGGAATATTGAGGGTATATTGTTATTTTCCACCCAGTTTATAAGGTTTATTGTTATTCTTGTGGCATCATATGGTTGGCGTTGTGGTAGGAAACCTACTTGATCTGGGTCATCAGGTCTGGTAGGAGTAATGATAGTCTGTTAGCTAAAATTTTTGAGTATATTTTTATGTCTGAATTGATTAATGATATTGGTCTGTAATTTGTAATTATTGATGGGTCTTTTCCTGGTTTTAGAATTGGTATTAGTAGGGATTGAATCATTTCTTCTGGGAATTTGCCTATCTAATTGTTTCGTTGTACATTTTGTTTAGGTTTGGGTTAGTATTTGGTTGTATGCTATGTAATACTCGTTGATGAAGCCATCTTGTCCTGGTGATTTGTTTTTTGGGAATTTTTGATTGTTTGTTGTATTTCTTGAATTGTGATTTCTTTATTCAATATTTTGTTGTCTCTGTTATGTTGGTAATTTTGTTTATGAATTGATTTATTTCTGTCTCTGTAGGTATATGTATCTGTTTGTTACTTTTTAGGTTGTATAAGTTTTGGTAATATTTGCTAAATTCTTCTGTTATATGTTTAGGGTTTATTATTTTTTTCTTTTTTCGTTGTTATATATTGCTATTTTAGTTTTGAGTGACTTTGTTTTTAATTTTTCTGCTAAATATTTGCTTTTTTAATTTTCCTTGCGAATAGTGTATTGCTTGTAATCTTTTTATTTGTTTTTCAAATTTATATAGATCTAGGTTATGTAGGTCTTGTCTTAGTTTGTCTAGTTCGTCTCTAGTTTGTTTTGTTTGTGCGATTTTATGGGATGATTCTAATTTTCTGATTTGGGTGAGTAAGTTATGTCTTTGTTTTTCTCTTTTTTTTTGTGTGGATGAGATTTGTATTATCATTCCTCTTATATATGCTTTATGTGCATTCCAAAGAGTGTATGTGTTTTTGTCTTTTGTATTGTTTATTATATTATAAGTATTATAAGTATTCTTTAATGTGTTCTTCAATTTTTTTTTTGTTTCTGGGTTCTGTAGTAGGTATGAGTTTAGTCTCCATATTCTGTCTGGTTTTATGTTTTCTTCTTCTTCTATTTTTGCAATGACTGGTGAGTGGTCTGATCTTGTTCTGGGTTGTATCTCTACTTTTTTTATTTGTTGTAATAGCCATTTGTCGGTCACTATTAGGTCTAGTCTTAAATAGCAGTTGTGTGTTTTTGAATAGTATGTATAATCTTTTTCTAGAGGTTTGAGGCTTCTCCAGCTGTCGTATAGGTCTTCTATCAATAGGGTTTTGGCTAATGTATTGGTTTTTTGGGGGGGTATAACTGATAAGATGCGGAACAGTGCAATACTCACGGACAGGAGTGTGTTAAAATCAGTCTTTTATTCAATCATTAGATAAGAACACGGAGACATATTCACTCAGTATTTCCACCTTGCCTGACGCGTTTTGTGGGGGGGTGTTTTTGAGTTTGCTGTGTCTCTTTCTGGGTCAATTGTTTGGTTAAAGTCTCCACATATTATTGTATTTGTGTTTGTGTGTCGTTTTGTTTTTGTTATTTTTTTTAATGAATTTATTTTGTTTTTGATTTGGTGTGTATATATTTACTATGGTTATAGATTTGTTGTTTATGAGACCTGAAATTATGATGTATCTTCCGTTGTTGTCTGTTGTTAGTGTTTTGAGTTGGAATGCTATTGTATCTCTTATTGCTATGATTACGCCTGCTTTCTTTTTTTTGTTCGATGAGGTAAATATGTGTGGGTAGTTTTTGTGTTTAAAGGAGGGACTTTTGCTTTTTGCGAAGTGTGTTTCCTGTATGCATAGGATATCTATATTATTTATTTGGGCTTCTTTCCATATGGAATTCCTTTTGAATGGGGAGTTTAGTCCTCTAATATTATATGTCATGATTTTTATTGTCATTTTGTGGTTTGTTGTATTTGCTTATTGTTAGTTGTTTTTATGTTGTTTGAGTAGTTGTAGTTTAGTAAATGGTGTTCTTTTTTTGTTGTTCCTCTGCTAGAACCTTTGGATGGGGTATGGGAGGGAGGGGGGTAATTGTGTGTTGTCGGGTTCATATGGTTTTGAGTTTTACTACTTTGTAAGCTCTTGGGTGTTCCCATTTCATGGGTTTCCTCTGAGCTATCTAGTGTTTAGGGGGTTTAGTAGTGGTCTTTAGTGGGTTTTTTAATGGTGTTTTAAATGTGTTTGTTGTGTTCGGAAATGTGTTTAGTATATACCTTTTATTTTTAATCATATCATAGGTGTTGTATACATATATATTCAAACAAATAACATTTTTATAACCATATATACATATTCAAAGGGATAAACAAAAAAAACAAACAAAAAAAAATGGTATATATGACATCATCAACATATCAATTTAGTTTCGACTGAGTAGCGCAGATGAGGCCCCGTTTTTATTTCAAGTATTTTTATCTTATCTTATCTCATCTTTTACTCCTCCCCTCTTTTTTCTCTTTCTTCCTATCTCTTCTCTCTGGTGTTGTTTGTGAAGGGTGGTTCCCCATCTGCGCCGCTCTGCCGCCCACACATTTGTTTTCTTATAATCACTCAAGAGTTATTAGCATATTAAATAATAACATATTTGGTGAAGTAGCGATATTAATTTTTTAATTTATTTTTATTATTTGGTTTATTGCTTTTGTTAAGCAAACTCTACTTTTCCTTATCTCTCCTCGCTCTCCCTCCCCTCTTTTAAGGTATATCTTTTACCTTTGTCCTTCCACCTGCCATGTTATCATCTCTGTGTGTGTTGTATTCACACTATCACGGGGTGCACATGAAGGGGAGTGAGTAGCAAAAAAAAAAAAAAAACAAACAAAAAGGTTTCCAATTTCTCCCATTTAGAGATACCGTAATAACAATGTTCACTATTTTTGTCATATTAAGCAAAAATATAAACGCTATATATCTACTTATATGGAGGCGGAGGGAGAGAAGAGAAGGGTTTTTCCCTCTTATTAGTATGTTGCTTAAGTTTTTGCGTTAAGCATAACAGGAGCCACATCATTTATAGTTTTGGTTGGGTTTTGCTTTCCCTTTAAAGTTTTTGTTCCTGTGTAGTTCCATATAATAGTCCATCCTGTTCTTTTTCTTTTCCTCTCTTTTTCCTCTCTTTCCCCTCCCCTCTCCCCCTCCTCCTATTGTTTGTTTATTGTTTTTAGGTATATATTATTTAGTTCTTTTTGTCCAAATGTATTTTTATGTCCATTTCCTTATAAAGGTCCTGATATTTAAAGTCAACTTACCGGTTTTCTTTCCACCCCGGTGTAATTTTGTTTGGGGAGACTAAGGTTGAAAAGGGGGTTTCTTGTTTTTTTTGTTGCTTTAATAGTTTCCATGATTTTAGCAGCTTTAGACCCTCTTCAGGTGTGTTGATTGTGAAGTTATTAGTGTCGTTTCTAATTATATGGAGTTTTGTTGGGAATCCCCATTTACCGTATATACTCGAGTATAAGCCGACCGAGTATAAGCCGAGGTACCCATTTTTACCTTAAAAAGTAATAAAACATGATTGGCTCGAGTATAAGCAGAGGGGTTGAAATTATGACCACTACTGCCTTTTAATACTGTATGGGAACTCTGCTGTCCATAAAAAAGCCTCATTCCTTGGCACTCCAGATGTTTTGGAAACTACAACTCCCATCATGCTTTAGTAACCGGGAGTTGTAGTTTCCAAACACTGCAGTGCCAAGGAATGTGTCTTTTTTATGGACTGCACCCCCCAGGAAAGGCCCCCAAGTTCAGTGAGGTAAGTAAGATTTAATTACTCACTCGGGCCAAGTAAATAATTGTGGAATCTCCGGCTGACGATCGTCTTGTACAAGATAACATCAGAAGCATGTGTTCCGCCTGGCACTCCGCGCTGATCTGCAGGATAACGTCCATACGCGAAGCCTGTCTCACTTACTGCCCGGCAGCCGGAGATTCCACAATTATTTACTTGACCCGAGTATAAGCCAAGGTCGGGATTTCAGCCTAATTTTAAAGACTGAAAACCTCGGCTTATACTAGAGTATATACGGTATATATGATAAGGTTTTCTCTGAGTGTTTTTGTAATTTCCATATATGTTTTTCTTGCTGCCATTGTGGCTGGTGATAGGTCGTTGAATATCTGTATTGTTTTATATTTTTCTGGGATTGGATCTATTTTTCTCATTGCAAATAATATTTTTTCTTTGATTGTGAAAAAGTGCATCCTTAATATTGTGTCCCTTGGTGCACTTTCGGGGGCTGATTTTGACTTGTAGATTCGTGTGCTCTATCCATTAGTAATTCCTGTGGTGAGGCATTGGGTACTAGTAGTTGGAATAGTTCTGTTAAGTAGTTCGTTAGTTCGTTTGTTTTGACTGTTTCTGGGATGCCTCTTACTTTCAGATTATTTCTTCTGCTTCTGTCTTCTAAATCAGCTAGTTTTAGCTTTAGTGTTGTAGTGGTTTTGTCTAAGTCGTTGTGTGCATCCACCAGTGAGTTGAATGCATCTGTAAATTCCTCCATCTTTTTTTCAGTATGTGCTGTACGTAGTTCTAGTTCAACTACATCTTTTTTGATTGTGGAGAATATTTCTGTTATATCTGACATCATTGCCCTTGCATGTGTTATCAGCATTTCCTTTAGAATGGAATCTGTTACTGGCATGTCTGATACTGGGACTTTTTTTATTTCAGTTAATAAAAGTTTTGGTTCTTCTGTTTTTTTGTTTGCTTTGTAAGGGGGTGAGTTTGTTAAGTCAATCTGGCTTTCTGTGTTTTCTTCTATATTTTCATTTAGTGTACTTTCTTGTGTAAGTTCTTTTTTGTTTTGTTTTGTGTTTTGTTTAGTAATTTGTTTGTTTGTACCTTTTTTTTTCCAGGTGATTCTGTCTCCTATCTGCTACTGTGAGCTGGTGATGAATCCAGAGTTGTGTCGGCGCCATCTTGGATTTTGTCACACATCTCAGTCTCTGCAGTGTAAAAGTCTGTAAGTTTGGCATTTTTGTTTTTTTCTCCTTGCCTTTTGCCCATATTTGTTGCCAGTATGTTCCGGTGGCCGGTGGTTGGCTTTGGGAGTTTCCTCAGTAGTTTTTTGTTGTGTTAAACCCTCAGTTTGTGGAGGAGCTCTTTCAGTGAGCTGCCATCTGCACTGGGAGTTAAGCCACACCCCGCCTGTGCTCTTTTAATTCATGGGAAATAAGGTCAGAGCCCTAGCTAACAATAAAAAGTTGTGTTGTCAATGCTAGCTGTTACTGAATAATGCACATCCAATTGTAATATGTAAGTATATTTAAAGGACAATTTCACCCTCATAAGAACATCTTTTAGACAGAATGGCCTCTTTATAATATGTTGATATATCATACTTTGTCCTATGAATTCATTACTGTATGCCTGCTTTGCTTCTGGATGCCTCATGGAAACTGAGCAATTTAGAAACCTGTACTGAGCAGGTACTGAGCCTGGGCATGCTCAGAAGAGGCAGACAGGGGATTAACATTCAGTCATTGGCTGTGATGTCAACTGTCAAATCCATAACTGACAGTTGCTAGCTGGAAGAACCAGGAAGCAGAAACAGGGGAAACAGGACATTGTGCAGGATTCTTAGGTTAGACTTAATATAATAGTCCATCCTGTTCTTTTTCTTTTCCTCTCTTTTTCCTCTCTTTCCCCTCCCCTCTCCCCCTCCTCCTATTGTTTGTTTATTGTTTTTAGGTATATATTATTTAGTTCTTTTTGTCCAAATGTATTTTTATGTCCATTTCCTTATAAAGGTCCTGATATTTAAAGTCAACTTACCGGTTTTCTTTCCACCCCGGTGTAATTTTGTTTGGGGAGACTAAGGTTGAAAAGGGGGTTTCTTGTTTTTTTTGTTGCTTTAATAGTTTCCATGATTTTAGCAGCTTTAGACCCTCTTCAGGTGTGTTGATTGTGAAGTTATTAGTGTTGTTTCTAATTATATGGAGTTTTGTTGGGAATCCCCATTTACCGTATATACTCGAGTATAAGCCGACCGAGTATAAGCCGAGGTACCCATTTTTACCTTAAAAAGTAATAAAACATGATTGGCTCGAGTATAAGCAGAGGGGTTGAAATTATGACCACTACTGCCTTTTAATACTGTATGGGAACTCTGCTGTCCATAAAAAAGCCTCATTCCTTGGCACTCCAGATGTTTTGGAAACTACAACTCCCATCATGCTTTAGTAACCGGGAGTTGTAGTTTCCAAACACTGCAGTGCCAAGGAATGTGTCTTTTTTATGGACTGCACCCCCCAGGAAAGGCCCCCAAGTTCAGTGAGGTAAGTAAGATTTAATTACTCACTCGGGCCAAGTAAATAATTGTGGAATCTCCGGCTGACGATCGTCTTGTACAAGATAACATCAGAAGCATGTGTTCCGCCTGGCACTCCGCGCTGATCTGCAGGATAACGTCCATACGCGAAGCCTGTCTCACTTACTGCCCGGCAGCCGGAGATTCCACAATTATTTACTTGACCCGAGTATAAGCCAAGGTCGGGATTTCAGCCTAATTTTAAAGACTGAAAACCTCGGCTTATACTAGAGTATATACGGTATATATGATAAGGTTTTCTCTGAGTGTTTTTGTAATTTCCATATATGTTTTTCTTGCTGCCATTGTGGCTGGTGATAGGTCGTTGAATATCTGTATTGTTTTATATTTTTCTGGGATTGGATCTATTTTTCTCATTGCAAATAATATTTTTTCTTTGATTGTGAAAAAGTGCATCCTTAATATTGTGTCCCTTGGTGCACTTTCGGGGGCTGATTTTGACTTGTAGATTCGTGTGCTCTATCCATTAGTAATTCCTGTGGTGAGGCATTGGGTACTAGTAGTTGGAATAGTTCTGTTAAGTAGTTCGTTAGTTTGTTTGTTTTGACTGTTTCTGGGATGCCTCTTACTTTCAGATTATTTCTTCTGCTTCTGTCTTCTAAATCAGCTAGTTTTAGCTTTAGTGTTGTAGTGGTTTTGTCTAAGTCGTTGTGTGCATCCACCAGTGAGTTGAATGCATCTGTAAATTCCTCCATCTTTTTTTCAGTATGTGCTGTACGTAGTTCTAGTTCAACTACATCTTTTTTGATTGTGGAGAATATTTCTGTTATATCTGACATCATTGCCCTTGCATGTGTTATCAGCATTTCCTTTAGAATGGAATCTGTTACTGGCATGTCTGATACTGGGACTTTTGCCATTATTTCAGTTAATGAAAGTTTTGATTCTTCTGTTTTTTTGTTTGCTTTGTAAGGGGGTGAGTTTGTTAAGTCAATATGGCTTTCTGTGTTTTCTTCTATATTTTCATTTAGTGTACTTTCTTGTGTAAGTTCTTTTTTGTTTTGTTTTGTGTTTTGTTTAGTAATTTGTTTGTTTGTACCTTTTTTTTTTCAGGTGATTCTGTCTCCTATCTGCTACTGTGAGCTGGTGATGAATCCAGAGTTGTGTCGGCGCCATCTTGGATTTTGTCACACATCTCAGTCTCTGCAGTGTAAAAGTCTGTAAGTTTGGCATTTTTGTTTTTTTCTCCTTGCCTTTTGCCCATATTTGTTGCCAGTATGTTCCGGTGGCCGGTGGTTGGCTTTGGGAGTTTCCTCAGTAGTTTTTTGTTGTCTTAAACCCTCAGTTTGTGGAGGAGCTCTTTCAGTGAGCTGCCATCTGCACTGGGAGTTAAGCCACACCCCGCCTGTGCTCTTTTAATTCATGGGAAATAAGGTCAGAGCCCTAGCTAACAATAAAAAGTTGTGTTGTCAATGCTAGCTGTTACTGAATAATGCACATCCAATTGTAATATGTAAGTATATTTAAAGGACAATTTCACCCTCATAAGAACATCTTTTAGACAGAATGGCCTCTTTATAATATGTTGATATATCATACTTTGTCCTATGAATTCATTACTGTATGCCTGCTTTGCTTCTGGATGCCTCATGGAAACTGAGCAATTTAGAAACCTGTACTGAGCAGGTACTGAGCCTGGGCATGCTCAGAAGAGGCAGACAGGGGATTAACATTCAATCATTGGCTGTGATGTCAACTGTCAAATCCATAACTGACAGTTGCTAGCTGGAAGAACCAGGAAGCAGAAACAGGGGAAACAGGACATTGTGCAGGATTCTTAGGTTAGACTTACATATTTCAGATTTCAAACTATTACCGTTTAGGGTTTTGGGGTGTGATTTACCTGTATGTAAATTTTCATTTTGGGGCTGGACTTGGTGACATAAAAGCACTGATTATTGCAAAGCACAGGGTTATTCAATAAAAGTTCTTACTGTTTAAAACTGTGCTAATTTTGCCCTAACCAATCAGATGTTAGCTTTCAAATGTTAAATAACATCTGATTGGTTGGGGCAACATTAGCACCATTTTAAACGATAAGAACCTTCATTGAATAACCCTGTTACCTATAATGGGTATGAAGGTACAACAATTGATACGATTATATTATATAGGCTATGCAGATTTTTGTGTTCCATTTATTTCATGGCTGAAAAGAGAACAATGCCACTAAATCTTGCCCTTTGTTATCCATACTGTACTTGGCAGATAGTACTATAACAATGCTGCAAATACAGTCCTGCTTGAGCCAGTTAACATTAGGCTAATCTTGCTATTTAGAGATTGATTGCTTTGTTTCTGTGTATGTATAAAATTATGTTCTTCAATATTTATTAAATGCTGAAGGAATTTCTGTATTATAAGCATTCTTCCCGTGTTGAGTAATAGGAGGGAATGTCTCCCTGAAGCATACTTAGATATAAGGCACCATCATCCTTTTGCACTTACAACAGGGAATCGTTCAATAAACAAGCTGTAAAGGAGGTTTTATGCAACATTAAAAGGTAGTATTGTAATACATATTAAGTTGCTCGGCTTCCTCTGAGCCTCCTATTCAAAGCAAAGGAAAGGATTTCTAAATCTGGAGATGCATCTTTCAGTATTTATGAAACTGTGCAACAATAATCTACAGCAGAACACAGTATTCCCACATTCATGCAATAGCCCAAGGATTCTTAGTTTCCGTTCTGGGGAACCTTAGAGTTCCATGAGAGGTAATTAGTGGGTCAGTGAGCTACAGCGTCAGGGATTTTAGCACATTTTTTAGTTATTTATCTATTGTATTTAAATCAATTGTTTGTTTTGATGAATTTATGATCAAATGAAAAATTCCTTTATACAAGAAAAACATTTCAAGGTTTCCTCAAGGTTAACCTCTAACTAGCTGTATTATTGATACCTGCTCTGTATCCTTTACCTTTAAAATGTGGCCACAACTATACAATTATTGGACTACCTCATACATCAATATACACTATCAGAAAGACCTGGACCATTATCCCCAATACTAAAAAAAAAAATACTTCCCCTTGAAGAACTTCTCAAACCACAAGACCAAACCAAATCTTACTGGAAACAATATCCACAACTAAATAATTTCACTACAACTATATACAATACTAAACAGAAATACCCTTTAATACCCCTTAATACCCTTTAAGAAACGATGCACCTTAAAGGGTAACTGTGGTCTCGAATACTTCTCAAACTAGTAAGGATTATATAAAAATCCTTCTATCTTACCTTCAAAATAAAACCTAAACATTTCTAGATAAAAGTCATGAGAAGTTATTGCTGGAAAGGTTCAGCAATATTTCTTCCTGGTTTAACACTTTCTGTTTTCAGCCATGTTACCAGCGGAGATTACCAGTGGAGCGGAGGATTGCGGAGGTGAGGTGATGTCACTCAACCTACTGGAAGCAGTTAGTTTAAACATTCACCTTGATATAATTTCTCACAGGGTAAAGCCAGAGATGCCTAGAACTGCTTACATATACTGAGTATATGGATATCGACGTTAAATTAATTGCACTTTATCACGGATGGTCGTTATATGGAATTAAGTTGTTGGAACTTGAACAAGTTTTGGGATCTTGAGACTTTATACGGACATTGCCTTAGCATGCATTACTCGCTAATAACAGTCCAGACTTAGCCATATTTGTATATATATCCAACTCATTGTGTCGCTCCCCCTACCAGAGGAATTTGTGTTTTTTAAGTATGTTTTATCCATATGTTTTTTACGATGTGCACTTTAGATTTATATGTGTGGTTTGGATTAACATTAATAAACTGTATGAACTTTTGCTATTTGGGTGAAGCTCGTTTATGCTAGTGGTAGCTATTTTTCATATAAGGGTTAATAAGGCTTTGGGTGCTATATTTTGGACATCTTCTTTCCCTAGCACAACCCTTGATCTGGTATAGATGGGTTATTCGCCATACCCCAGATATTAACTAGCAGTGCCTCTCTATCATTGTATATGTATATTTCCAAACACATCTGATACCTGCTGGAGATGCTTGAAAGATAAAGGAACCCCAACTTACATCTGGTTCTCATGCCCCCTTATTAAACCATTTTGGAAGTCAATTATACAAATCTATAACCAAATTTCCTTTAGAACAAATTCCATGTGAACCCCAAATTATTTTGCTTTCAATGATCCCGGGATCAAAAGATCAAATAAAATCAAAACTACTCAGATTTTTCCTAATAGCTGGCGGAACAGTAATTTCACATCTTTGGAAACAAAAATCCCTCCCACAATTAAAGGGCATGTCCACCCCCAAAACTATAATTTTACCCACTACTGGCCCCACTGTGTAGTGCATAAAAAGCCTTACCTTACATCCCAGCTCCAAATGGTTGCCCTGCTATGCCAAAGTCCCAAAAAGTACCAGAAGCCTAGTAGAGTCCATATAGGACTCTGTCTCCTGTCTCTCCTCCAGGAGAATTTGCACATGCCCAGTGCAGCCCTCCCCCACTCCCTCTCCCTAACTCTCCCACCCGTTTTGGTCTCCCTCCCCCTAGTGTAATTCTCCTTTGGGGTACTGTAGGTCTCCCTCCCCCAGCCCCAAACGCCATATTATTATGTCAAGAAACTCCCCCGATATTTACTTACCTTCCCTCTCTCCTCTGGAGTTCTGAACTGCCGGCAGCCGCATCTGTGATAGGTTGCCTCTCAGCCAGTCACAGACGAGTCTGCAGGTCCGGCCCCCTGCTTGCAGTTCCATGCAAGCAGAAGGCTGGGCAGTACGGCGGAGGAGAGAGGGAAGGTAAGTAAAGATTGGAGTTTCTTGACATACTAATATAGCATTTGGGGCTGGGGGAGGGAGACCTACAATATTCTAAAAGTTGGGGAAAGGGGTGGACATGCCCTTTAAAGGATTGATAACAGAATTAAATATACTTATCAATGGAGATCCTGAACAAGCTTCAGACTACACCCATACACCCATACCCCTACCCCCCCTACCCCTATATCACCCCTACCTTCCCACGAAACAAGTTAAAATAAGGAAATGGTCTTCGATATTAATCCTAAATATGTATGTAATGTTTTCTTAGAAAAACAAATTTATATATAAGAAATGTTAATTCTTTGTTTTTGAAAATTCACTATTTCCTAATAAAAATTATTATCTCAAAAAAAAAATGTGTCCACAATTATTTGGCTTTTAGAATTTTCCTTTTTGGGAATCTATGCACCATGGCCTTACTGACACGTTGTCACTTAATGTAGGTAATTTAAAAGGAGGACCAAACTTTCCATGTAAGTTTGCCATTTATGATGTGAGAATTTAATTTTATCTTTAGATTCACATGTCTCAAATTTCCAATAACTTTATTCAAACGCCTTAACCTGTGAAAGATACACAAAGCATCTGGGTCTGCGGAATTTCAGTGCCAAAACTATGAAATGTCATTGACAAATCCCAATTTAAATGGTCAAAATGATGTTTCTCTTCAAATGGTAGTTCCCAAGACTGGAATTTGGAGTTCTGGCTATGGCCAGATTAGGGTCAGTTTAATTTCGTTTGCTAGAAATCACCCTTTCTAGAGGGCTCTGGGATCTACTTAGGGGAAACATACAGTTTATAGCTCAGACACTGCTGATTGACTTGATATATCACACAGCTTATAAGGCTGGGTACACACCATAAGATTGGTTCGTTACGACCAATCATGCGCTGGAACAAAGCACTGTTGGTCGTGGCAAGATCGTCTGTGGTTTTCCGACACGTCCAATTGCACATGGTATTTAGCTTAAAATACATGCATGCAATATGTTCTGGCCTAACTGGCAACACACGACAAACAAATGCCTGCTACAGTTGACAATAGGCATGCGGCTGCTCGGTTAGGTGTTGCTGGGGATCCATCCTGGCAGATCAACCAAACAAGCTGACATTTGCACTGCATACGTCTCACTCCAGCACTTACCGGTATACCCATTCCATTGTTTCTGTATGTTACCCACCTAACTAGAATATAAGCTCTTCAGGGCAGAGACCTCCTTTCCTCTTGTGGCAAAGCTCTAGCACTTCCATTTATATAATTTATATATTTATGTACTGAACTATCTATGTATTTGTTCCCCTTTTATGACTTTATTGTATTTAGTTACTGTAAGGGGCACTTTATAAATAAACTATACATACATACATTAGCAATTGTTGGCCAGTCAGTAAAACATTTCCTTCTTTATCCCCTAACTCTCTCCCAATGGGTTATCTGTTCAATTTGTTTGATGTTTACTGTCCCAATGTGTATATAAGTTTGTGATTCTCAGTTTCTTTTGTAACATCCAGTCTGATCTTACAAAAGCTTGCTTATGGCTAACACGGTACAAACCTCAACCAGTGGGTTAGACATGCTCAGTGGACAAATAGGGAGATGGTGGCAAGCTGTCCAATTATATACTTTGTATCTACAAAGTGTAAATAGGTGAAAATAAAAGTAAAAGTTATTATGAAGTGAAGATTTAATTGCCTTCCCAAAGGTAAATCTTTTGTAAGGTATTGGGTAGAAGGACATGCAATACTTTGTTTCAGTCAGCAGCATAGATGGCCAATACAATTTGTTTGCGGAATCCTGGTATATTTCCAAAGCAATTGTTAATTTTAAAAAACAGAAATATCACCTTTAAATCTTGGTTTCGGCACAAAATTAATTTCAGTCATCTCTAAATTTACACTATGGATCTCATAGAGCATATATTTTTATGTGTTTATATGTTGAAGTATTTTTATTTACAAAGTATACAGGAATGATTAAAGGGTCACTATACTCACTGAAACAATGTACATTATCTGAAACTACAATTTGAGAGAAGTAAAATGGTGGTACTCACATATTTATTTGTGCTTGCTTTGTTATAAAATTATTAATGTTTAGTGAGTGCTCCTAATTGCCACCAACCTCCCTTAATCACTGCCTTCTTTTAGTGTCTGCGACACTTATAAGTTCTGCACAGCCTCACCATGGACACTGCTCTGCTTACACATCTCGCCTTCCCTCCCCCTGCCTTCTTTTCACTGCTGATTCTCTTAATTGTTGCAGAAAGTGTGCTGTCAGACAGCTAAAGATCCTAGTAAGAGGTCATTAATGGGTCACACATTACAATTTCTGCTCTTGGAGTTGACAGTTCTTTCCCTGTAAATGCTGTGATTAAAATGATGATTTCTCAGGATTTAAAATCTGAAAAAAGTTTTGAAGCAGTGTGATCTTGCTGTAGGTATAATAGATACCCTTTAACTTTGGCACCAATGGTGTAACTAGGAATTACTGGGCCCCACTGCAAAACGATGATGGGGCCCCTATCCGTGTTTAAACCACAGTTGTTTTTTAGGATAAGGCTATATCTGAAGAAGATGGGCCCCCTTGGCTCCAAGGCCCTCCTGCGGTTGCTCCCCCTGCTCCCTGCTAGTTACACCCCTGTTTGGCACACAGCACGTTCACTCTGATATGGAATGGATGTATTTGCATTAGATATAACAGCAGTAGAGATGGCCGAAACTGATGAGTTTCGTCCTGTTTTCGGATTTTCGAATTTTCGGGAAAATTGGAAAATCCGAAAATGGACCCATAGAAGTCTATGGGGAAAAAATTTGAAAGTTTCTATCAATTTTAAGGATTAAATAGTAATAGCAGGTTACTGTTAATAGCAAAGGGACCTGGGGAATGGTCTGGGGAACCCGTAAATATAAGTAAAACTCATTTAAAATCTATCTTTCCTCACGATCGGGCTGTTTTTGAGCTTTCGCGGGCTATTTTCGAGGGTTACCGAAATCGAACACTACTTTCGAGGGTTACCGATATCACAAATATGAGGGTTACCGAAATCAGCTTGTACATTCGAGGGTTGGCGAAATCGGACAACATTCGAGGGTTACCGAAATCGATCGCTACTTTTCAGGTTGATGGACTTACGATTTCGAGGGTTACCTGGATTCGTCCAATTATCGAGGTTACCGAAATGGATACCAGTTACGATAAACTTTGTTTACACTTGATTTCGATAATCATCTACTTTCGATTTCGATAATTATCGAATTTACGATAAAAATTGAAAACTCGGAAAATTCGAGTTTCGAAAAATCCAGGAGTTCCGAAATTTTCGCCGGGACTTCAAAACCGCCGGATTGGAATCGAAACTGGGTTCTATTAGAACCCAAAGTACATCTCTAAACAGCAGTTGTTCTCATTGATAATGACTCTTCCTGATCTTGCAGTTGAAGGGGGTATATTTGGCTGCAGGATATAAGACCAAAACATTGTGTGGATTTCTAGAACATCACATGCTGGGATGACAGCAGCGTGGGTTTCTGACTAGAATTCCAGCTGGTGATAGCTGTAGTCATACATTGAGTTGCTGATACTGGCACAAGCCTTTTTACCTGGGATATCATTTTTTTCTAATGTAGATCCAAATTTAATTAATATCCACTACCTGTGTGTTCCAAATTAGACTCTGCATCATTAAACCCAACAGGGAAAAAAGTCACACCTTGTTTCATTGTAGAGTTTAAAGCTATCAAATAAGAACAAATCTCGTTGTAACTGTAAATGGCAACCTTATTTTCTCTGTAGACCTCCTATAATAATCATTTAACAGCCTTGACTGTAAATCCTATGCTTATAGCAGAGGAAAAGGCAGATAAGCAGGTAACAAGGGAACGCTAAACCAAAGAGAGAGGAAAATCATGAATCACGGCGTAAAGAGGTAGAAAGGTTCTGGAAAGGTTACAGCAATATGGAAATGTGTGTTGTAGGGCCGCGTGGAATAGGCAATATCATTGTTTTGAAATAAAGAATATTGCTATGGGTTCTTTTTTATACATAACTAAATCAATAGGAAGTCATGCCCATAAGAGTGGTGCCTCTTCTAATATCTTTGACATAGTGTTACAGAATTGTAAAGCACTCCCTACAGTCATAAAAATGCAGTTTTGCTATTGCTTTCTATGAAAAATATTGTCTAGCTATGACCACCAATAAGGTGGTTCCTACTATTGAACGAAAGTAGTGTATTGCTTATATCGGCAAGGAAAAGCTCAATGAAAACTGTGTTTCTTAAACAGGGACCCCTACAATTCCTTTAGAGGTTGCTAGGGGTTCCTCAAGAGCCTGGATGTCTAGACTGTGGCCTTCCATACAGATTATTGTATTGTCCACCCTCATACACAAACATGGTTAGTTAGCTTGGTCACCCCCAATTTGTGTAGACCACAATATTTATTTATGTCTCTGCCTCTCCTAAAAGAAGGGATTCACTCCCGAGTCTGTTGCAATATTCTTCGGCCGAACACACCACAAGATATGTTCGGCCGACTGATTCTCTGCACTTTCGATCGGTCGGACGAAAATATATCTTGGTGTGGGGCGGCCGGCCGCGACTGACCTCGATCGTACGTTCGTCCAGATCGGACGTGTTAGAAAATCACCATCGTTCGTGCGGTTCCCTATGGGACTACATGGTCGATCATTTGCAAATTCAGCTGGGGCCAGATTTGCTCTGAACAACGGATATTTGTCCCGGCCGAGCGCTCACTCGTAGCGAGCGCTTGGTCGGGACAAATAGTCCCTCCAAGTGTACCCTGCCTTAGTTGCTGTCTCAATCAGTAAACAAGATGGAAAGGGAGCACAATGCAGAGATTAGATCTGCAACAATTTATTAGGCAACATGTTTCGAACCACACAGGGTCCTTTCTCAAGCAAATGTGACAGGTGTGTATAAGTATACAAAACAAACCCCACCCTCTTTAGAGCCTCAGTCTCATTTCATAGGTGTAATCATGTCCATTAAAAATCCAAACAGCCAACCTCCTGATTCCAAGTGTATTCGTGTATTGTTCCAAATTAACTCATTAATGTCCATAGATGAAATATTTCCCATAAAGTGCAAGTGCAAAGTGTCCATTCCTTCATAAATATCATAAGAATAGTTATCAAGTACATAAATTACATAATAAATAAATAAATAAATAAAACCAGTGGTATAAGACAATAATAATAAAAAAAGTATCTAAAATCACTTACGTATAAAGTATAAAAATTACATACTTATCTATTATCTATATATAGACATTATATATATATAGATATAAAGGTAACTGGAGGCTTAGGGAATAGTGACCATGAAATAGTGGCTTTTGGACTTTGTTATCGAAAGGAAAAGTGCGCTGGGTTAACAAAGACATTTAATTTCAGGAAAGCAAATTTTCCCAGGTTAAAAGCAGCTCTTCAGAATGTCAACTGGGATAATGTATTATCAGGTAAAGGTACTGAACAGAAGTGGACTGTGTTCAAGGGGATTTAAGCCAGTTCACATCTAAATTTATACCCTTGGGAAATAAATGTAAAAAAAATAAATCCGCGCCATGTGGCGAATTCTGATGTAAAGGGCAAATGGTAAGGAAGAAAAAGGCATTTAAAACCTTTAAGGCCGAGGGAACGGAAAGGGCTTAGGGAGTATAAAAACTGTAACCAGGAGTGTAAGAAAGCAATCAAACTAGCTAAATTAATAATGAAGTTAGGATAGCTGAAGAAGCATCACTAAGCCTAAACATAGCCTAAAATTTTTTAAGTATATTAATAGTAAGAAGATGAGGACTGAGAATGTGGCACCATTAATTAATGGGGATAAGTTAGTTACGGAGGATGGCGATAAAGCAAATGCTTGATAATTATTTTCCTCTGTACACTATAGAAGATCCAAGTACAGATATCATAGAGTATAGTAGCAATAAAGGTATACAAGATTCAAGTTCACTTTGGTTAACCGAGGATATGGTACAGAAAGAACTACCGTATATACTCGAGTATAAACCGACCCGAGTATAAACTGAGGTACCCAATTTCAGCTAAAAATCCTAATAAAGTTATTGACCCGAGTATAAACCGAGGGTAGAAAATTGGCACTCAAGATGTTTGGAAACTACAACTCCCAGCTAATAAAGCATGCTGGGAGTTGTAGTTCCAAACCTCTTGAATGCCAAGTGAGGGTGGCATTCAAGATGTTTGGAAACTACAACTCCCAGCATGCTTTATTAGCTGGGAGTGTAGTTTTCAAACATTTGAATGCCACCTCAATTGGCATTCAAGATGTTTGGAAACTACAACTCCCAGCTAATAAAGCATGCTGGGAGTTGTAGTTCCCAAACATCTTGAATGCCCCTCCCCCTCAGTTCAGTTTGTACCTGTGGGCTCTTCTCCCTGTGGACTCTTCTCCCTGTGGACTCCTGTGGACTTTCTCTTCTCCCTGTGGACTCTTCTCCCTGTGGACTCTTCTCCCTGTGGACTCTTCTCCTGGACTTCTCCCTGTGGACTCCTGGACTTTCTCTGGACTTTCTCCCTGTGGACTCTTCTCTGGACTCTCTCTGTGGACGACTCTTCTTCGTCTATCTCCTCCATCATCCCGGCAGGTACGGTATCAGCATTCCGGCAGCCGCGCGCCATTCCTGTACCGGCGCGCCGGCTGACGTCATGCCCGGCGCCGGGCTTGGCGCCGGGCAGTGAAGTCAGGCCGGCGCGCCAGTGCAGAAAAGGATCGCGCGGCTGCCGGAATGCCCAGGTAAGTGGTTGACTCGAGTATAAACGAGTCCGAGTTTTCAGGCTGATTTTCAGCCTGAAAACCTGTACTCGAGTATATACGGTAAATAAGGTTATATTAATAAATCTCCTGGACCGGATAAAATACATCCTCGGGTACTTAAGGAGCTAAGTTCAGTTTTATCTAGGCCATTGTTTCTTATTTTTGCTGATTCCTCATGTCCGGTGGTGTGCCTCTGGATTGGAAAAAGGCTGATGTTATTCCAATATTCAAAAAGGGTAGTCGTTCACAGCCGGGTAATTACAGGCCTGTAAGTTTAACTTCAGTGGTGGGGAAGTCCTGGAAAGTTTAATAAGGGAACATGTTCTAGAGTATGTTTCAAGGACTGAAATTTAAGTAGTAACCAGCATGGATTTAGGAGGAATAGATCGTCAAACAACTTGCTGGCTTTTATGAGGAATAATTAAGTAGAATTTAGACTCTTGTATAGCAGTAGATGTAGTTTACTTGGATTTTGCAAAGGCTTTGATACAGTCCCCCATAGGCGACTAATGAATAAGCTAAGGTCTGTGGTCTGGGGAGTCACATTTGTACATGGATAGAAAATTGGTTAAAGAATAGGATGCAGAGAGTAGTTGTTAATGGGGCTTCATCATTATGGACTAAAGTGCTAAGTGGGGTGCCACAGGGTTCTGTGTGGGGCCGCTTCTATTTAATCTATTTATTAATGATTTGGAAGTGGGTATTGTCAGCAAGGTTTCTGTGTTTGCTGACGACACAAAACTTGTCGACCATTAAAAACTTCAGAGGTGTGCAATCGTTGCAAGGGGACTAGATAGATTATCACATTGGGCTGCTAAGTGGCAGATGAATTCAATGTTGATAAATGTAAGGTGTGCATTTTGGACTTAAAATACTTGTGCTACTTATACTATAAATGGCTCTGTGTTAAGTGAACCCTGTTGGAAAGGGATCTTGGAGTTTTAGTGGATAACAAACTTAAAGGTAGCAAGCAGTGCCAGGCGGCAACAGCAGAGCCGCATGGTATTGTCTTGTATAACGGAGGTTGGATTCAATGAGGAAAATGTAATTCTCCCTCTTTACAAAGCATTGGTAAGGCCTCATTTGGAATATGCAGGGCAATTTGGAATCCTGTGTACAAAAAGGACATCTTTGAAATGGAAAGGGTTCAGAGAAGGGCAACTAAATTAATAAGGGGATTGGGGGAGCTTGAATATGAGAGAGACTGGAAAAGTTACAATCATGTACGTGGAGAAAAGGCACTTGCGTGGGGATATGATTACTGTGTATAAATACATTAACGGGCCATACAATAAACTATCTGGGGCATTGTTCACCAATAGAACATGTGACATCCCTTAAGACTTGAAGAAAAAAGGTTTAGGCTTCAAGCTCGGAAAGGGTTTTTCACTGTGAGAACGGTAAGGCTATGGAACTGTCTTCCAGTGGACGTTGTAATGGCAGGTTCATTGGTCAGTTTCAATAAAAAGCGGATGAGTTTCTGCAAACAAGGAATGTTGCAAGTTACTGGTATTGATACATAAAGTAGAGTGATCCAGGGAAATTTCCGATTGCCACTTGGAGTCAGGAAGGAATTTTTCCCCCTCATAAATTGGGGTTTTTTTGCCTTCCTCTGGATCAACAGTTAGGCAGGAAATGAGGATATTGCTAGATGGGTTGGACTGGATGGACGTATGTCTTTATTCAACCTCAAATACTATATATACTATATATATACAAATCAATACTGGAACATTCTGCAGAGACAATACAATGCATTTTACACAAAAGGTTTGATAGACCAGGTTTCATTAAGGCCATATGGTTTAATGCTTGTTTTTGACATCTGTCAAGTCCATGATTGACTACTGTGACCAGAAAGAGGAATATAGTGACGACCCCAGAAGAGAATATCTTATTTTAGGAATGGTGGAGAAGTAATGAACTATTATAGTCTCCACAATTTGGCGGTGACCAAGCTTACTAACCTTGTTTATGTATAGGAGTGGACATGTCCTTTTAGGTGGTCAGGTAACCATAGAAGATCTTAAATATTTTCAAAAAATTATATTACTGGCTGCCATGTTTCAAAGAGTGAACCATGGTTGGTACTGATAAACTATGCAGCAGCCATTAAAAACAGAGAAACGGACCAGTTCCTAAGTTGTGGCTGATATAGGACTAGACATAAATAGTCACTGGGAGATTGAACAATCCTCCCCCCTCCTGTCCATGGCAGTGTTGTGTTTTGATCTCTTCTTCCAGGTCAATTAGTAGAGCTCCAATACCATGATTTGAATGCCATCAATAGTAATATTCTATATACAAGTGAGTGTTATCACAGTCGCATATTTAAATTATCATTGCAGTGGGTAATGCTTTATGAGTTCACCTCGGGAGGTCCTATAAGAAGTTCAGTTTACTGATTTGTTATATAGCTATATTATGGGCAGTACCTGTAACATCCTCGAGAAAGAATATACGGTCTTATCAGTAGAGATCCACAAAACTGTTCAAAATCAGTTTCAAACCAGATTGAAGTGAATTTTTCAACATTTGCCGCAGCTTGTACGTCATTTTTTGCATCATCAAATAGGGGCATAAAAGAAGCACAAGCAGTGTCACAGGTACGTGGGTGCAGACCTGGAAAAATAATACATGTAGCACTCTATAACAGAATATTGTTTATTCTGTCAGTAAAATATTTAAATGCATAAACTGTACATGAGCTGTGCACTCCTACCCATCAGTTATTGTATGAAAGGAACTGGTAAATTCATTTTTACCTGATGAACTACATGTCCCAAGAGGCTCTGCGGCAGGAAGTCTATGAAGAGCGCCAATAGGGAGTAAGCACAGGCAAGACAGGAAAAGGAGGGCATTCGAGTTTGGTACTGTTCAGGAGGAGAGCTGCCACCAGTTTGGAAAGTTGCATAGGCTTTTTGTACACGCCTTGGTCTACGTGAATTGGATGGAATCCTGCTGGAGGTCCTTCTGAGGTGCTTGCAGAACTTCACCTGTAGTGCATGCTGTGGATCTGGAGCCTGGTGTCCTTTGTATATCAGTAAGGTGACTTTGGATTTGTGTGGGGAACAGGCCACTAGTTCAAGGTGGTCACCCATCACTGACTGCCAGACTATGCACCCTTACCAGAGGGAACCCCTGAGTAATCTACCAGTTATCCCTCTGATTAAAGTACCCTGTCTATACTGGCTTGCAGTGGTACTATTTCTATCACTGCTAACAGGGAACTTAACAATACAAGTTTAAACCCAGCTAAGAATAAATTACAGACTGCAGGATTATATTACAATTATATTACAATCCAGTTACCCACTTTGCTAATTTGAAATATAGGAGTGGCAGATAACTTTTATTATTCCGTTCTCACTCTGCCTGAAAAGGCTGTTTCCACAGAGTTTTCTGTAGGGGGGGTGTCTGAGTAACCGACGGCACCCGCTAGTGGGTGGGGCCATGGCACCCGTGAGTGGGCGGGGCCACAGCCCCTGCGAGTGGGCCGGGTCACAGCACCCGTGGGTGGGCGGGGCCACGACACCCACAAGTGGGCTGGGCAACATGGGGCTGTAAAATAATGGACAATGGGGGGCCTGCAACTGGAGGGACCATGGGGTCCATGAGTGGGAGGGACCAGGGGGGGCTGTAAAGGGGACACAGGACAGACTGAATGACAGTTTCAGAGCAGGAAGCAGGAAGTGCAGGGGACCTGGGGATGCTGCTGCCATATCACACACAAAAATGTAAATATCTTTAAAACTATGCAAAATAAACAATGGAAATAAATTGCAAAAATTCTCAGGGAAGCAATTCCTATCAATTTACCTCAATTTACCTCAAGTCATTTTTGGACCACAGTTCCCCTTTAAGTATCATCTTATTTGTTTTATGTGATCTGCTAAAAATAGATCTGGCCGACTGGGTAGGAGCTATATGCCTTGGATTAACTGTTGCACCCAGGAAGGATTTGTTTGAAGCACTGGTCGGCTATGAATAGCTTCCCCATGAGTTGCGTAACTTGATCATGTGACCCGCAAGTGGAGCCACCTTGAAACGTACAACGATTTGTGTGCATTGTTTGACACGTGGTCTCGATCCCTACATCGACTTACCCAGTGTTTAATCTACCTTGACTACCCACTTTTGGAAGGGACTGTCTTGGACAGCGATTCCTCCATTTGACCTGGGGTTCGATTATTGGTTGCTGTTTCCCGGTTGGTGAGATCCATCTATGTTTCCTATTGCGATTTTATGGCTCATTTCCTCACTTGGCAAAGCGATCTTGGGTTTACCATAGACTTGTGACTGCCACCTTATATAATGGATCACCTATTTCTACACTACTTATTTCAAAGTAGTGGCCATAGACTGTGCTTTTACCATCTATATGCTATCATTTGGATCTCTCACCCTTGTATACTGGATTGAGACTTGGTTCATCTTTTATAGAGTGTTTCTCTTCTAATACTATCTTATTATTGATATTGGCATACAATTGTATTCTGCATAAGCACCTCTGGTTGGGTATGATCCTAAGGTATATAATGGGCTGGGAGGGGTCCCTGCGCAGCGACTTGTTTTAGGGGTTTAAGGGAATTGCTTTTATCATTGATTTAATCAATAAATATTCAGGGAGATTCGATAAAAGGTCTAATTGTTTAAAATGGTCCTAATCTTGACCCAACCAATCAGATCTTATTTAACATTTGAAAGCTAACAACTGATTGGTCGGGGCAAAATTAGCACCATTTTAAACGATAAGAACTTATTGAATAACCCTGATTGTGTTTTCCTGTATGTCTTGCGTTGGGTGTTCACCTCTCTCTCTGCGCTCTATTTATGAGGGAGTTCTCCTCCTCTTTATACTTATTCTAGCACTGTATATGCAGTTGGAGCGTCTTGTGGGCTTTGAGCCCCAAGCACAACCTGGTCCTTTTTATTTTTCTTTCTCAGTCATTAAATCATTGAAATACATAATTTATACAAATTTAAATGATAGTTTTATAAATATATCTCTATTTTAAAAAATGCACTTACATTCACTGCAGGGGATGGGTCTATACTAGTGTCCTTCAGGGAACCCTTACATAAAAACATTATTACTTATTATTATTAAATTCCCCCCCCCCTTAGTCTGTATCTGTATCTGGTCATCTGTTCAACTTATCACTGGTGATGATATTTACTGTTCTAATGTGTATATATGTTTGTGATTTCTCAGTTTCTTTTGTAACATCCAGCCTGATGGAAGGGGGCTTAGGACTCCCGAAGGCTTGCTATTTTTGTTCTCTTGTTAGCCAAAAAAGGTATCACAACTTATACAAATATAGAATATTGATAAATATATAGAAAAATATATCTGTATTCATTACAAACATACAGTTTTTCACAATCTATTGAGGACCCCTATGCAACCTCTCAAGGACCCTTAGTGGTCCCCGGACCCCTGGTTTGAGAAACACCAGTCTAGCAAATGAAATACTAGCAGCAAAAACACCACAGGGTGCAAAAGCTTGCATGTGCAATTAATTTGCAGCATCCAATCAAATGTTAGCTTTTAAAGGGTAACTGTGGTCTCAAATTCTTCCAATCTAGTAAGGATTATATAAAAAGCTTCGTACCTTCAAAATAAAACCTAAATCACAGCTCTAGATAAAATTTGTGAGAAGTTATTGCTGCAAAGGTTCAGCATTGTAACTTCCTGGTTAAACTCTTCCTGTTTTTAGCCATGTGACCAGCTTGTAGTCATGTGATCAGCCTTTGCCTACATTAATAGGCTCCCCTTCTCAACTGTCAATTTTTTCCTCAGGTACTTCCTGATTTCCCCAGCATTAAGTATTAACTGAGCATGCTTCTCCCCCGGGGCGAACGGGCTGGGCAGAGGTCAGGTGATGTCACTCAACCTACTGGAAGCAGGAAGTTTGAACATTCACCCCAATATAATTTCTCACAGGCTCCAGCCAGAGATGTGATTGTTGGCTCAGTGTAAAGGAAATACTGCAGGCTTTCATTTAACTTGTTTTGAGACCACAGTTGCCCTTCAACTATGTGACTGCAGGTAGATGATATCTGATTGTTTGCTTCAGATTTATAACACGGTACATTTTTACACCTTTTATAGCATCCTTACTTTGTGTTAGTGACCTTAGCCTGATCTAGTAAGGCAGAATCTTAGGCTATTTTATATATTTTTTTAAAAAGTTTATTTGTTGCTCTTGGCCATACAAACTCTACTGGCCCATTCCGTATAGGAGAAATTGATAAGCAATGTAAAGAACAAGGGCTTAGTACAAGTCCTGGGAAATCCTAATTGTGAATAAATTCTTTGTACTCCTACATATTGGGAAACATTATGATACTAAGTGGGACTGTTGTGGCATAGAAATATGTTATTTATTATTGCAATGTAGAAATAAAATTAAAATGTGTTGAGAGCTTTTTATTTTACTGGTTACATTGACCCTTAAAAAACTATTTTTAGCTATAGCTTGTACTGCTGGAGGCCAATAATAATAAACTGACTCTACAGCTCTCCCAGAGTTAAATACATTGCAATTCTAAAATATATTTTGAATTTCCATGAACACTTTTCCTTTGTGTGTGTTGGCACCTGATATGTACAGTATATTAATCCTGCAGTAAATATGAATTCTACATCCATTCCCTTAGTCTCACTAGTGGGCCATTGTTATGCAAGAACAGTTGTAAGTAATAATGTAGCCTTTAATGACTGGATGATGGACCTGCCAAATACTAGTTACTGCCATATACCGCGTACATTTCCCTGCTGGTGAGCGCAAAGACACCCATCTGGGATTTATTACCATATTCTTGTCAATTGAGAACCAGCTTCAGCATAATCCATATTCGCTGGAAGGAATCCAAGAGCAGCTCACGTACAGGAAAGTCACATGACAGAATGACACATTTCACAAAACTCGCATAAAGTATGCTTGGCTGGTAAAGCAATTCAGTAATGCAAATAGGAGCGATGTTCTTCTGACTAGATAAAAAGGACAAATCCTTTTCCCAGACATACATCTGTGTGCATTCTGAGAGCTGTATGGGTCAAGGGATCACTAGGTGGAAGAAAAAACACATTGTTAGTTATTAGAATATATACAAACACACATATATGTATATATATACAGTATATTTGTATAAATACATATGTATGTGGATTCACACCTTTTTTATCAGCAGGTCCAAACTGAAGCAAAACTTAACAGCAACGGCACTTTACATTGATTTGTAAACATCAGGCAAGAACTCGTATTTTGTCTGTTCATTTCTTCCTTTGCATCGAACAGTTTCTCTTTAAAAATGTTATTTGCAAACCGCTTGAATCCACAAGCTTCTAAATGACTGTATTAAGAGACATGATGAACACTATTTTTTTCCTAGGTTCCAGTCAAATGATATCCTTCTATCATGGGAAGGTAGACTGGCTTAAATGAATAAAAATAATCGCTTTCTATCTATTAACTGACGAAATCAAGCGCTTCCTAGCAACGCAAGATTGTCAATATCATATGTCAGTTGCCTGTATCTTAAATGGCAGTAAGACGGCGATATGAAAGAATTATTTTATTTTACAGGTTTGGACCTCTAATAAGCGGGTTAATGTTAATCATATCTAGTGATGGACCCGAACCCAAGTTCGGACCGAACATTAGTTTGGACAAACGCGGACATATTTTCGATAAATTTGATCATTCTCAAATAGGTAACCCTTGAATGCAAAACAGTACACACTTGTGTGCATCGGGAGCACTAACCCATGTAAGATGCCGGTGCTCAAACACCTTCCGTAGGTTCCGTCTCCCAAACGGTGCAGGATATATTCAGTAGCGGGTCTCACCCAGGGGTCGGAGGTAGGAAACTGGCCTCCAAAAATGTTAAAAACACCAGAAGCTGAGGGGCTGAGGAAGTAGAAGTATTCCACGAAACGAAGCTTTGTGTGTGCGCCTATCTGTGTGGTCTAGATGTCCGTATGTGGTATGGCCGCGCTGTGTTTTTAACCACTGTTCAAATAAAGTTTCTGATGTTTTTAACATTTTTGGAGTCCGGTTGCCTACCTCCGATCCCTGGGTGAGACCCGCTATTGAATATAAACCCTCAAATGTATCCTTCGATTTCGGTTACCCTCGGATGTAGCCTTCGATTCCCGAAACCCTCAAATGTATCGTTTGGTAACTCTTGAATGTATCGGTGGATTTCGGTAACCCTTGAATGTATCGTTCGGGAAACCTTTGAATGTAGCAGTCGATTTTTGTAACCCTCGAATGTAGCAATCAATTTTGGTAACACACAAATGTATTGTTTGGTAACCCTTGAATGTAGCCGTCGATTTCGGTAATCCTTTAGGGTTGCCCACCCCCAACCGCTATAATAACGCTAAAAAAAACATTTGACATATCTGCTTACAGCCCCTCTGCTCCAGCGAGTCTCTTCTTCCCTCTCTGCTAACAGGAAACAGCAGAGAGGGGCCGGACCGGCAGCTGCGTCTGATTGGCTGCCGGTCAGCCAATCACAGATGTGGCTGTTGGCTAACAAGATAGTCGCGGGAAGGCAGTGACCATTGGACAGGAAGACAGACAGTGCTCTTCAGTTTCCTGGACTTTGGACAAGGACTACAGGAGAACCATAAGGAGCAGGAAAGGAAGGTAAGGATTTTTTAAAACTATACAGAGGGGCCAGTACTTGGGAAAATTTTAGATTTGGGGGTGGACATGCCCTTTAACTGTAATTTATCCAAAATTTTTGACATTTTTCCTCCCATTGACTTTAATGGATTTACTAAAGTTTGTAAACGAAACGAACTTCAGGATGTTTGGCCATCTCTAATCATATTGTGTGATAGAGCATCTGTTCGGATCCATTGTAATTATATTCATTTTAAAGAAGAACTAAAAAAGCCCATGGCTGCTTTTTAACTGGTTAGTGCTTTGACTACTAGGTCCAGATTGCTAGAACAAATCAGCTTTTATGGGCACCAAAAATATTATTGGATTAAGGGGTGGTGTCTAGGAGACTTATATAATTCCAAGTGGCAACAGTTGCAAAGTGACAATGAAGAAGAAAGAAAACAATGTAGAGATGACATTTATAAGAGCCTCAACAATCTTGTAAGGCATATGACAACAGCTTCTTTAAGATCCATAGCAAGCACAATCCATGAATTAATGCTCTTGTCTTACCCTAAATATGTAAAAAATGAAGAGATTGAGTACTGGCGTGTTCTTTTCTTTTTTCCAAAGTTTGACTTAAGTCTCTTACAAATATTTTATTCTCCATGTGTAAAGCAGTTTTGAATTTAGTGGGAGATGCTTTATCGTCCAATATCTGGCCAATTAGTGCAAAACCCACACTACCAGATATACTATCGGGTTAGCCTGGGTTTTTCCCAGATTTAGCATTGGCCATACCATTTCCAAACATTTTTGGAACCAGCTCAGAGTAGCCTATGTAGAAAAAGCTAAGTTAAGATAAGTGCAAACATTTTGCATGAATCTAAACGACATAGAAACCCCCACCAAAACTCTGGTTTTGTCTACATTTGAAAATTCCACATAAAAATTCCATTGGTAGCTTCAACCAATAAAATGTATTCAGCGGAACTGGTAGTTCCAACATGAAACCATGTTTGGTTGGAAATTCTTGTTCATCTCTAGAGATGGTCAAAACCATTGCGATATCAGATTTTCATTTTTCAACATTTCACAAATTAATTATTTTGAATCAGTGACAAAAAGAAGTACAGTATACCGTAGTTTAGTGAATTCAAGGCTAAGACACCAAAGGTCAGGTTGGCAGAACCAGTTGTACAAATATAGGATTATGTTTTATATATAATAAATGATAACGCTCCAGTGCCAATCAAACTATTACCGTAGCTGTGTGTTTAAAACCATCATTAGTGTATTAAGATGTCAGCGTTAATAAAAGTATAGCTAAGTTCAAACATCCATAGCAATTTATTGAGTTGTGGCTTGTTAATGAAGGTATTTTGCCTTCATCAAAATGTTTCCTTTTTCACTGTAACAGAATACAATATTAGCCTCTTTTGCTTTCCTTGTTCCTTGCTGCCTGTACAGAGCTGCCTAAACTACTTGCATTGTATAAGCCAACTAATAATAATAATATTTGAGAGGGAGTTTGATGCTCGTGGAAAAACATGACATTCAACATTTAATTGCCTCAACTCCGGGGCTCGCAGGAATATTATTCTGAATTATAGAAATAAACAAGCTGGACAACAGTGGTAAAGGTTTCTTCTGTCATCTGTCTCTCGATCAATGGCTGGTGAGATTTCCCTTGTGACATAAAGCTCATGATTTTTGGTATAGGAGTGCAATGGTCTCAATCCATGGTAGGACATGCAGTGGACATTAACATGACTGCATGTCTGGATGGACGTGCTTGGTTTAACCAATGCATCTGACATAATATGTATGGCTTGTGCTGTCACTTACATTTTTATAGTGCCATTATACTGAAAATGACCTTATTTTAATCAATAAATACATACATGTACAGTAAGTAGCCCTTACTCTAAAGTTTGTGTCTTGCTGCATGCCTTCAATCCAGTACTTGTTTTGCTTAGGTTCAGTATCCTCCACCCCCTCTTTTAACCCCTCCTCCTTTCATCTGATCTGACTTTCTGTGAAATTAAACATTCCAACTGTCAAAACTCTGTCACCATTCCAGTTACAGCAAAACTATTTACAGTAGAAAAGTTTATGATCACTTGATGGATAGCTGAAATGTAAAATGCTTCAGATTGGATATCTAAAGAAATAGGGGACAGATCAACAACAACAAAAAAAGAAGGTAAAGTGGTGGTAAGAAAGAATTATGGTTCCCAGTAATGGTCAGTATAATTTTTCAGTATAGATGCCATTTAATGTTTAAGATTTATTGTGAAAAGAAAAGTAAAGAAACAGATGCCTTGTGATAAAATCTATCATTCAGCAAAGCTGGGTACACGCAGTAACGATAAAACCCAGATACCCTCGCATCCAACGGTATCAGGGCTTTATCGGTATTGTGTGTACGCCAAACGATCGGGTCGGCTGAACGAAAGAACAAAAATTTCCTATAGAGGAGTCTAACGCGGCCGATGGAAACACACAGACCCGAGCGTTCTCCCTATGATGTGCATAGGGAGAACGCTTGGGACTGTGTGTATGCAGATCTTTGAAAGATGACAGACAGGATCTTGCAGATCCTGTCTGTCATCTTTCACTGATCTGTACTGTGTGTACCCATCTAACACAGAAGATCCAGCAACCTGGATAGCCATTATGTTTATACTTTAATTCCAAATTTACTCCTACATGACTTTTATATACAATAGGATTGGCGCGTTAGCTTCACACCTTCCATTCTGCTGTGCTGTCTCCTACTGTGATTTGGCCAGCAACAGTGGGTGCTGGACTGTAGGTGTAAAATAAGGGCAAATAAGCTCTTTTTATTGCGATAACATAATCTCTTGAACAAATTACCATTGATTTGCTTAAAGGGAAACTACAGTACTCCTTTCTGATCTCTAACCGTAGATGTGAGTTTACAGCTGATCTAGCCATGTCTGACAGCTCTGCTGTTTTCCCCCCAGTCTGCCTACCCCCCACAACTGTGCATATGTGACTCCATTATGTATGAGAGAGAGTCAAACCTGGAGGCAGGGGAAGTAGTAGGAGTAGGAGAGCATTCAGATGGAGCACAAGTGGCACTGCTTCCTTCTTTCCTGAAAAATTTACTTTTAACAGGGAGAAAATGGTTTGCCTATATATATGAGTCTTTTCTACCTTGAATGCTTTTAGTCAAGACAATACAAAAACATTTAAAAAAGCATCAAATCTGCGTTTTTCACTTACGGTACCAGCTCCCTCAATTACAAAAATAAAGCCAAACTCCAAACCACCACACACCATTACAAATAACATTATTTTAAATAAGAAAAATAAGAATTAAATCTTTAATGCATTCCCTGTTTAAGGGTATCCAGTCCATTATACATTGTTTCAATAACAATTTGCTTTTAAGCTAAACTTAAGGAAAAAAACACACCCCTCCAATCTCGTGTACTTATGGGAAGGACCTATAAGGCTAGGGATTCTCCCCCCTGAGAGTGCATTAGATTGTAGGACACTTACCGAAAGTCCTGATCCCCCTCTCTGGTCTATCCCCTTTACTAGGCAGACAGGCTAACTTATGTGACGATGGGCTCTGCAAGAAGTGTGTGATCCCATAGGTGGTGCATCACTTGGCTTATCAACTCTGGGAAAGCTGAATAGGTAGGTACTGGGGAGCAGGACTGGAAGCACAAACCTGCCTGGGTTAATTCCTTCTGCAAGTTTGTGGAAATGTCCCAGGTTTCATTGTGGAATTTTGACCATGTTATTGAAATTCCACATCAAAAATATGATGGTAATTTTTATCCCTACTGACGACCTGGTTTTAGGTCCTCACCCTAGGTGCATTAAATGGGAGGGAGTTGTTTTTAAATTAAGTTCCCTTAATATTCCATTTCAGCCAACCATATTTTATTTATTATAGAATTATTTCTACAACAGCTGCAAAGACAATTTAGTATAAATGACAAATAGTGACTAGAGATGGACACAAAACCAAACTCGAACCCGAGTACAAGCCAAACTTTATGAGTTTGGACAAACTTGAACTAATCAAACCAGTTTGGGTTCGAACTAGTTCGTTTTTCCGGAATCGCAGCTGCAGTTTCGATAATAATCGAATTTATGGGCCGCTCGCTAACCCTAGAAAGTATTGTTTGCTAACTCTTGAAAGTATCGTTCATTTTCGGTAACCCTCAAATGTACGGATCATTTTTCGCTAACCCTATAATGTATCGTTCGCTAACCCTCGAATGTAGCCTTCGATTTTCAGTAGCCCTCGAAAGTATCGGTAGTTTTCGGTAACCCTCCAATGTATGGATCGTTTTCGCCAACCCTCGAAAATATTGTTCGCTAACGCTGGAAAGTATCATTCGTTCTCGATAACCCTCATAGGTATCATTTGATTTCAGTAACCCTCAAATTAATGGGTCTATTTTCGCTAACCCTCGAAAGTATCGCTTGGTAACCCTTAAATTGGCCGTAACCCTCGAATGTAGCTTACACAAAACACGACAATTGCCCGCTCGTGTTTAAGAAGTGTTTTAACAAGTTTTGGTGATAGTGCCATGTTCCCCAGACCATTTCCCAGGTGCCACAGTCATTTACAGTAAGTTACCGTTGGGAGTTTAGCTGTAAAACATCCGGACTTTTGGAACTATCACTCTCACATTGACTTTAATGGGTCCGAATTCAAACTTTTACTGAAGTTCGAAAACGGACCGAATCTCTACCAGTGACCACAAAGGACATCATATACTGACAACAGGGGTGAAAATATATATTTTGTCTTGTGGAATACATCTATCAGAAGGTTGAAATTAATTTACCTTTGCAGGGTTTAAATAAAATAAAGTAATTCAAGTGCATATCAAAAGAGATACACACTAAACAAACCAGGTATAGCTATTTGGTGCGTCCATCAATTTGTTGGGTAAGGAAAAACAATAACATTTTATGGAAAAAACAAAAAAAACATTGAGACTGGATAACTAATGACTATTGAAGGTCAGAAAATGGATGGTCAGTACTAACATCATTAAGAATTATAGGCCATTTTTTAAAGTATAATTTCCTAAAAAGGGAGCATATCATAACCATATCATCGGTCACATATTTTCTTTGAAAGATTTAAAGCAGTTTGAATGAGTATTCCACTTTCTTTTGTTATTTGATGTCAACCCATGTGTCAGTATTCAAGGGTGCATCTTTACTCCAGCAATAAGACTCTCTTTTATTAGCTGTCATCAGATGGACATCAGCTGAAGTTTTATAGCACAAGGGATGATCAGGTCATGTTAACCAAATGATGTTTCTCCACATCTTCTTATATTTCATTCCAATGTCAAGGTTTATTTTACCAAGTTTCACAAATGTATTATATATATGTGAAAATGCTCCTGAAAATGTAAAGTAAAAAAAAAAATCAAGATTTTTATTTTTAATTGCTGTTAACAGAAAATAAGTCAAATTATTATGGTTTAACACATTGTTTTATAGGCTGATGTAATGAAAATACATTGTTGCCTGAAAATGCTGTCTATTGAATTCGGGAATTGGTTTGGCAAGTTTTGTTCTTTTTTTTAATGGTTTTTAGTACAATTTACTTAAAGGACTATACTGTAAAAAGTAACCTTTTAAAAAATAAAACAAATCCCTGGCACAGGGAGGTACGATTGATTATTCCCACCTCCCAATATTGTTTTGTTGAGGAGCTACAGCACATAAAGTTTTCATCTGCCAGGTTATGGCCCTGGTCCTCCCTGTATTATAGATAGTGCTGAAGCACTCATAAAGCCTGGCAGAAGCAGTTTTTATCGTGCTGGTGCTCCTCATAGAAATGATATTCGGAGGTAAAAAGTACCGATCCTACCTGCATTCTCCAGGTAGTTTTCATTTTAACTGGTTAAAAAAAGGTTAGACACACTATAGTTCTCCATTAAAGGGTATTTTCACCCCCACTCCCCACAAAAGGGGCCGGACATCATGTCTCAGCCAATCACAGGTGCCGCTGATGGTCCGATCACTTCTGCTTCCTTCTGTGCACGGAAAAGGCACGGAAGCAAGCTGAAGGCAGCCGAAGGAACAAGTGCTGCTAATATTAACAGTTTGGAAGGATACAATTTCAGTCAGGTTTCCTTCCCCCTTTAGAATGGCAATCAATGGCATCATATTTTTATGCTGTGAAAGTCAATAACATTGACAAAAATCTAGCGTTTTGTCAAACAGTGAAACTGATTTTAACACCACACATTTTTGACAAACATATGAAAAATATTCTAAAACACACGGGACACTTATTTTTAATTATGTTAAAAGGGAAACACACAATGGGGAACATTTAAGAAAAATATTGATTTTCCAGGTAAAAAAAAAATTATCGCTACTTCTGGTTTAGCAAAATTAATTAATTAACTTAATAAAAAAAATAAAAATTGGCGCTCTATAAATCACTATTGATTTCAGAAGTTTTACCCCAACAAAATTGTATTAGTGCTATTCTGTAAGGAAAAGTGGCAAAAGGCTACATTTCATCGCATTATACCTTGCAATAATTTATATGATTTGCTTTTAGGGGCATATTTTTAAAGGATCATGTATTGCAATAAATGTCATTGTTGCACATTATCATAGTCATTGCATTAAATCATGTATCAAGGTGAAAAGAGAAAGGACCCACTGACAGGCTAGATATTTGGGCACTTCTGCATTTTTGCCTCCTCAGACCTGGTAATTTTAAATGGACAAACTTAATGCAAGGAAACACTTTTCGCCATATTATAAATACAATTGAGTGGATACTGTGGCAATAAGCGGTGATAAGCGAAATATCGATCACATTTTCAGTACTGGTTATCGCTGCTTTATAAATAGGGGCATCTTAGGGGCATATTTATAAAAGTTCGCTATTTTCACCATTTCACTATTTCAGGGCATCGCAATGACAAATAGCGCTATTTTCACCTTATTTTTAAAAACACTCATTTTCGCTTTAGTCTTTGCGGAAAAGTACAGCTGAGGCGATGTGTGGCGATAGTTTTTGCCTTATTCATTGCATTAAGTATGGTATCACTGCGAAAATAGAGATTGCTCTCTAGTACAATTTCAGAGCTATTTTTGTCACTTTTGTAACTTAAGGTTATTTATAAATAGGTGGATTTTCACCTTTTTTGCCCCTTTTCTACCTTTGTTGCATTTTTTTGCAGTTTTACCCCCATTTGATTTTACCCCCATTTGACTTTATTGGTAAATAAAGAAAATCGGAACCTTCAAAAAAAAAAAAGTTCTTTAAAGAGCATGTCCACCCCGCATTATATTAATGCGGTTGGGTCTCGGGGAGCATGCCCTACCGCATACCCAAAGGGTTAAATGTTAGGGGGAGGCAGAGAAAAACGGGAGGGAGGGGGGGGGCTGCACTGTGCATGCCTCAAACCTTGATGAGGTTGAGTCAGACTCAGGCACAGCATGAGTCACACACTGCTCCTACACAGCAGTTTCCTGGACTTTGGAGGGGCACTGCAGGGGAACTATTTTGAGCAGAAATGTAAGGTAAGGCTTGTTTTAAACTACTTGATGTGGCCAGTAAGGGGTTAAATTTTAGTTTTGGGGGTGGACATGCCCTTTAAAAAGCGAAAAATTAACTTTAAAAAAGCGAAATCTCAGATCGTATTACATGAAATGGAAAATAGTCTAACACCCCTGTGAATACACATTAGTATTGAGAAACACTCCACAATGTACTGACACCTTCCATGGACCAATTGGCAGGCTAAATAAATGGCCACTTGTGCGTTTTCGCCACCTCAGACTTGGCGAATTGGAATGGCTGATACACTTTTCGCCATTTTATAAATATGCTTAAGCGGTTACCACAGCGATGTATGGCAAAAAGCGAAATGTAGTGGTAATGACCTTTTGCCCACTGGTTATCACTGCTTTCTAAATAGCGAAAAGTCCAAATTTGGTGAAAAGACTGCGTTAAAGAAGGCGAAAAGCTTAACAAACCTTTATAAATATGCCCCTTAGTCCAAATCGGGCAAAAATGACGGCAATAATGGAGACGAAAAGTAGGCCAACCTTTGGAACTACATTTGAGCTAGAGTCCGGCATTCCTTCTTTATAGAGTGAATGCTGGGAGTTGTAGTTTTTAAACCATCTTGAATAACTACAGGTTACCTTTCCATGTCACAGATTAACAAGTTGCATATAAAGATTTAAAATGAGCTGAGACCCATGGGTAGGTAGAAATTGGGGACAGTATAGGCCCATGAGTACGTAGTAATGGACAGTAGATGCCCATGATTAGGTAGTTGGGGACAGTAGGGATATATAAAGTGTGCATTGTACTCTATACCAGGAATCTACCTGTGGGACTACTTTTGTTTGAAAAAATCTAACTCCTAGCATTCCAATACAGCACTCACAATATCAGAAGCCATCCATGGAATGCTGGGAGTTGTAGTTTACAGACATTTGAATGCCTGTGGTATGGTAGGTTTGTTTCTATGAACATTTTTGGTTATGAATAAAACATTTGTTTTAACTTTTAGACTTTTTTTTAACTTCCCTGTACAAATTTTAGGAAGAAAGACTAAATGCCGGTCAGGTGGGGTTTCGGATTGGGTCAGGTCGTGAATATGAAGCAGGTAGAAAAGCAGGTTGCGGGTCGGGCGTGGGTACGGATTTTGCAGGTCAGGATTAGGGATGGCATAGAACTCGAACTGTTCGAGTTCGAACGGACCCGGACTTCTAGAACTATCTCGGACGCGGACTTTCGATATTTCCCGGACTTTCGATGATTTATCGAATGTTCGAACGTTCGAGTATCGAATCCGCGAGTAAAATGTACATGGTATCTAGGCGCGAACATCGAATCTGCGAGTAAAGTCTCCATTACAGCCTATACGCGAGTATCGAATCTGCGAGTAAAATGTCCGTGTTACCTCGAACGTTCGAACGCGAAAGCTCGAAAGTAGCGCGCGTGAGAGTAAAATCGATTTTACTTAAGTCCTGGATATTTGAACTTGCTCCCCAGACCATTTCCCAGGTCCCACAGCCATTTACATTAAGTTACCATTAATATTTTAGTTGTATTTGACTCGAACTTTTTGAACTATTTGCTTCCCATAGAATTTAATGGGTCCGTTTTCGAATTTTCGAACCTTTAAAATAGTTCGAAAGTTCGAAAACGGACCGAACTTTCAATAGTTCGACCATCTCTAGTGAGGATGAGTACGGGTCTAGATAAGGACTAATCTGAGCACTAATTTCTAAGTAGAGGTGCCAGGTTTCGTTTCGTTTTCGGATCTTGGGAAAATCCTGAAAGTCCGAAAACGGAACTTAAAATCGGGACTTCGGAACGAATTTTTCGATTTTTATCGAACGTTCGAACTATTTATGGAAATTCTCGAAAATAGCCTTGATTGTTCGATAATCCTCGAAAATACGATCGAAAACTATTTTCGAATTTCGGATCGTGTTTTTGAGGATTACCGAACGTTCGAAGCTATTTTCAAGAATTTTTGAAAATAGCTCAAACGTTTGATAAAAATCAAAAACTCTTTCCGAAACCCGAACAAAATGTCAGGTTTAGGACGGAGCATTCAGATTTCAGAACCGAGGGGTTCTGTGTACCATCTCCTTATAAATGGGGATGTAGATTTTATGCTGTTTTCAATAGTGGTAATTGAATAGAATTTTTTAGAATTTTCAATTTTCTTTCTTAAGCTTATTTTTGAATTTATGATTTTCGAAAAATAAATTTCAATTTATTGTTCACATTTTAGATTAATTAATATTCGATTATAAATTCTGATTTTCAAAAAATTTGAAAAATCTGTCAGATTCTTTTAAAACCGGACCGCATCGCTAATTATAAACAAAGGGGTTTTAGTTACATGTTTATGAATGCCTTTCAACCATGTCAAGGTAGCCCCAGCCCAGAAGGTCCTAACTTCAACTTGTTACCTTAATTGCTTTTTTTTGGAAAGAAATTTCTCAGACTTTAGCAGTACATTAGTGTAAAAGGCTTGTGTTTTTTTCACTGGCTTTTATGACAAGGGAAGAGACATCTAATTTAAGTGCCTGGTTGGAATAGTGCTAACACATGGAAGCTTCCTTATAATCTACATCCAATACAGGGACTGTGGGAACACTTTTCAGATAAAATTACAGTAACTGATCTGCTAAAAAAAATGAATTCAAAGAGAAATGATTAATGCATAATCCAATGTCCCATATAATAATATCTTACCATATGAGTGCTTGCATACATTATAAACATAGCGGCTATAAAGGGAAGGAGGTATGATTATGGGGTTGTGTGGTTAATAGTTGTTTTTTTTTTTGTTTGTTTGTTTGTTTTTAAAGAATGTTCATGATCTACAACTTGTATTTGCCCCTTTTAGGATACCCAAACCTAATACCCCAAGTAAGTAATTAACGCCAGTTATCAGATGAGTTGCTGCAGCAGATCCTTCACTGTTTGCTTCTTCAGAACAGGGCCGTTAATCTGGACCTACTACACTAGCGTTTTATGATATCTAATCTAACTTTTTGATTTGTATGTCATTTACATAATAATAAATTCGCTCAAAACCTGTTTTTGCATTAATTGAAGAACGGGAGTTAAAGTGCTATGTCTTACCTCCATTCTTCAACTAATGTAAAAGGAGCCAGGAACGACTAAACTATTTCAAGGATTTAATATCCAAATCTTTAAACAATTTCTTTTGAGATATTCCTTCCACTTATGGTTCCTTATTTATCTAATAGATTGTTTAAGAGAGTGGAAGGGAAAGCAGCTTATTGGCTAAAAGCTAAAATAATTACCCATCCCTGGTATTGCATATGTAGTAGGTGTACAGTTAAACAGGTTTTTAGTTCATCTTATTTAATAGTCACTTTATAAACTTTTCAACATAACAACTTAAACTAGAATTAAATGCAAAAGTATAACCACAGGAGACATTCAACAACCAGAATGGGTTATGTTAAGTTAATGTGTCACATAGAAATGTTTGTTTTAGATAGGAACCTGTAAAAAGAAAATTATGGATCTACATTATTGTTCAGTACATAAAGGTTGGAACTAATGTGTGCTTTTCTGCCTTGAGCGCTGCATAGTGCATGGAAATTAGACCTTTCATAGGACATTTTTATTTGATGAATAAACACACTCTGTACAAATGGTCGGCTGAAACAAGCAAGGTTTACCTTATCATTTATATCCTCTACAAGCCTATCCTGTGGTCTTTTAATTTCATATCATAGACACCATGGAAGGCTTCCAACAAATGTCTGTGATTCACAATAAACTGAGTTTCCTATCCACATACATTGGGTCTGCCATCCTGAGATTAAACTGCAAGATAACTGTCATGCTCTTATATTCCTTAGTACTGCTCAGTCATGACCTTAATTAACATGTCTTGTTTAATCATGTATTTTTTTCAAGTAATGGGTGGCTTTGTTTAGACAATTTAGCAGAGCTGACAAGGAAATATTCCATCAAACCAGGTCATAAAAAGTACATTATGCTGTATTATTATGAGTTCAGGAGTGTTTATTGCCTGTACTTTACAATACTTGGTTATCAATCATTACCTGCCACTGAGATATGTTAAGCGGAGATCAAAGAGTGAAAGTCAAGTTAAATAAACAAGGACACGCAAAAAATTGCCTTGACATTTAACATATATAGTGAAGAAAATGTATCTTTGTCTTCTGTAGGAACTGATTTACATTAGTTCACAAAGTTTACTTATAGAAACACTTAAAGAATAGTTCTAACCATATACTGTACTTTAGAAAATACATATGATAAGTAGAACTGTGACGCCTGGGATTATTTGCATTAATCTGCTATCCTAAACAAGTTTTAATTTTTTTTTTTATTACAAATAATTCAAGCAAAATAATTAACAGTGTACAGTTAATTTTTACAGTACGTTGCTGCCACTTAATCTAAGGCTACAGATTTGTAGTCTGTCAGTTGGAATTAAAGTGTAACTGTGGTCTTCATACAAGTGGCCTTTATTAAAAAGAGCAGACTCCTACCTTTAAAACGACTCCAGGGTCATGCTTCTATCTGCAATCCATGCAAACTTATAGCAGTGAAAAGAGTGGTGTTTCCGGTTAGTACTTTGAACTGTGACCTCACCAGCACCATTGCTCTGCAACCCCTGCCACAGGCACTGAGCATGCCTAGTTGTATCCCACTGCTGTAAGGGTAAGGTCCCACTATGTGCATTCTGTTCTGAGTGCGTTTAGGACAATGCATTTTGTCCACGTTCCGGTCTGTTTGCGGGTTAACAGGCATGCGTTTTTCTTTGCATTTGTCTGCGAGTGTCTGCGTTTCCAGTCCATTTGTGTGCATGTGCAGTTTTTGGAAAATCAACGTTCCTATAGACTATTATTAAAGTGCGATTCTGACACACACGGACCAAATGTCATGCACGCATGCAGATAAAAAATGGACCACATTGATTCGGAACACAAATTATATAATGGTAACTGATTCTTGTGATTTCCATTATATTTTAAATTACTTTGCTATTCGTAAAACACACTGAAAATGAAATGCAACACGCATAGTGGGACCTAACCCTAACTTTTCAATAATTAGCTGGAGGAAAGATTGAGTTTTTTGGGGAGTGGGGCTTCTTACACAGCACATCATGTTACTATCACTCACTTCATTGTTTATCCTGACTGTCTTAGTGTAATTTCACAACCCTATAACTTAAGAACCAGAGAAGCTAGAGACATCATCATAGGCTTGTTTGAAAAAAGTATACCAGAGCTCTTTTGAATACAGGGAACTTGTATGGAGACCGCAGTTGCCCTTTGAAGACACATGGCCTAGTGTTTACAAACAAAAAGCCAGTCTGGGTGATCAGTATATGTGCCAGTCCTAATTATTCAGGCAGGAAAGTATTTCAGAGATATCATAAGGCAGGGATCCTCTAACTACATCTCTCCAGATGTTTGAAAACTACAACTCCCAGCATTCCTAGCCTTCCCTCTGTAGTTGAGGAATGCTGGGAGTTGTAGTTTTCAAACATCTGGAGACCTGTAGTTTGAGGATCACTGCCATAAGGGGTATATACCTATTAATGATTTTCTTATAAATACTGGAGAAAATCAAATAAAATATTTCTTACCTTAACTGTTATTAAGGTGCCCATACATTACTTCTATAGATGAACATTTAATCTATTAAATATCTAATAGCACCGGCGGTTTCTTACCTTCCAATGATCCCGCAACAATCCTGTCTGGCAAACTGCATGTCAGTCACAAAATGAACAGGATGGGCTATTCCTTCTCTGTTGATCGAATGTTGTAAGTTCTAATGTATTGGGCACCTTAAAAGACAATTATACTCACCTCCCTCTCACTGCGCTTTGCTCGGATCCTCCTCTCTTCCTCAGTAAGGGCCGTATTTATAAAGCCGCGGTATCACTTTATAGCGATACCGCGGGTTAGTTAACTTACGGTTGCGGCCGTAAATTTACGGTAATTAACTAACGTTCGGACGTAGAATACTGTGCAGTAGTAAACTACCGCAACGGTATTCTATGGGGATCGTAAATCTACGATAACAAAATTGTAGATTTACGATCCCCATAGAATACCATTTCGTTATAGTAGATTTACGATCAGTACCGTTAAATTACGATCGGAAATAACAGATTGGAAATTAACGATCGTTAAACTGATCGGAAATGAACGATTGGTTTAACAACTGTTTTACCAATCGTTAATGGCACGGTATTGCTAAAATATATTGCGGCTTTATAAATACATCCCTAAGTGACAGATCGTGATTCAGCCAATGGGAAGACACGCTCTGCAAGGAGTTAGGTAAATTTGTAGCATGTGTTTGACTTGTGAGGGGCTGCAACACAAACAGTCTCCAGTGATGTTGGTAGTGGTGTTTTAGGATCTGGGAAGACAATATTAGATGTAAAATATAGATCTTGACCTCTGAGAAGAGGTGTGTTAAAGTAGCACAGATATAGTACAGGCTGTCCCCACAAAATACTACTAAAAAAATTCAAGGTGAGTCCATGCATTAATGAGCCCCCCAGTAATTGTGGATAAAAGAAATTGTAAGGTAAGAAGAAAGAAGTAAATTTGATGGAAATATTTTGATGACTGGGCCCTAAATAATTCCCTATGGTAACAAAGTGTTACTCTGTATTCTTTTTTGTCTATTATCACTTATTAGCAAGTTCGAGCACAGAGAGTGAGCTTTATTTTTTTTTTTTTTTGAAAAGTTTGAAACTAAATCAACTGGTGAAAAGTGAATATCCAGTAAAAGACTAGTAAGAGGTCAAGCCAGACAGGAAATCTGTAGTCTCGTGAAAAGATCAGATGCAATTGTCGGGAGAAATGGGTCATTTTAAAGGGCCACAAGGTGTTGCCATCAGGAGTTTGTTGGTTCATGGAGGTTTCATTTAAGTTTTGCTCCTGTCATAAACCTGCTACAGATACAGCAGTAAAGGCTTCATTAGTTTGCAGCCAGTCAGTGTGAGATCACTTTAACATGGCTTTAAACAATTAATTAAACAAGAAAGAAAAAGAAGAGGTCATTAAGGATTAAAAAAGCATAAACGTATCCAAAGAGACAATATCAGTAAAATGCATATACTGTAGCAGTTCACATGAACAGATATTAAAAGAACAGTATTCTAATTTTAGGGTGTATGACGAGAAAAAGAAAAAAACTAGAAAGAAAAGTTTAAGGCTGCACCTTGTAAGGGAATGTGAGTGTCTGGACTGCAGGATTTAAAACTTAATAATCTTGCTATGGTAATGAAAGATGACATTTAAAGGGTATCATTATTTTTAAAGTTTTTAGTTTATATTATGCATACCTGCTAATTCTACAAATTCTCTTCATATTGAAAAAACAGTTGAATTTATACCCCTTGCAGTTCCCTGCTGTTGACATTAGTGAGGTGACATTTCAGGTTCTGTAACAGTCCTTCTTCTTCCCAGGATGCATCACATCCTTGGAATGTTCCTAACAGTAATTTCTACTGATTGGCTGTTGGATGGGTCAAACATGCTCAGATCTCTACTGAGCAACTGACTCACCCCATGTGCTGGGTCAAGGGTAAGACCATAACCGTCTCTATTAGGGGTTCTGCAAAGTGGAAGTCAGTATTTCAGAAGCATTTATTTATACACAGACAAAATGCTGAATGGGCAGGTTGAGATGCTTAGGATGGAAAAATACTGGTCTTTATGAATTTGTACTGAACTTCCCCTTTAAATTTCAAAATTCTGATTAAATACATATATTTTTATTATTCTGTGTATGGGTGATATGGAAACAGAAAAGTAGGGTGTGTGTTATTATGTGTGTTCGGTGTTACGGAATATTGCATTTTAGACCATAAAACGATTGTAGTATGGTTACCATGGAAACAGAAGGTAGTTTGGGTTGTGAGGGTGTATCTGTAGGTATGTGCACCTGTGAGTGGGATGTTAGGATTTTATTTGCCATTTAGAACATAAAACTAACTTTTTTGATGGTTACAAAATGTTTGCCATGGAAACAAGTGGTAGGGTGTGTTGTGAGGGTGTATCATTGTGAGAGTGTATCACTAGGTATGTGGCTCTGTTTCTGTGTGTTGTTAGGGGGGAGGTTTTTGCATTTTAAACCATTAAACTAACTTTTTTGATGGTTATGATATGGTTGCCATAAAAATTGATGTTGTGTTGTGTTGTGAGGGTGTATCATTAGGTGTGTGTCCCTGTGTCTGTGTGGTGTTAGGGGGTATGATTTTGCATTTTAGACTATCAATCTAACATTTTGATGGTTTAGGTATGGTTGTCATGGAAATGTAAGGGTAGGTTGGGTTGTGAGGGTGTATCAGTAGTTGTGTTTACCTGTGTCACATTATAAAAATTAATGTTTTTGAGGATTTTGGTATGGTTTCCATGGAAATGGATGGGTAGGTTGGGTTGTGAAGGTGTTAGGGGCTATGTTTTTACATTTTACACGTCTTACCACTTTTGTTTGATGGTTTAGGTATGGTTGCTATGGAAACAGAAGTATAGCTGGCTTGTGAAGCGCCCTGTATGAAAATTACAACTCTCAGCATTCACCAAAAGCAGATGGCAGAAGGGAATACTGGGAGTTGTAGTTTGCAAACACCTGGAGAACAACTGGTTGGGCATCCCCTGCTATAAAATTAAATTCCATGCTTCACGCTAAATATATAAAAATACATTGTACTGTAAATATATTTATTATTTTGGTTTTATTGTATATACTTTAGGACTTTTATTTTGAATTTTGTATTGTTTGTGTAGTGTTGTGTGTTTATGTAGTTGTGTGTGTTGGTGTTGTGCCAACACATCAATGTAGCCTCGGACCCAGGTGCATTTCATACAGAAAGTGACAGTTGGGATTTGATTTGATCACATAACCCTGAAATTCCAGAATGTTCATGTTAGAGGATTATTGGAACCATTATAGTCAATGCGATAAAATATCCCAAAATTCGTTGATAACACAGTAACACTTTCATGGATTCCTTAGCTAGGTAATAGCCAGGTCTGGATTTACACCTCAAGAGCCTGTAGGCCCAAAGAGCCTGGTGTCCTTGTCCCCTCCCATAAACACAGACACACCCCTAAACCACACCCATTTCTTCTTTTTGGGGGAAGAAATTAGACTATAAAGGGGTTGGATTGGTGGGAGGAGATTGACAACCGCCCCTCTGACCTCAGGCACCCCTAGGCGCGTTCCTACTGTGCCTAATGGTAAATCCGGCCCTGGTAATAGCACATGTCTCCTATGAGTCTTGTTTGTGTGTAAGAGGTGATACAGTCCAAAAAAAGTGAAAGAATAAAAGAGAAGAAACCTATCCTCTTCATTATGCAATACTACATTTCCAGAAATCAAAATGTATAACCACTGTTAATATCCCATTACGCATTCCCACCACAAGATTATGCTTAAAGGAAAACTTAAAGGCTTAAAATGAATTACAGAAAATATTGGAATATTTTTTTTTATCATACATAAGTTATAATTTGCAGACAATTTTATATATTTTCTTTTTCAGGTGCCCTCTGTCACTCAAATAAACAGCAACCGGCTAATACATTATGCATTAGGCTTCACCTGTCAGAAACCTCCTGCATAATGAGCTATCTGTGCTGCTGATTTGTCTGGCAATCCAGGGCTCTGGGGTTCACAGATTGAATTTCTGATATTAAATTTCCCCTTTACAACATAGATCTGGTTTAATGAAAGGGGTAAAAAATAGGTGGGTTCTCCCCTGCAGACATATCCCACAATGAACAGTATGTGAGGAAAAGTCTAAGCTCTAGATCAACCATTTTCCTATGTATTTCCTTTAATTGGTTTTGAATTGAACCCGTTAGGAAAATTTCACAGTACGTGTAGCTCATTATTTAGAAGGCTTCTGCATAATTATTTAAGCATGTACTGAACATGTGCAAAGGTCATGACTCTGGGAAAAAGGTTGTCAAAAAAACAGAAAGATGTTTAATTATATTGACTACTTGAGAAGTATGAACCTTTACTGCCAAAGGGCTGCTAAGACATTTAGCTGGAATAGTAAGTACTTTGCATTAGATATATTATTTCTGGTAATTTTGGGGGTTTAGTTGCCCTTAAGATAATTTAATTTCAGCAAAAAAACACGAAATGTTTCAATTTGTCTCTTTCTAAATTACAGTTACTGTACCAGCATTGGTAGGATCCCACCAGCTGCTACAAGAAAATGGTCATAGACTTACTACAACAGCTTCAAAGGGATAATGCCATTGATTGAGAAATGTATGATCGCCTGTACCCTGGTGAGGCACATCCATATATATATGGATCCCCAAAGATATACAAGGAAGGGGCCCCACTAAGACCTATAATCATCAGCATCTACTCTGTAACAGGTAAGGTGGCGAAATACCTAGCCAACATCTTAGGGCCATTGGTTGGAAGTTCTAAGCATGACATCCAGAACTCCCAGGATTTCACTAATAAGATTGAAGAGGTAGTACTTGGTGCAGAAGAAACTATGGTGTCCTATAATGTGACATCTCTCTTCACTTGTATACCACAAGGAGGCTGTTGAAATGGTGAGAAAACAGCTAGGCCAAGAGAGCACCCTTACCCGCAGAACAGATCTTAACCCAGAACAGATGTGTCCCCTACTTGACTTATGCCTGAATACCACCTATTTTAAACATAGAGATAAGTTCTACAACCAAAACATGGATGTGCTATGGGATCTCCAGTTTTACCCATCATGGCAAACCTTTACATGGAGGAAGTTGAAACACAGGCTCTTAATACCTTCAAGGCCATTGCACCCAGCCACTGGTTCAGATATGTGGATGACACCTGGGTTAAAATCCACCAGAAGGAAGTACAAGCCTTCGCAGAACACATCAATGCATCAAATTTAAAAGGGAAGAGGTACCAAACACACTGGCTTTCTTGGACTGCTTGGTAAAAGTTAGAGTGAATGGTAAAAAGTAGAGGTTTACAGTAAACCAACCTACACAGACCAGTATTTGATGTTTGACCCCACCCTATAGATCACAAGCTGGGTACCTTTAAAACCATCACAGACAACTGGGACATAGAACATCCCTACAAAAGACCCCCAACACAGCACTCCCACAAAACGGTCAAAATATCAAACAAGTGTTTAATGTTCACTCATGAGAATAAAAATTCAAAATGGATAGCACACAATAAGGGTTATTCAATAAAAGTTCTTATCGTTTAAAATTGTGCTAATTTTGCCCCAACCAATCAGATCTTATTTAACATTTGAAAGCTAACATCTGATTGGTTGGGGCAAAATTAGCACCATTTTAAACGATAAGAACTTTTATTGAATAACCTGGACGTGTTATAAAATTCCATCTTATATCAAACAATGCTGTACAAACAAGCAATAAGGAACATTACCTCAAAGAACCCATTCAAACAAATCCGATTCGATGCTCGCGTATAGGTATAATAGGCATTTTACTCGCACATTTTAATGCCTTTAGTACTGACCCAGTCATGACCTTATAACATGTCTTGTTTAATATGTATTTTTTTCAAGTAATGGGTGGCTTGTTTTAGACAATTTAGCAGAGCTGACAAGGAAATATTCATCAAACCAGGTCATAAAAAGTACATTATGCTGTATATATATGAGTTCAGAGTGTTTATTGCCTGTACTTACAATACTTGGTATCAATCATACCTGCCACTGAGATATGTTAAGCGGAGATCAAAGAGTGAAAGTCAAGTTAAATAAACAAGGACACGCAAAAAATTGCCTTGACATTTAACATATATAGTGAAGAAAGTATCTTTGTCTTCTGTAGGAACTGATTTACTTAGTTCACAAAGTTTACTTATAGAACACTTAAGAAAGTTCTAACCATATACTGTACTTTAGAAAATACATATGATAAGTAGAACTGTGACGCCTGGGATTATTTGATTAATCTGCTATCCTAAACAAGTTTAATTTTTTTTTATTACAAATAATTCAAGCAAAATAATAACAGGTACAGTTAATTTTTACAGTACGTTGCTGCCACTTAATCTAAGGCTACAGATTTGTAGTTGTCAGTTGGAATTAAAGTGTAACTGTGGTCTTCATACAAGTGGCCTTTATAAAAAGAGCAGACTCCTACCTTTAAAACGACTCCAGGGTCATGCTTCTATCTGCAATCCATGCAAACTTATAGCAGTGAAAAGAGTGGTGGTTTCCGGTTAGTACTTTGAACTGTGACCTCACCAGCACCATTGCTCTGCAACCCCTGCACAGGACATGAGCATGCCATGCCTAGTGTATCCCACTGCTGTAAGGGTAAGGTCCCACTATGTGATTCTGTTCTGAGTGGTTTAGGACAATGCATTTTGTTCACGTTCGGTCTGTTTGCGGGTTAACAGGCATGCGTTTTTCTTTGCATTTGTCTGCGAGTGTTGCGTTTCCAGTCCATTTGTGTGCATTGCAGTTTTTGGAAAATCAACGTCTTATAGACTATTATTAAAGTGCGATTCTGACACACACGGACCAAATGTCATGCAGCATGCAGATAAAAATGGACCACATTGATTCGGAACAAAAATATATAATGGTAACTGATTCTTGTGATTTCCATATATTTTAAATTACTTTGCTATTCGTAAAACACACTGAAAATGAAATGAACACGCATAGTGGGACCTAACCCTAACTTTTCAATAATTAGCTGGAGGAAAGATTGAGTTTTTTGGGGAGTGGGGCTTCTTACACAGCACATCGTTACTCACTCACTCATTGTTTATCCTGACTGTCTTAGTGTAATTTCACAACCCTATAACTTAAGAACCAGAGAAGCTAGAGACATCATCATAGGGTTGTTTGAAAAAAGTATACCAGAGCTCTTTTGAATACAGGGAACTTGTATGGAGACCGCAGTTGCCCTTTGAAGACACATGGCCTAGTGTTTACAAACAAAAAGCCAGTCTGGGTGATCAGTATATGTGCCAGTCCTAATTATTCAGGCAGGAAAGTTTTCAGAGATATCATAAGGCAGGGATCCTTAACTACATCTCTCCAGATGTTTGAAAACTACAACTCCCAGCATTCTAGCCTTCCCTGTAGTTGAGGAATGCTGGGAGTTGTAGTTTTAAACATGGAGACTGTAGTTGAGGATCACTGCCATAAGGGGTATATACCTATTAATGATTTTCTTATAAATACTGGAGAAAATCAAATAAATATTTCTTACTAACTGTTATTAAGGTGCCCATACAACTTCATAGATGAACATTTAATCTATTAAATATCTAATAGCACCGGCGGTTTCTTACCTTCCAATGATCCCGCAACAATCCTGTCTGGCAAACTGCATGTCAGTCACAAAATGACAGGATGGGCTATTCCTTCTCTGTTGATCGAATGTTGTAAGTTCTAATGTATTGGGCACCTTAAAAGACAATTATACTCACCTCCCTCTCACGCGCTTTGCTCGGATCTCCCTCTTCCTCAGTAAGGGCCGTATTTATAAGCCGCGGTATCACTTTATAGCGATACCGCGGGTTAGTTAACTTACGGTTGCGGCCGTAAATTACGGTAATTAACTAACGTTCGGACGTAGAATACTGTGCAGTAGTAAAACTACCGCAACGGTATTCTATGGGGATCGTAAATCTACGATAACAAAATTGTAGATTTACGATCCCATAGAATACCATTTCGTTTAGTAGATTTACGATCAGTCCGTTAATTACGATCGGAAATAACAGATTGGAAATTAACGATCGTTAAACTGATGGAAATGAACGATTGGTTTAACAAACTGTTTACAATCGTTAATGGCAGGTATTGCTAAAATAATTGCGGCTTTATAAAATCATCCCTAAGTGACAGATCGTGATTCAGCAATGGGAGACACGCTCTGCAAGGAGTTAGGTAAATTTGTAGCATGTGTTTGACTTGTGAGGGGCTGCAACACAAACAGTCTCCAGTGATGTTGGTAGTGGTGTTTTAGGATCTGGGAAGACAATATTAGATGTAAATATAGATCTTGACCTCTGAGAAGAGGTGTGTTAAAGTAGCACAGATATAGTACAGGCTGTCCCCACAAAATACTACTAAAAAAATTCAAGGTGAGTCCATGCATTAATGAGCCCCCCAGTAATTGTGGATAAAAGAAAATGTAGGTAAGAAGAAGAAGTAAATTTGATGGAAATATTTTGATGACTGGGCCCTAATAATTCCCTATGGTAACAAAGTGTTACTGTATTCTTTTTTGTCTATTATCACTTATTAGCAAGTTCGAGCAGAGAGTGAGCTTTATTTTTTTTTTTTTTTGAAATTGATTGAAACTAAATCAACTGGTGAAAGTGAATATCCAGTAAAAGACTAGTAAGAGTCAAGCCAGACAGGAAATCTGTAGTTCTCGTGAAAAGATCAGATCCAATTGTCGGGAGAAATGGGTCATTTTAAAGGGCCACAGGTGTTGCCATCAGGAGTTTGTTGGTTCATGGAGGTTTCATTTAAGTTTTGCTCCTGTCATAAACCTGCTACAGATACAGCAGTAAAGGCTTCATTAGTTTGCAGCCAGTCAGTGTGAGATCACTTTAACATGGCTTTAAACAATTAATTAACAAGAAAGAAAAAGAAGAGGTCATTAAGGATTAAAAAAGATAAACGTATCCAAAGAGACAATATCGGTAAAATGCATATACTGTAGCAGTTCACATGAACAGATATTAAAAGAACAGTATTCTAATTTTAGGGTGTATGACGAGAAAAAGAAAAAAACTAGAAAGAAAAGTTTAAGGCTGCACCTTGTAAGGGAATGTGAGTGTTGGACTGCAGGATTTAAAACTTAATAATCTTGCTATGGTAATGAAAGATGACATTTAAAGGGTATCATTATTTTTAAAGTTTTAGTTTATATATGCATACCTGATATTCTACAAATTCTCTTCAATTGAAAAAACAGTTGAATTTATACCCCTTGCAGTTCCCTGCTGTTGACTTAGTGAGGTGACATTTCAGGTTCTGTAACAGTCCTTCTTTCCCAGGATGATCACACCTTGGAATGTTCCTAACAGTAATTTCTACTGATTGGCTGTGGATGGGTCAAACATGCTCAGATCTCTACTGAGCAACTGACTCACCCCATGTGCTGGGTCAAGGGTAAGACCATAACCGTCTCTATTAGGGGTTCTGCAAAGTGGAAGTCAGTATTTCAGAAGCATTTATTATACACAGACAAAATGCGAATGGGCAGGTTGAGATGCTTAGGATGGAAAATACTGGTCTTATGAATTGTACTGAACTTCCCCTTTAAATTTCAAAATTTGATTAAATACATATATTTTATTTATTCTGTTATGGGTGATATGGAAACAGAAAAGTAGGGTGTGTGTTATTGTGTGTTCGGTGTACGGAATTGCATTTTAGACCATAAAACGATTGTAGTATGGTTACCATGGAAACAGAAGGTAGTTTGGGTTGTGAGGGTGTATCTGTAGGTATGTGCACCTGTGAGTGGGATGGAGGATTTATTTGCCATTTAGAACATAAAACTAACTTTTTTGATGGTTACAAAATGTTGCCATGGAAACAAGTGGTAGGGTGTGGTTGTGAGGGTGTATCATTGTGAGAGTGTATCACTAGGTATGTGGCTCTGTTTGTGTGTGTTTAGGGGGGAGGTTTTTGCATTTTAAACCATTAAACTAATTTTTTGATGGTTATGATATGGTTGCCATAAAAATGATGTTGTGTTGTGTTGTGAGGGTGTATCATTAGGTGTGTGTCCCTGTGTCTGTGTGGTGTTAGGGGGTATGATTTTGCATTTTAGACTATCAATCTAACATTTTGATGGTTTAGGTATGGTTGTCATGGAAATGTAAGGTGTAGGTTGGGTTGTGAGGGTGTATCAGTAGTTGTGTTACTGTACATGATAATTATAAAAATTAATGTTTTTGAGGATTTTGGTATGGTTTCCATGGAAATGGATGGGTAGGTTGGGTTGAAGGTGTTAGGGGCTATGTTTTTACATTTTACACGTCTTACCACTTTTGTTTGATGGTTTAGGTATGGTTGCTATGGAAACAGAAGTATCTCTTAAATTCCATGCTTCACGCTAAATATATAAAAATACATTGTACTGTAAATATATTTATTATTTTGGTTTTATTGTATATACTTTAGGATTTTATTTTGAATTTTGTATTGTTTGTGTAGTGTTGTGTGTTTATGTAGTTGTGTGTGTTGGTGTTGTGCCAACACATCAATGAGCCTCGGACCCAGGTGCATTCATACAGAAAGTGACAGTTGGGATTTGATTTGATCACATAACCCTGAAATTCCAGAATGTTCATGTTAGAGGATTATTGGAACCATTATAGTCAATGCGATAAAATACCCAAAATTCGTTGATAACACAGAACACTTTCATGGATTCCTTAGCTAGGTAATAGCAGGTCTGGATTTACACCTCAAGAGCCTGTAGGCCAAAGAGCCTGGTGTCCTTGTCCCCTCCCATAAACACAGACACACCCCTAAACACACCCCATTTTTCTTTTTGGGGGAAGAAATTAGACTATAAAGGGGTTGGATTGGTGGGAGGAGATTGACAACGCCCCTGACCTCAGGCACCCTAGGGCGTTCCTACTGTGCCTAATGGTAAATCCGGCCCTGGTAATAGCACATGTCTCCTATGAGTCTTGTTGTGTGTAAGAGGTGATACAGTCAAAAAAAGTGAAAGAATAAAAGAGAAGAAACCTACCTCTTCATTATGCAATACTACATTTCCAGAAATCAAAATGTATAACCACTGTTAATATCCATTACGCATTACCACCACAAGATTATGCTTAAGGAAAACTTAAAGGCTTAAAATGAATTACAGAAAATATTGGAATATTTTTTTTATCATACATAAGTTATAATTTGCAGGCAATTTTATATATTTTTTTCAGGTGCCCTCTGTCACTCAAAAAACAGCAACCGGCTAATACATTATGCATTAGGCTTCAACTGTCAGAAACCTCCTGCATATGAGCTATCTGTGCTGCTGATTGTTCTGGCAATCCAGGGCTCTGGGGTCACAGATTGAATTTCTGATATTAAATTTCCCCTTTACAACATAGACTGGTTTATGAAAGGGGTAAAATAGGTGGGTTCTCCCCTGCAGACATATCCCACAATGAACAGTATGTGAGGAAAAGTCTAAGCTCTAGATCAACCATTTTCCTATGTATTTCCTTTAATTGGTTTTGAATTGAACCCGTTAGGAAAATTTCACAGTACGTGTAGCTCATTATTTAGAAGGCTTCTGCATAATTATTTAAGATGTACTGAACATGTGCAAAGGTATGACTCTGGGAAAAAGGTTGTCAAAAAAACAGAAAGATGTTTAATTATATTGACTACTTGAGAAGTATGAACCTTTACTGCCAAAGGGCTGCTAAGACATTAGCTGGAATAGTAGTAATTTGCATTAGATATATTATTTCTGGTAATTTTGGGGGTTTGTTGCCCTTAGATAATTTAATTCAGCAAAAAAACACGAAATGTTTCAATTTGTCTCTTCTAAATTACAGTTACTGTACCAGCATGGTAGGATCCCACCAGCTGCTACAAGAAAATGGTCATAGACTTACTACAACAGCTTCAAAGGGATAATGCCATTGATTGAGAAATGTATTATCGCTGTACCCTGGTGAGGCACATCCATATATATGGATCCCAAAGATATACAAGGAAGGGGCCCCACTAAGACCTATAATCATCAGCATCTATCTGTAACAGGTAAGGTGGCAAATACCTAGCCAACATCTTAGGGCCATTGGTTGGAAGTTCTAAGCATGACATCCAGAACTCCCAGGATTTCACTAATAAGATTGAAGAGGTAGTACTTGGTGCAGAAGAAACTATGGTGTCCTATAATGTGACATCTCTCTTCACTGTATACCACAAGGAGGCTGTTGAAATGGTGAGAAAACAGCTAGGCCAGAGAGCACCCTTACCCGCAGACAGATCTTAACCCAGAACAGATGTGTCCCCTACTGACTTATGCCTGAATACCACCTATTTTAAACATAGAGATAAGTTCTACAACCAAAACATGGATGTGCTATGGGATCTCCAGTTTTACCCATCATGGCAAACCTTTACATGGAGGAAGTTGAAACACAGGCTCTTAATACCTTAAGCCATTGCACCCAGCCACTGGTTCAGATATGTGGATGACACCGGGTTAAAATCCACCAGAAGGAAGTACAAGCCTTCGCAGAACACATCAATGCATCAAATTTAAAAGGGAAGAGGTACCAACACACTGGGTTTCTTGGAGCTTGGTAAAAGTTAGAGTGAATGGTAAAAAGTAGAGGTTTACAGTAAACCAACCTACACAGACCAGTATTTGATGTTTGACCCCACCTATAGATCACAAGCTGGTACCTTTAAAACCATCACAGACAACTGGGACATAGAACATCCCACAAAGACCCCCAACACGCACTCCCACAAACGGTCAAAATATCAAACAAGTGTTTAATGTTCACTCATGAGAATAAAATTCAAAATGGATAGCACACAATAAGGGTTATTCAATAAAAGTTCTTATCGTTTAAAATTGTGCTAATTTTGGCCCAACCAATCAGATCTTATTTAACATTTGAAAGCTAACATCTGATTGGTTGGGGCAAAATTAGCACCATTTTAAACGATAAGAACTTTTATTGAATAACCTGGACGTGTATAAAATTCCATCTTATATCAAACAATGCGTTACAAACAAGCAATAAGGAACATTACCTCAAAGAACCCATTCAAACAAATCCCTAACCGGGAGTCCCAGGTATCACAACCTGCAGCTGTTAAGGTGGGTAAACACGATGAGATATTTCGGTCTGATCGACAATAGTTCAGTGTATCGGTCGATCGGACCGAAATTATCGCATCCGAAAGTGCCCATGTCCGATCGACCGTTCGGCCGAATGGACGAAAGGACGATGGACAGGGTGAAAAACCTCGTCCGATGTGCGGTCTCTATGGACCGCACGATCGGTCGCGGTGGACTATCGGACGCAGCTGCTTTTGCCGCGACCAACAGTCCTTCCTCCTGGCCGACCGTTCGAAAGTATCGATCGGTCGGTCAGGAGGAAAAATCGATAGGTGTGTACCCAGCTTTAGAGTTCAGGAGTAGCTCCACCCATATATGGTAGAGAACAGGGTCCTAACACACAAAGTTCTATGGGAACTTAATAGTAGTTAAAATATGGGACTTATATGTGAGAAGTAGAGATGGCCGAACTTTCGTTCGGTCCGTTTTTGAACTATATGGAAAGTTCGAAAGTTCGAAAACGGACCCATTAAAGTCAATGGGAGTCAATAGTTTGAAAAGTTCTAATGAAATACAATTAAAATATCAATGGTAACTTAATGTAAATGGCTGTGGGACCTGGGAAATGGTCTGGGGAACATGTTCTCACTAGCGCTATTTTCGAGCTCGTTCGCGCCTAGGTACCATGTACATGTTACTCGCGGATTTGATGCTCGTGTATAGGCTTTAGTGGACACTTTACTCGTAGATTTCGATGTTCGCACCTAGATACCATGGACATTTTACTTGCGGATTCGATGCTCGCGTATAGGTTTCAATGGACACTTTACTCACGGATTCGATGCCCGCTTTCGTGCCTAGATACCATGGACATTTTACTCGCGGATCGATGCTCGCGTATAGGTTTTAATGGACACTTACGGTTCGATGCTCGCGTTCGCGCCTAGATACCATGGACATTTTACTCGCGGATTCAATGCTCACGTATAGGTTTTAATGGACCCTTTACTCGCGGATTCGATGCTCGCGTATAGGTATAATAGGCATTTTACTCGCACATTCGAACGGTTGAACATACGATATTTATCGAAAGTCCGAAAATATCGAAAATCCGGGTCTGGGATAGTTCGAGAAGTCCGAATTCGTTCGAATTCGAAATAGTCGGCTTGAACTCGGGTTCGAGTTCGAGACCATCTCTAGTGAGAAGCCAGGTCACAGGGTAAGGTAGAATACATTACCTTCCCACGGAGGGCCACACTCTTCACCCACATACGAATAAAACACATACTGGCACAGTGTCAAAATGCGTTGAATGAATCCAATGTACTACTTAGGTCCCGGTATGACCTCCATGTGTTTCGCCTGGCTACACCACCATGGCTTTGTCATGAGTGAACAATAAACGCTTTTTTGATATTTGACCGTTATGTGGGAGTGCTGTTGGGTTTTTTGTAGGGATGTTCTGTTCCAGTGTTCGTGATTGTACAGTTGTTTTACCGCTCTAAGCACCGCCAGAATATGGCGTTCCACTTGGTCGTTTATTGAGCTGTGTGCTATCTAATATATACTGTGTTTCAAAACCCTGCAACACAGAGCAAAGAAAATCCCCACTAGCACAGAGGAGAAGGCTTAAGAAATTAAACATCTAACAGGAGCCATTAAAACTTGTGAGATCAAGACTGAGCCTAGTCAAAAGGGGTAGAAGGTGATAAGAACACAGATACCAACCGTGAAGGGGGAAAGCAAGACAGGAGAAAGAACAGGTCATCCCATATGTAGCAGGGTCTCCGAGAAATTAAGAAGATTTTTCAAAAAAAACCCGTATCCCTGTCTGATTTAACCAAACAACACAATGAGGCAGCTATTGGTGCAGCCGAAAGACCCAATACCAAAACATAAGAAGAGGACATCGTTACGCAGTGCAGTGCAGTGTGCTCTGATGTATGTGGGGGAGACCCAACAGCAACTGCACCAATATATTGCCCAGCACAAAAGACTCAGTCAGTCAGGACTCAGCCATGTACCTGCCTCTTAAGGAAAAAGGACATACCTTTAAAGATTGTAATGTCAACATTTGGCAAAGGAAACATAACTGGTTCAAGGAGGCCATTTATGTGAAAATAAGGAAACCAAGCCTGATAGGTGGGTGTGTGTGTGTGTGTGTGTGTTGGGGGGGTTGACACCAACTGTCTACCATGTAGAGTGCTGTTTTGGCACCTTCCCAGTGGTAGTTTCAATAACACCTTCTTAGCCACAATGTAATTACACCTTGCATTCAGTAGGTCCCTAACAACTGTCTGGCATATGCTAATTGGGACTTTCCAGGGTACTTAATTGTCAACAGATTCTTGTACAAGTCATTCTGAATGAGAATGCCAGTCAGATGACTAGCAAAAGTCTTCAAGAACTTAACTTTAAGTCCACGTACAGAATTGTCCCCACGTCGTGCAACTCCCCTGCAAGCATTTAAAGAGGATAATGGCAAAAAACACAATTTACAAGCACATTTCCCATATATATGGTATTTTCTGCCACACACCCATCTTCTGTATAAGGAGAAAATCAATGGTGCAAAAAATTATGAATAAAGTATATTTTGCACTGCTGTAAGATTTCTACTGACACACTACTGTAAATATTACCGTTTATCATCTTTAGCCTATCAGTGACAGTCTTTAGATTTACAATTTTACCCTTGTAGCTCTTTAATTACATGTCATTTCAAGCATCCTTAAGGACTTTCCCAGACCTACTAATTATTCACCGATCTCTGTTATCATGTGTGTGGTGTTGCCGAAAGCTTTATGCCACCAACTTGAGTCTCTAAATCAAAGCAATTTCGAAGAGGACTCTTAGTGCTTGCTAATAAATGGTGCATGACATTTTATTCCATTTAGGCAGCTTCACAAGTATTCTTTTAGGAACTACACTGCAATAATTAGTCCTGTGAAAAATAAAGATGTTTTGCTTTTTGCTTATTAATAAACACATTTTAAATACATGAATAAAACACACATTAAAAAAAGAAATCATTAAAATGTATTTACTGCCTTACAAGTATTGCTTTCTGAAAATAGGTCAAGAAAAAACTATTCACAAATACGTAGCAAGATCAACGCGATTAACACATGTTTACACAATGGGTCTATTAAATGATCACTATTTTCACATATTGGCTATTGCAGTTCAAAGCAATGGCAAAAGATTGGTATTTTCGGCAAATTTATAAAGCCAATCGCGGCAATGTGCGGCAGTAGTATGTCGGCGACGTGTGCTGGTTGTATCGCCATATTCAATGCATAAGTCCTGTATTGTGGCGAAAAGAGAAAAAAGCAATCTTGGCAAAACCGGAAATCGACTACTGAATTAGACTAATGCTGGGAAATGTCTAACATCCCCACTGGACCATTAGAAGAAACACTCCACAATGTACTGACGCCTTCCAAGGACCTACTGAAAGGCAACATATATGGGTTTTTTCGCCATGTCAGACATGGCAATTTTAAATGGGCGAACTTAATGCAAGATAATAAGATCAAGTGGTTACGGTGGTGATAAGTAAAATTTGGATCGGGTCAGTAATGTTTTTGCCACTAAATTGCCAATTAGGCGACGAAAAGTAAACAAACCTTTATAAATATGCCCATTGTCTTTCTCAACACTTTTTTCTCATTTTTAATCAAATCTACAACTCAATATAGTGAGTTTCTTAGAATTTTAGAGATTTTATAGAAGATCTGGGATTGATCAAATAACCTCTAAAATCTTCCATTTGTTACACACTCATAGGTTAGTATTTGTGACTATTCAAGTGGAAGGTGTTTGTTTGTAAAGCTAAACAAAGCTGGGTACAAAACAGTAACAATAAAGCCCCGATACCGTCCATACGATGGTATTAGGGCTTATCGATACTGTGTGTGCTTTGGTTTCCGATGAGGCGCGGCCGCCAAACGATCGGGAAAGACCAAAAATTTCCATCTGCCACGCTAGAGACCCTATAGAGGAGTCTGCCGCGGCCGAGGGAAACACAGTCCCGAGCGTTTCCCTATGATGTTCATAGGGAGAACGCTCAAGACTGGTGTATGCAGATCTTTGAAAGATGACAGGATCTTGCAGATACTGTCTGTCATCTTTCACTGATCTGTACTGTGTGTACCTACCTTAAGAGAAAGATGCTGAGCCTTTTGTTCTTATTACATTTAACTCCGCAGACAAGTGATAGCTGCCCTATGGAAATGATGTTCAGTAGAGATGTTTTGAAACCGTTAATGTTTCGTTCATAAAATGGATTTTAGAATTTTCGATATAGAATATTTAATGCTTGATACAGAATATTCAATGTTTGTATAGACTGTTTGAAGTTTGATATAGAATATTCAATGTTTGATATCAAATATTCGATGTTTGATATAGAATATTCAATGTCAATATAATATTCAATGTTGGATATAGAATATTTGATGTTTGATATAGACTGTTCAATGTTCGATATAGAAAATTTGATTCTCAAAATAGAATATTTGATGCCGATATAGAATATTGGATGCCCAATATAAAGGGAGATCACAAGACCCCTAATATCATGTACTATGTACTATGTCCCATACAGAATCAAATTTGAAGGACATAGCAAATTCTCTCTAAACACCTTGTAGAGTAAAGATGTAATGTGGGCTCGAATAGAACCCAGTTTCGAATCGAATCTGAGGGTTTTGAAGCCCAACGAAACCTTCGGAACTCTCGGATTTACGGAACCCGGATTTTTCGAATTTTCGATTTTTATAGAGTAGACAATTATCGAAAATCGAAAGTAGCCGATTATCGAACATTGAATTAGACAATTTCGAAAATCGAAAGTAGATGATTATTGAAAATTGAAAGTTGACAATTATCGAAAATCGAATCCTCGAAAGTAATGATCGATTTCGGAACTCTCGAAAATGGAATGCGGAAGCTCGAAAACAGCCCGATCATGAGGAAAGATAGTTTAAAATAAGTTTTGGTTACATTTATGGTTTCCCAGACATTCCCCAGGTTCTGTGTATTTACAGTAAACTGCTATTACTATTTGTCCTCAAAATGGACAGAAACTTTTTCTCCGTAGACTTCTCTAAGTCCATTTTCGAATCTTCTGGAAATAACGGAAATAAAGAAAATGGAACGAAAAATCAACAGTAGAGAAGTTCGAAATGTTCGAAACTCAACAGTTCGAACATCTCTACTATAGAGCAGATGGAATTTTTGACATGCTGGCTAAATCAGGATACTTCAATGAAGTCTTCACCCATCGTTTGTTCCTGAAGAAAAACTTTATTTAAACCCTTGTACCATCCCATGTAAATGTACTACCAGTGTTATATTGAAAAAAAAAATATTGTACTACCTTTACACAGTCCCACGATGCAATACCAGACGTAATCATTTACGTCTGGCTTTGTATTGCAGGATTGCACAAAGGTAAGTAACGCAAGTCCTGCATATTGAATCTCCCCACTATAGTTAAAAATGGTGCTAATTTTTCCACAACCAATCAGATCTTATTTAACATTTGAAAGCTAACATCTAATATTAGCATTATTTTTAACGATAAGAACTTTTGTGTAATCTCCCTGCAAGTTACTATATAGATACATTATACTGTATAATGAAGGGATCATCATTTTTGTTTTTAGTTTGTACGTCAGTGCCCTGACCCAAAACCTCTTCCACACCGTCAGCTGCTTTTTGTAGAAACCATTTACACACACAGTCCTGCTCCTGGTAATGCATGTTCATCACCAAAGAAATGAAAGAAAGGAGAAGTTAATGCTAAAATAAAGTTTCCGAAAATTATATAAAAAGTGATGTATCATTTCGATATCTATGTACTGGGCACATAACTGATCACTTTTGAACACTAAATATGCCAATTTATCAATTAGAGTGTTGCAAAAAAACCTTTATTAACACATGCTTTATGGGCAAAGTAATACTAATTAATTACCAATGGCTAATTTCAGTCTGCATTACACATTGTTTAGGGCTTGCTTGTTATCCTTTCACTTAAAACATAAACCCGGTATTTATATTTATCAACAGCGCATCTTTCCAGGCTGAGTAATCTCATAGTCACTATTGTTTTCCTACTATTCTTTAAAAAAATGTATTTGTCTTTGTCATAGGGAAGTTTCCTCTATTCCTGACAGGTCTTTAACATCAAACCCAACACACAACAAAATATTAGGTTGTCAATTGTTAGAGAGTGAGGCAATGCATGCAGCCGATTTAAGATCGACTGAAGTGGGGAAAGATGGAAAGTGGAAGACCAGAAAGCAGAGTTATAAAGCCCAGGTGTGAAAGGATGAGAGCAGGATAGCAGTAGTCGGAAGAGAGAGGAATCTATGGATTTTAATGTATTATGGAGGAAAAAGGTTTTAAACACATTGTTAAGGTGATCAGAATAGGAGAGAGAGAGGAATCCATAATTACCCCTAAGCAATGTGCCGAATGAAAGGGTGTGTCAATAGAGATGTCCGAACTCGCAAAATCCAGTCCGCTCGAGGATCCGCGAATTTTCAGGGAAATTCGAAAATCCGCGAGCGGACCATTAAAATGAAAAGTACCCTCGAAATTATGAGTATCCCTCGAAATTTTTCGAAAATACGTATTAATGTAAATAAGAGAAATCCTTGTATTTTCGAAAATTTTCGAAATTACGGTGTTCTCGTATTTTCGAAAATTTTCGAAATTCCGTGAATCGGATGTTCGGAAGGCGTAAAATCCGAAAAAATCCGCCGTTCGCGAAGGGATAAATCCGCGGCGGATCCAGGTTCGGATCCGCGAACCGGCCATCCCTAGTTGTCAACGAAATTGAAAAAGGGGGGATAGGGCTAGGTTTAGGTGAGAAAATATTAGTTTCATTTAGTAAGGTTTAATGCATTGGTGCACCATCCATGAGCACGACAGTCGGAGATGCGTGATTGGGTGTCAGGGAAATAGTCTAAAGTGAGAACAGAACAGAGCCCGTGGAACCCTAAAACAGAGAAATGGAGAGGATGTTTTATTATCATAAGACACAGAGTAAGTTCTGTTAGAGAGGAAGGATCATAGCCAGGGTGCCTCTTCATTCCGGATGTCCAAGGATTGAAGAATTTTCATTAGGAGGGAATGATCTATTGTTTCAAAGCAGAGGTGGGGTCAAGAAGGAGAATAGAAATGTGATCTCTTGGCCTGAGGTCATTCACAACTGCACAAGCCATCGTGTAGTGCGCAGGACGAAAACTGAATGCAAGGGTTCCAGTAGGTTATGAGCATGAAAATAATTAGTGATACAGGAGAAGATGAGATGTGATTATTAGAGGCTATTGGTTAAAGAGAGACTGGGCGATAGTAGCAAGACAATAGGAGTCAACGTAAGCTTTCTTGATATGTGTTTGACATAGGCGTGTTTAAAGGAGAGGGGAAAATACAAGATGACAAGGAGGCATGAATATGTGGGTTAGTATAGGGAACCTGATTACAATGCTTCAGTAGGAAAGAGGGTCTAGGATTGAGGCAACATTTAGCAGACATGTCATGACCGACCGACATGACATGACCAAAGTTGAAAGACCTCAAATGGGTCTGGGAATTAAAAGATTCAAGAGCAGAGAGAGAGGGTGTGGGAAAAAGTATCTTAGAGCTATCATTAAGACTAGAAATGCATATTTGTTATGAAGTAGCCAGCAAGTCTTGGGAGAGTGGAGATAGAAAAGAATCAGGGGTGAGGTACGGAGAAGAAAATTAAAGATGGAGAACAGGCGAGTTGGGTTTGATTTTTTAATTTAAAAGTTCCTATAGTATTTTTGTTTTGCTACCGAAAGTGCAGTATTGAGGCATTGTAGCATAAACTTGTATGGAGAAAGTCAGTCTGTGTACAAGACTTTCTCCAAATTCTCAGCAGCATGTGTGCTCCTACATAAATTGGGTTATTGGACGAGTTAGGGACGAGGATTTGAGAAATGGCGGTTTTGCAAGAGAGCAAAGCATTAGTCAAGAATATTTATAGGAGTTAAGAAGCAAGTCAGGGTCAGAGTTGGACATAAGGGTTAGAAAACTAGAGGAGAGAGAAAAGCAAGCTCTGGAATCCATGGCCACTTACCACTTGCTGTTGAGGCCCTAATCATGATCCTTCTTAGTTTTTTGTTTTGTACCATTTCACAACCCTGAATAGCTTCCTCTTGTTCATTGTTTAATCATTTGTTATTGAATAAATTGGCCTACGTGATTCTTACAATTCACCCCACTGAATACAATGTAGACATTCTGATTTTTCTGTGAATATTTCTCCATTATTCACCAGCCTGACATTCCATACCCACTAATCAAGACCTTAACATTATGGTTTGGGGTTATTTTGGACAGGGATAAAGAAACATTCTTTACAAATGGTTCATACAATATCATATGTGTAAGTCACATCCATTCTCAACCACTTACACAAGAACATGAAAGAAAGATAACCAACTAAAGACAGTTATCTTTAATAGTGGGGGAAATCCTTTTACAAAAACATGCAGTCCCTATCTGCTACTGTAACCTATCAAAAAGCGTTCATTGGATTGTTTCTTAATTCCCAGTCCACTTGTAATAGAGCTGTGGAAAATCAATCCTGTTTTACACTCACTCATTTTATAGTGCCTGTGGAAGGTTTTAATTGCCTTCTCCTACAAACCTTAACATATGTCTGGATCTCATTCTTTTTCTTTGTTTTTCAACCACCTCATCAACCATAGATATCTCACTAAGTTATCTATCAGTAAGGTAATTTTCAACATGGTAACCGTCACAAATGCTTTGTGGTTTTAGTAGTTTTCTGATAAATTGGCTGAGCCTATCATTGATTAGCAAATAGATACTGACATTCTTGACACTGGGTTTCCCATTAACCCTCTTGACCACAGATTACATCGTTCAACTATAATGAAGCCACGTCCTTGAATGTTGAATGTCCAATATAGTTTGATATTCCCTATATATACAGCCATGAGACATTATCATTGAATAAGTGATGAACAAATCGGCGATTTTATTGATGTGTCGTCACTTGCGGAACGAACATTTTATTGAACCCAAATATTCACAATTTGGCCCCAAATATGGGTTTGGTGCTACCCAGGACTCATCACTAAATAGAATCCCTGGAGGTGAAAGAGTTTATTAATTTTTATGTATTAAAGGAGAAAAGTGAACCCACCCTCTAAAAGGTCATAATTAATTTGTGGGTACTTTTGGGGAAGAACATTATTTGTATTAAAAAACAATTCATCACAAACATTCAAACTAAATTACTTGGTTATATTTTTATTTTCCCTAAATTTCTATAGTTTAGCAGCTATTTTCTGGTTGGTATTTAGCATTCATGCTATTTTAGCTATTTATTTTGTCTCCTAATCAATAACCTGCTTGGCTGTACTAATATTTATAAAATAACTAAAGTGTGGATACTAGGGACAATGTACCAGGAAATGTGTGCAGCATATTTTTTTTAATTAAAATAAAGTTGCCTAAAATAAATTGCATCTATACCAATTGCCAAATACTGAAAATTGACCTTCTGGAAAAGCGCTGGCTGTAATAAAGAATTTCTAATACTAGCTAGATTCCTAGTCCTGCAGTCATTGCTGCATCTTTTAAGGCACACTTGGACCTTAAATATTGGCAAGGCAGGGAAACCTAGGGCCACATTTATAAAGGGGAACTACTGTATTTCACCATATTTTTTATCATTAAAGAAAATCTACGGTTAAGTTAAATAGTCTTAAGAAAATAATAAACACGTAAGGGAAATTTTTTTGTTGTTACACGTATTTTCCCTTTAGCTAATAATAAAAAAATATTCTAGTTCCACCACCCCCACCCAGACACTTTTAAAAAATCATTCTTAGGGAAACACACCATGGAGAACTTTATACCCGTTAAAAAAAAAAAATTCCAGCAAAGAATAAAAAAAGATTTCCAGCCAAGAATACATCCCCTGGAATTTATTCTCCACCACTTCAGACTTTTCTGGATACATTTTCACCACTAATCCTACTTTCACATACTACAGATGAACTCAAACCAGAGTTCGACCCGAACTTTAATAGAACTTCCTGAACTACCAAACTGGTTTGAGTTTTCCAAACTTGCGGATGTATTTTAATATTGCCGAAATATTTGATCAATATCGAATTGCGTACCATCATTAACCTCAATTTTGGCCCTTTCAGCGGGAAACTCCAATGCAGCAGTTATATCCACTCAGTTAGTTGTCTGTGGGCTTAGCAGTGCCCCACATATCACAAATACACTTTCTTACCATAATCTTTGTGAAAACCATAGCAAAAAAGTGGTGAATAGAGAGTCCAAACTTCCTTGTTTCCATTAGTTTCCATTAATAAAGTTCTAAAGTTCTATAGTTCGGAAACAAACCATTAAAGGAAAGTTAGTAGAAATAATACATTGCTTTTAAGAAAAAAGAGCAGTTTTTTCCATCCAAGGCCTTACCCCCATTCAGCATTTTGTCTGTGTATAAATAAAATACTTTGAAATACTGATTTCTGTTTTTAGAAACTTTAGAACAAAGCTATAACCATGAATGTCCATTTTGGTGATAACCCTGTATAGTTGTGTTACCCTCTAATGTATCGATTGATTTCAAATCAATCAAATGCATTGCTCGATTTTGGTAACCCTCGAATGTATAGTTCGATTTCAGGAACCCTCGAATGTATTGCTCGATTTCGGTAACCCTCGAATGTATAGTTCGATTTCAGTATCCCTCAAATGTATGGTTCAATTTCAGCAACCCTTGAATGTATCTTTCAGCTCGATTTGGTAACCCTCGAATGTATAGTTTCGATTATTTGCAACTAGGACTTTTAAACTATTTTTCTCATTGACTTTAAAGGGATGTTCAGTGGAAATGTGTCAATATTTTAAAAAGCATTAGTTTATATTCATACCTAATTATTCTAGATATTCTCTCCCATTTTAAAAATCTGTTGAATTTCTACCCTTGCTATTCCCTGCTGTTGATATCAGGAGTTGCCATTTCAGGTTCTAAAATGCTTCTTCTTCCTAGGTTGCACCACTTCCTTGGAATGTTCCTAACAGTAATTTCTACTGATTGTCTGTTGGATGGGTCAAACATGCTCAGATCTCTACTGAATCAACCCAGGCACTTGGTCAAGGGCAAAACCATAACGGTCTCTACTAGGGGTCCTGCAAACAGAAAGTCAGTATTTCAAAAGTATTTATTTATACACAGACAAAATGCGATGAATGGGCAGGTGGTAAGGTCATTGGGATGGAAAAATACTGCTCTTTTTCTTAAAAGCATAGATTTTACATGAACTTCCCTTTTAATGGGTTTGTTTCCGAACTATAGAACTTTAGAACTTTATTAATGGAAAACTAATGGAAACAAGGAAGTTTGGACTCTCTATTCACCACTTTTTGCTATGGTTTTCACAAAGATATTGGTAAGAAAAGCGTATTTGTGATATGTGGGCCATGCTAAGCCAAACAAGACAACTAACATGAGTTGGCAACAAACAAATTTCAAAGGATTTCTTTTATGTAGATATGGTACACAAAAGAAATCAGAAAACAAGAAAGATAAAGAATAATAATAATTGAAATGTGTCAGAGAAATAAAGAGAATTATTTCTTATTTTAACACTATTAAAAACAGAAGTCCAGTGGCTACATTTCTAAGTTACTTTTTGTACAAGTCGCATTGTCTTGTAAATCACAATAATGGCATTTAACAAACAATGAAAAAGTAAAATTCCTTTCGTTAGCAGAGTGACTGTACATGATGAAACCTTCTGGACGTTAATTGCACCAACGGCTCCTAATGAAAGTTTTGTGTCTATTAAATCTTAACAGGCGTAACTATAAAAAATGGCGCCAAGCTATCTGCTGCGTTCAGGAATGTCAAGAGCAGTTTGCGGCTGTAAACAATTGTAATTATTCTGCTATTAGTATCAAATGAAGAATGTTTAGACCGTACAAAATGAATTGGTTTGAAACGGGAATCTGTATTTTAAACTACTGGGTAATTAAAATAAGATCACAGATTTAGGCAAATTAATAGAATTTGTTAGGAAAACAAAACATTTACCCAAATGAAACTGCAATAATCCCTGTATGCATTCTATTCTTTTATTAGTATTACTGTGTATAAATTAACTGACACGAGGTTATAACACAAACATTTATTACCATTACATGTATGTAATGTTAGAGAATAAAGATTAGTAATCACTTGCTATATATTCTCTTTAAAAAATTATTTATGATGCAATACAATAATAGGACACTAAAAAAGAATGTACTTGTCTGACAATGACAAATAAAGATGAGGTCCAATATTTCCATGACCACCATAAGTGGTGAGAGGGTAGATCGTTAGTGGGTCAACTTTGATCAACACCTCCCTCACACCTGGACAATTAGCAAAAGAAATGTAGCAGCAAACCTCTGGATTTAAATGCACCTTACTGAATGGGTGTCAAAGAAGGACCCATAGCAGTCTACTTCATCACATGCATAAGAATATCCCTCTCGAATTTCATTGTTGGCATAAAATTTTTAAAGTCCTACCAAGGAAATGTCTAAAATGGTATCAAACAAATATTGAGTGGTATTTGTCCAACTAGTAATGTCAACACAGGATGTCAACACACGACTGCATAAAATTAAGGTATAAATAGCAATGGCAACTTATTGTGAATGACTCAGGACCTAGGAAATGGCCTAGGGAACACTATCAATTCCCCAAATCTTTTTAAAAAAAAAAAAAAAACTCCAGTACCGGGAACTCATGCGCTTTCTGTTTAAGCTTTCTGCATAGTATTTTCCAAATTTTTAGAATTTAAGAAATTGAATCTGTGGTTCAGACAAAATCTGAAAAAGTCAGATTTCGGCGGATCAGTAAAATCCGATTCGGATTGGATCATCTCTAATTCAGAGAGACATTGAATATTCAGGTGTTATAGGAACGCCCCAGAGTAAGGTGTTAAAACAGCATTGTACATGGCAGACAGTTGGTTCGAACCCCCCACCTCTATTTAGGCTTGGTTTCTTTATTTTCACATAAATGGCCTCCTTAACACCTCTCTGAACCAGTCAAGTTCCTTCGCCAATATGTTAAAATTACAATCTAATTAATTCCAAGATTGTAATGTGTAACATATTGGCGAAGGAACGTGACTCGTTCAAGAGAGTTTAAGGAGGCCATTTATGTGAAAATAAAGAAACCAAGCCTAAATAGAGGTGGGGGGGGTCGACACCAACTGTCTGCCAGTACAATGCTGTGTTAACACCTTACTCTGGGCGTTCCTAATAAAACCCTTAGCCACTATCCAATCACACCCTTAACACCTGGCTGTGATATGCTAATGGGTTTTCCAGGGTACCTAATTGCCACAGATTCTTGTACAAGTCATTCTGAATTGAGAAAGCCAGTCGGATGACTAGCGAAACGTCTTCAAGAACTAAACTTCAAGTCCAGTTGATCTAATTGAATACAACAGATATAGTGTTGTCTAATGTAAACAACATAACATTCTCAATCCTCCATTAAATGCAGTCATTGCATACACAGCTTTATGTTATTGAATAAGGGACTTAGGCTGGGTTCATAAGAGGGCGACATTTGTCCTGGCCAGCAGTTCACCACAAGCGATCGGTCGGCTGGGACAATCATTTAAAAGTAGCCTCTGCCAACAGTTAGCCATGACCGGTTGTGCCGTCCCATAGGGAACACATGATCGCCATGATTTAGCAGCATACCGATTGCCATTGTCAGGACGAACAGGTGACCGACATCAGTACAGCCATTGGCACCCACACCATACAATATTTTCGGGCCAACAGACTGATTCACACTAATATCAATCGGTCAGCTGAAAATATTGTATGGTGTGTACCCAGCCTAATTGCCGGACAAAAGCACCAAATAAGAAATGTTCTAATACTGATCTAAGGAATTGTTGTGTTTGTCTTTCTATTGAACTGAATTTTCCTGCTAATTTAAAACCAACAATTATAAAATTGTCATCCTTAGCCTGTAATTTGCTAGTTTTACTATTTGTGCGATTGTTGATATCAGATCCCAAGTGCGGTGTTTTTATGGTTTCTATCTATTTATAATTGCATCTACAAAACGAGAAAATTATGTTTGTGTCCTACTTTTTTCCCATCTACTTAACACCTCGGACTGAAGTAATAACCTGCCATGTTTAAACAATTAGTCTGTTCCAGAGGGCACATGAGTCTGCTAAAGGTTCTAATAGAAAACAAAATGTAGCTTTAGAAGTGATGCATAAAAAATGTTTTTCATAGCAAACTATTGATTAATTATTAAGACCCTCTTCATTTGGACAATAAACCATTATTTTCTCTGATAATAAGACCACGTATTGCTTGTATAGATATTTTGTCAGTAAATAGTTCCCTAGTATGTTAGTTCACTTCATGCTTTTCCTAGTAGTCTAGTATATTGACAGCATTAAAATAGACATGTTTGAAACTGTGAGTTTCGTTTTTGAATTTCGAAAGTAAAGTTTCGGAAATTTTAAAAGTTTTAAAGTTTGAGTTTCGATTTTAAAAATCGTCTACTTTTGATTTTCGTTTACGAAAATGGTCTACTTCGATTATCAATAATTATCAACTTTCGATTTTCGATAATTATAACTTTAGATTTTTGATAAAAATCGAAAATTCAAAAAATTCGGGTTCAGTGAAATTCGGGAGTTCCGAAAGTTTCATGGGACTTCGAAAACCTCAGATTCGATTCGAAACTAGGTTCTAATCAAACCACATTACATCTCTAATTAAACACTGTGTTCAGCTTCTCTCTTCGCAAGGCTGTATATATATATATATATATATATATATATATATATAATATATATATATTGTCCCTGCATATTATCCTTATCCTCAGTAGAACTACATCAATTAGTTCTCCACTAGGTATAAAACAGATTGTAATCAGGTTGTAGTAGCAAAGAATGCTTCACCAAAGGCTACAAGAAGCTGATATAGGAATCCACAAGAATGGGGTCCAGGATATTAGAGACCTATGATGTAACTCCTTTAGAGACACATTCATTTCTGTTTTTTGGCCATAAAGCAATGCATGTAATAAACCTGTGCAGTCACCCTTAACAGATGCCAAACAACTACTATGTTCATCACACGATGGACCTCATTTACATCCTTGAGTGGACAGTGTCTAGTGACTTTCGGATTCTGTATTATCTCTTGTTAAACACTATACATAACAATTTTTCAGTTGTGTCAAAGACCACAATAAGATTGTCAAGACCTGGTTTTTTTTATTCAACCCTTGACCTAGTTTATGGGCATATTATAAAAAATTTTTAGCACCAACAGGGAGATCAATAAAAGTTTTAATCGTTAAATATGGTGCTAACTTTGCCCAAACCAATCAGATGTTAGCTTTCAAGTGTTAAATAAGATTGGATTGGTTGGAGCAAATTAGCACCATTTTAACAATAAGAACTTTTATTAAATCTCCCTGTAGAATGCTTTAATGTTATACATTTAAAAAAGTAAATGCAGTGAGGCGGTGGTTCATCTGCACGCCTTCATAATCAAAGGTAATTAAAGGCATATTTGTGAAAGCCTGTTACATATTACATTAGTTTGTTGCTGGAGTGTTTACCTTCTGTTTTAAGTTTTTACTAGCAGATTGTGCTCAACCTCTGTCAGACTTCTATATAAAATCTTCTACAGTTATCCAAACATGAAATTCCTAGAAGACTACAAAGGAGACATGACCTGGCTGTCAGAACATTCTGTAATACCAAGTGAATGAATGACAACATTATAGGGGTTGTGGCCACAGGAAAACATACAATGAAAAATTCTACTCAAGTACATAGCACTTTAAGTACTTACTGTAGTAAGTAGGTAGTGATAAGAAAGACATTTCACACCCCTAATATAGGTAGTGTATAGGAACTGCCAGAAACTTCTAAAAATTATGTAAATTATTATTTTAATTTTTTCATTGAAAAAATATCTTTAAAGGGCATGTCCACCCCCAAACAACTAAAATTAACCAAATCAAAATCCTTACCTTACATGTCTGCTCCTTATGGTTCTCTGCAGTCTCTGTTCAAAGTTTAGAAAAGTGAAGAGTAGGAGCTGTATGGGTGTCATCAGTCCCGCTTCTCTTGCTTCTGTCCCCCCCGAAAAATGCTGTCATGTGCAGGGGAGCCTCTCTTCCTCCCACCCACCTTTTCCCACTTTCTGTAGTGTAGCTGAACCCAGCCCACTCTCAACAGCCATGTTAGTTTTGTAAAATAAGCACAAGAAATATGGTTGTGCTCCTTCATTCCTTGGCTGTTTGCATAGCCAGCAGCCACGTCTGACTCTCAGCCAATCACAGACACGGCTGCGGTCCGGCCCCCTCTTCTGTGCTTCCAGCAAGCAGAAGCTGGGAGCAGACAGCCGAGGGAACGAAGGATCATAAGTATATTTCTTGTGCCTATTTTTCAAATCTAACACAGCGAATGGGGGTGGGGGGGTGCTTGAGATGGACATACCCTTTAAGGAATATAATGCGCATATTCATTTTGAAGCTCTAATGACTGTATTGGGTTTTAATGTGTGGTGATCAAAGCATCCACAATTCACTATTTGTGGAGGTTCACATCATAGTAATTCTACCTATTATACTGTCTAAAATTATTATGATAAATGTCCTCTTATTTTATGATAATTTTTCCCTATCCTGGGCAGCTAGACTACTTCTTATATGAATTTGTATAAAATGAAAAAGTTAGGCTTGCAATGTCTACTATATGTGTAGCCTTTGATAGCTTTTCCTAGATGCTAATACGTAACTTTTGACAAAAATGCACAATTCACTACGAATATCTGAACGTAGCCTTAAGTATTATATTTTATTTTTCTAATTTATTCTTACGAAGTAAAGTCTGTCATGATGATGTCACTTATAAGTGTCCTGAAGTGATTCCAAGGAACAATTTAGGAGCAGTCAATAAGTTAGGTGACATGCTCAGGAACCCTAGCAACCAAAAAACACTGTCAGGAACAGGTGATGGTAACTGACATCTTCCAGAGGATCATAGTAACATAAATTCAGAGGTATTAAATGAAGGCATTCATCAACAAAGATCAACTATTTAGTCTCAATTCCTATTTCAGTTTGAGATGATCCATAAGTAGAAAACACAGCCACAGTGTGTGAGGTACCTCAGACTTAGGGATGATAGGAGTGTCTTATGTGTAAGAAAATAAACTGTTACTTTTTCTGGAAAAACTAGAAAGGATGCTTGTATTTCAATAATAAAAATGAAAGAAACATTTTTTATCTAAGGGTAGAGAGGGAACATTAATAGAGTTGGTGAAATTACATAGTTTTGTTCCGTTTTCGGATTCCTGGATTTGGGGAAATCCCAAAGATCTGAAAATGGAATTTTTTTTGAAGGATTTCAAATGTAAGGAGCTATTTTCAATAATTTTCGAAAATATCTTCGAACATTCGAAAATCCTCGAAAATTTATTCAGAAGACCCGAAATCCGTAGGATCTGTCCAGACTCGGATGGATCTTTCGGATTTCGGAACTGAGGGGTTCTGTGTCGGACCTGGATCCCATCTCTATTCATTAATGGGAAATTTCACTAGCCTTGAAGAAGAATTTGGTACTCACAAATGGACATCTTAGCTCGACCAGCCCATCTATGTTAACTAATGGATCTTGGACAGAAAGTAGTACAGATAAATTGTGCTAAATCAATCACCAAATGACAATTGTTTGTGCAATTTAAAAAACATTTTGAAGGCTTGTACCTCCCACTCCACCACTGAAGTTTCTCTGAAAAACTAACCATATATAACATTACTGTGAAAGGGGTAGTGTGTTTTTTTGTACAAAAACTCATGGGCCCAATTCTGTTTTTAATAATATAATAATTTATATTAGCTCACATTCAATGTCTCCATTAATAGAGGAAATGCCTATAAGATTACATTCTTTTCCTACTGCTTTTAAATGAGGTCTCCACTAAGAAATAGATTTATAGTTTCATGTGTTTGGAGTAATCATTTTCCAGCCTTTATTTTAAAAAGAGAAATCTTCTGGGCAGAACTTTAAAGAAGGAGATGGATTGCGATTTTGATTTAACAAGCAGAATTCCCAAGTTTACCTCGAATTCGCCACGGCTTGCACTACAAAGAAAAGATTATAGGCATCCGAGATAGTCATGTAGTAACTATAATTCACTTTCATGTAATGATGATCTGCTTTATTCCTCAAGTCAGGGGTCAGCAAATTCTTTTTTCTCCACATCTCTTCTTGTTTTCGTTCTCCTGTTTCAGTATGCTTCTAATATTACAGTACCTAATGCAATACTCCAAGGATTTATGCTTAAACTCTGCATGTATTAAGAAGGCAGCCATAGCAACTAGTATCGTTAATGAACTATTGCTTATGCAGAATAATTAACTTCCATTCATTACTTTGTGTGATTATTTTTAATTGCCTGAATTATGCATCCATTAATATTTAATAAACATTCTCAGAAATCAGACACTGTTAAAAAAAAATTGCTCACAGTTCCCCTGCAATAATTAAGCTCACAAGAATAAATGAAACCTTTTAAAAGGAATGCTGTGTGATTATTTCTTTGCATATAGAACACAGTTTTAAATTAGTCTTTATTAAGTTTAAATTTAAATCAAACAGAACATTTTCACACATGCCTGGGAATCAACCTTATAGTACCTGAATTAAATGTCTGTACTGTATTTCTCCTGAAAATTACTAATGTGTGTTCTGCTTGTAATTGCAGCGACTGGGGAGGCGGGGTTAGGAAGAATATTTTATGTGCACATATCAGGGGAGGACTGTAAGGGCCATATTCATAAGGGCATTGTATTGCTAAAACGAGGACCGCACCTTTAATGAGGCATTATGGCAATCCTTAAGGGCATGTCCACCCCCAAAACTATAATTCCCCCCACTACTGGCCCACTTGTAGTGTAGTAAAATCCTACCTTACATCCCAGTCCAAAATGGTTCTCCTACAATCCCCCCCCCAGTCCAAAAAGTGGCCACCAGAAGGATAGCAGAGTCCATATAGGACTCTGCCTCCGTCTCTCCTCGGGAGAAGTTTGGCATGCGCACTGCAAGCCCCCCCCCTCCCTCTCCCTCCCGTTTTTGCAAGCCTCCCCCTAGTTGTAAAAAACTTTTAGTATGTGATAGGCAATGCTACCCCAGCCACAACCGCATAAATTAATGCCAGAAAGTCCCCTGATCATACTTACCTTACCTCTCTCCTCGCCTTCTGAACTGCCGGCAGCAAGCCACAGATACAGTTCCATGCAAGCAGAGGGTGTGTGTGTGCGGTAAAGGGAAATGAGGTAAAGGTAAGTTATGATGGGGGACTTTCTGGAATAATATTATAGCGTTTGGGGCTGGGGAAGCATTGCTATACTACAAAAGATGTATTAAAGGGGGGGATTTAATTTATGAATGATATGGTAAATCACGATAGTGATCGCAAACTATGATCGTGATGGTAGAGTAGATTAACGATGCCCATAGATAATACCATTGCGGTATTTTACTACCAGTGATGAATGAAGATTTGTAGATTAACGACGTTCGCCGTAAATGTACTATCATACATTAACCAAAACTTGCGGCATCACATACATACCACGGATTATGGCCTATATAACAAAAGGGTATCATTAATAAAGTTGTGAATCAAACTTCACCCAGATGTGCTCTAATACAACACTAAAATACATTTGCAAGTAAAAAGGGTACTTGCAATATTAAAGGATAACTAAACAAAAATTTAACTTTATATTTATACGATTCTTGATTATCAAGATCACTATGCAGTCATTCTCCTTTTTTAATCAATCTTGTTATTAGTCATTTAACATTACTCTGCTATCGGCAAGTGTATATTTCCCATGTTTTATCTCAGATACATAATGCTTTCTATTGGAGATGTTTTATGGAGACATGAAGTTTGCGGTTAACATAAATGTACAGTTGACTCCTGGAGTTCTGTGTAAAGAATAAACTACTACAAACTCAAACCCATCTCAAAATAGAGGCCAAACATGCCTTGTAATTAGTGATGAATCCTGGCTTTGAACGAACTGCTTTCAATTTTAGAACCACCGGATTTTCTTAATTTCCAAACTCGAAACCTTTCATTGAAAAGCAAAATTTAGAAAATTGATAATTAGGAAAATCGCATATTCCATTTGAAAAATCGAATTCCTATAGACAAATTCTAAAAATGCTCTAGAGTAGTACTAGAGGACTTATGATCAAAAATTCTAAAAATTCTGAAAATAATTGAATCAGATTTCGAATTCCTTTGATCTCTTACTTGTATACATTCAAATAGGAAAAACGTAAACACAAATTATGTTTATCCTACCATGTTATTTGGCAATCGCAGTATAAAAAATTCTATTTGGCGGCATAAAATAATACTAAAACAGAAATAAATATAGGATTGAGGCAAAATATGAAACATGTTCCTTTTATGGACACGCCCTTTATTCGGACAATCTTCACCTTTAAAGGACAATAAAGCCCAAAGAACAACACTTAACCTAGAAGGCAGAACACCTTGATATAAAGCCAGTAATCTTTGTCTTACCTCTCATTTGATACGGAGAGCTGGGAAATTTACCTAAATAACATATGGTTGTGGCTTTACTTCCCAGTTTCTTAGTATCACAAAGTTTGGTCAATGACCATATGTGTCTGCACATGCTCCGTCCTTAGCTATGGCAGAAATTGTTACAGTTGGTCACACCCATTAATAATCTCTAGCCAGTCCTTTTACGGACAGATGCAGCAAGGAAGCATGTGACTGAGGTCAGGAGGTGTGGGTTGACATGCAATACACGCACATACTTTCATCCAGAGTTAAACAGGCTTACATTTACTTTATATGATTACTGAAGTGGGATTTTATAGCTTATTAGTGTTTTTAGGGGGGTTGTTTCAGATTCTGGAGTATAAAAATTGGGTTTACTTCTCTTTACTAGGTTCACTGCCATAGTTATTCTATGGTATCTGCATTACCTAGGGGATATGATGATGGTCCAAAAGAATGGAGAAGTGTAGGATCTACTAATGCATATAATCGTTATTGGAGGCTAAATATAAAAGTTAGACAATTTTTTTTTTTTGGATATCTGTTAAATTTTAAACAATATATATATATATAAATATATATATTATAGTATATATATATATATAAAAATCATTACAGTGAGAGATAAGAAAAGGGGCCTATTCTAAATATTCATGTATCATCTTTAGGTAGATACATCAAGTGATTATATGTGTCTAAATAAATGCTTCTAAAGTGCTGATCTTCCTGTTTACAGGACCCCTAATAGTGGGTTGTTATAGTCTCAGCCTGGATTGATTTCAGTTGCTCTGAGCATGTCAGTGGCATAACTAGGAATCAATGCCCCCCCCCTCAGGAAAACTATGATGGGCCCCTATCCATGCTTCATCCACAGTGGTTTTTCTATCTGTCATATAAAAATAAGAAGTGGGGCACTCTTGAAACATAGTTTAGCTTAGAATTCCAGTCAACAAAAACTAGTTCTGCGCTAAAACTATGATATTTCAATTTTGAAACCAATTCGGGGTAAGAAATTCCAGCACATGCAGGACCTGAAATGGCAGTCTCAAACAAAGGGAAGAAACCTTCATAAAAAAGGACAATAAGTAGAAAAATGGGAGTGTGTGATATAATATACTAATAATGCTATGTTGATTTTTTTTTTCCTGCCTTTCTAAACTTTCCTGTACCTTAATAGTTGTTATTATGTTATTCCACACCAGTTCCCAATTGTAGATAAGGAAATCACTGGCTTAACAAATGGATGTGTAAGTTCTGCTAAGGCTGGCTAAGAATCTGTTTAAACAAGTAAAGTTTCCTTTGCTCCCAGGCTATGGGACTCAGGAAGATTACACTGTCATTCTACATTATTGGAAAAGCCATTTATATCCATGTTATTGGAAACAAATCAATTCTTGAATTGTTATTTCAAGGCCATGTTCATTTTTCTGCTGATTAATAACAAATCTTTAGAAATAAACAGTTATACATTTTGTATAAGTCATATATTAGACTCGGGTACTTACTAGGGGAAAGCGGGAGGCAATGTAAGCCTATTAGGTAAGGCATATGGCACATCCACCTACAAAATGACAACATTATTCCACAGAATAAATATTGTAATGTATGAAAGGAAATAAGCCAATTTACTTGTTAAAAATACAAAGCATTCTAGTGAGTGGCTGTAATCTTTTGAAGTAATTTCCAAGAATATTGTCACATTGTAACACACAGGGGTTATTAAAAAAAATCCACAATGTCATATTGCGTTATATACTAGTTGGATGGAATCCACTCAACCTTAACAGGGTGTATGAGGGTGCGGTTAGGTTGGTCCAAGCAACCACCTAGTGTCATATTTCAGTCAATCAGGCTGGAATTTTCACCACAACCAACAATATGGAGATGTGTCACCAAATTAATCTGACACTCGACAGTAATTTCAAGTTTGGAAAATTCAATTCAAATCAATTGAAGCTGAATTTTTCCATCAAATTTTTTGATAATCAATAAAATAATTTTTAATTTTCAATCGGAAATTGATTTCTAGCATTCTAATTTTTATTTCGTTTTTTTAGATATTTAAGTAGGATAGTTTATATGGTGCATAAGACCTAAACTGGAGGTGCATCCAAAGCTTATACTGTATTGTTTGGTTTGGGGTTCTTTGTGCTTTGTGTATTTGCTACAGGTTACAATTTATGCATTTATTTAAAGTGTTGTCAATGACCAAAAAACAACACATCTCGTTAGGACCCCCCCTCCAAAACTCAAGATGTTTTAGTTCAACACCTGAAAAGTGCAGCTGCTGGTAATCACTGCCTGACCTCCATTATCACAGTGCCATGGAGAAATCCTCAGGTAAAACCTTCGGTCATTAGTCGTGATGTTAGAGTTACCCGGAGATACACTCCTCTGGTGGCGTGTACCAAAGCTCTAGAGAGGTTGCTGAAGGGAAATGCTGTTGATACTGAGATATCAACATCGATTTCCAAGAAAACAGAGTCACTTGGAGGCAGGTGTGTTGATTACAATTATCTTGAGGTTTTGGGGGGGTGATCTAGCTAGATTTGTTTTGGGGTGGTCATTCCTCTTAAAGTGTACTACTGTTGCAAAAGTAAATAGGCCCAAAGTAGTGTTTTAAGGTTTTAATATATGGAAGTGCCATTTTAAACTTGTTTGCACAGATATCTTGAACCTTTTTGTGTATGTCGCCTCCTTTTCCCAACCCATTACCCCTCAGGCAAACCAAGATATTTTGAGGGAGTTTAGAACTTCCCTCCCCACATGATAAATTTATGTAGATTCCAAGGTTATTTTAGCTTCTGTAATAAAAATATTCATTTCAGCATTCAGATGGGAAAAGATGGTGGTTAGTGGCGAGATGACATTTACTAAATATGGTAAGAAATAATGTAAATGTACAAAAGATGAAGTAGTTAACTATTGTGCTTCTTGCATTCAGCCCCACCGAACACACTCAGTGCCCATCCAAATGACTATTACAATGGGGCAGAATCATTAGACTTTGCTTTCTAAATGATCTTCAGCTTGCTGTGCGAAAAGCTGCAAGCTATGCAAAGTTAGAAGCAACATGATGGTGGTACGTTGATGCTTCACAGATCTCATGATAGTTTCCGTCTTCATTATTTAGTGATAGATGAGTCAAGTCAAGTAACTAGAAGGCGACTTTAAAAGAAGCTCTTTGTTTTCTCATTTTTTTCTTCTCTTTTATTTTTGCTTCACTCACTTAGTGTGAAGCTTGTTCAATCTTTCTGTTATGACACATAAGCAAATATAAATGGTTTTAGACTGGATATTATCGAGCTGCTATTTAGACAAGCCTTCTCAACGTCTTCAGGAAAAAAAGCGGATGGATCAATACATGGAAATGTTTTTAAAAGGTCATTTAATTTTATCTTTTGTGATCTTGCGTTTCATCATTGTGTTCAATCTTTGAAACATTTACTTTCTTTTAAATTCTTTTTAACAAAATAATATCCTAACAATGTTAAAAGGATTCAATAGCCCAACAGTACAGAAAAATGATTATTTTATATACGGAATATTAGCATTTCAAAGTTATACATTTTTTGTTTTCTAAAAAAAAAATCAAGTTATCATGACATTTATTATGGATATCATTTGTGTGAAAATTATTGTGCTGAAACAAGTACTTAAGTGGAAATGTGTTTAAAGTACACTTGCATGCTTGAAGTTGATTTATAATCAATAACATGTAGGATATGAAATAGCACACAGGGATTGCCCACATAAAAAAAGTTGTTAATGGTTGGGTTGTTTAAAAGATTGCAAGATGGACTATTTAGACGTATTGGGGTTTAAAGTAAGGGCATCCTATACAAGAAACACATATATATGCATACTTCTCTTATTCCCAACAATGGTGCCTGGTCATGCTTTTACACCACAAAAATAGTAAAATTTTTTGAACTTTACCATGACTAATTGTCGTGATTGGGAAACTGTTGGAGATGGTACCACATAGTATGTATCTATTGCTGAGATTTGAAGTTAGGATGCAAGTTGTCATAAAAGGCTGAAAAACTGTGTTTCGTAATCAAACAGGTATCAATTGCCAATATTTCTTTTGACATCATTCCTGACATCAGTTCATTTTTTAACAATTCAATTCACTTAAAATGTTCTTTTGTGGGGGGGGAAAGGGTTTAAAAACGTATGGGTGAAGTTTTTGGGTTTGAGGGGGGAATTATTGGATGATAGTAGAGACACTCATTGTCTTAGAGCTCCATTCCTAGAAGTGCCAGTACATTAAAATGTTTCACTTCATTTGTGTGTTTAAAAAATCGGCATTTTCTAACACTCACAATGGTAACTTATTTAAATGGCTGTGGCACCTGGACTAGTGGGATGGGGGGGGAACAGGTCAATCTCACCAAAACTGTTAAAAAATTTCTGTAAAAACGTGGGGGCAATGTTTGCAATAGCTAATTCGAGGGGGTTATGGCTACTTCGGGGGGTTTTGTTTACCTTTGAATGATATTCAAGGGTTATCGAAATAATTTTGCCCCAACCAATCAGATGTTAGCTTTCAAATGTTAAATAAGATCTGATTGGTTGGGGCAAAATTAGCACAATTTTAAACGATAAGAACTTTTATTGAATAACCTGGACGTGTTATAAAATTCCATCTTATATCAAACAATGCTGTACAAACAAGCAATAAGGAACATTACCTCAAAGAACCCATTCAAACAAATCCGATTCGATGCTCGCGTATAGGTATAATAGGCATTTTACTCGCACATTCGAACGGTTGAACATACGATATTTATCGAAAGTCCGAAAATATCGAAAATCCGGGTCTGGGATAGTTCGAGAAGTCCGAATTCGTTCGAATTCGAATAGTTCGGCTTGAACTCGGGTTCGAGTTCGAGACCATCTCTAGTGAGAAGCCAGGTCACAGGGTAAGGTAGAATACATTACCCTTCCCACGGAGGGCCACACTCTTCACCCACATACGAATAAACACATACTGGCACAGTGTCAAAATGATCGTTGAATGAATCCAATGTACTACTTAGGTCCCGGTATGACCTCCATGTGTTTCGCCTGGCTACATCCACCATGGCTTTGTCATGAGTGAACAATAAACGCTTTTTTGATATCTTGACCGTTATGTGGGAGTGCTGTGTTGGGTCTTTTGTAGGGATGTTCTATGTTCCAGTGTTCTGTGATTGTACAGTTGTTTTACCGCTCTAAGCACCGCCAGAATATGGCGTTCCACTTGGTCGTTTATTGAGCTGTGTGCCTATCTAATATATACTGTGTCTTCAAAACCCTGCAACACAGAGCAAAGAACATCCCCACTAGCACAGAGGAGAAGGCTTAAGAAATTAAACATCTAACAGGAGCCATTAAAACTTGTGGATATCAAGACTGAGCCTAGTCAAAAGGGGTAGAAGGTGATAAGAACACAGATACCAACAGTGAAGGGGGAAAGCAAGACAGGAGAAAGAACATGGTCATCCCATATGTAGCAGGGTCTCCGAGAAATTAAGAAGATTTTTCAAAAAAACCCGTATCCCTGTCTGATTTAAACCAAACAACACAATGAGGCAGCTATTGGTGCAGCCGAAAGACCCAATACCAAAACATAAGAAGAGCGACATCGTATACGCAGTGCAGTGCAGTGTGCTCTGATTTGTATGTGGGGGAGACCAAACAGCAACTGCACCAATATATTGCCCAGCACAAAAGACTCAGTCAGTCAGGACTCAGCCATGTACCTGCATCTTAAGGAAAAAGGACATACCTTTAAAGATTGTAATGTCAACATCTTGGCAAAGGAACATAACTGGTTCAAGGAGGCCATTTATGTGAAAATAAGGAAACCAAGCCTGAATAGGTGTGTGTGTGTGTGTGTGTGTGTGTGTTGGGGGGGTTGACACCAACTGTCTACCATGTAGAGTGCTGTTTTGGCACCTTCCCAGTGGTAGTTTCAATAACACCTTCTTAGCCACAATGTAATCACACCTTGCATTCAGTAGGTCCCTAACAACTGTCTGTCATATGCTAATTGGGACTTTCCAGGGTACTTAATTGTCAACAGATTCTTGTACAAGTCATTCTGAATTGAGAATGCCAGTCAGATGACTAGCAAAATGTCTTCAAGAACTTAACTTTAAGTCCAACTGTACAGAATTGTCCCCACGTCGTGCAACTCCCCTGCAAGCATTTAAAGAGGATACAATGGCAAAAAACACAATATTTACAAGCTACATTTCCCCATATATATGGTATTTTCTGCTCACCACACCCATCTTCTGTATAAGAGAAAATCAATGGTGCAAAATTTATGAATAAAGTATATTTTGCACTGCTGTAAGATTTCTACTGACACACTACTGTAAATTATTACCGTTTATCATCTTTAGCCTATCAGTGACAGTCTTTAGATTTACATAATTTTACCCTTGTAGCTCTTTAATTACATGTCATTTCAAGCATCCTTAAGGACTTTCCCAGACCTACTAATTATTCACCGATCTCTGTTATCATGTGTGTGGTGTTGCCGAAAGCTTTATGCCACCAACTTGAGTCTCTAAATCAAAGCAATTTCGAAGAGAGGACTCTTAGTTGCTTGCTAATAAATGTTGCATGACATTTTATTCCATTTAGGCAGCTTCAAAGTATTCTTTTAGGAACTACACTGCAATAATTAGTCCTGTGAAAAAATAAAGATGTTTTGCTTTTTGCTTATTAATAAACACATTTTAAATATACATGAATAAACACACATTAAAAAAAGAACTCATTTAAAATGTATTTACTGCCTTACAAGTATTGCTTTCTGAAAATAGGTCAAGAAAAAACTATTCACAAATACGTAGCAAGATCAAACGCATTAACCACATGTTTACACAATGGGTCTATTTATAAATGATCACTATTTTCACATATTGGCTATTGCAGTTCAAATGCAATGGCAAAAGATTGGTATTTTCGGCAAATTTATAAAGCCAATCGCGGCAATGTGCGGCAGTAGTGTCGGCGACGTGTGCTGGTGATATCGCCATATTCAATGCATTAAGTCCTGTATTGTGGCGAAAAGAGAAAAAAGCAATCTTGGCAAAACCGGAAATCGACTACTGAATTAGACTAATGCTGGGAAATGTCTAACATCCCCACTGGACCATTAGAAGAAACACTCCACAATGTACTGACGCCTTCCAAGGACCTACTGAAAGGCAACATATATGGGTTTTTTCGCCATGTCAGACATGGCAATTTTAAATGGGCGAACTTAATGCAAGATAATAAGATCAAGTGGTTACGGTGGTGATAAGTAAAATTTGGATCGGGTCAATAATGGCTTTTTGCCACTAAATTTGCCAATTATGGCGACGAAAAGTAAACAAACCTTTATAAATATGCTCCATTGTCTTTCTCAACACTTTTTTTCAATCATTTTTAATCAAATCTACAACTCAAATATAGTGAGTTTTCTTAGAATTCTTAGAGATTTTCTATAGAAGATCTGGGATTGATCAAATAACCTCTAAAATCTTCCATTTGTTTACACACTCATAGGTTAGTATTTGTGACTATTCAAGTGGAAGGTGTTTGTTTTGTAAAGCTAAACAAAGCTGGGTACAAACAGTAACAATAAAGCCCCGATACCGTCCAATACGATGGTATTAGGGCTTTATCGATACTGTGTGTGCTTTGGTTTCCGATCGAGGGCGCGGCCGCCAAACGATCGGGAAAGACCAAAAATTTCCATCTGCCACGCTAGAGACCCTATAGAGGAGTCTGCCGCGGCCGAGGGAAACACAGTCCCGAGCGTTCTCCCTATGATGTTCATAGGGAGAACGCTCAAGACTGTGTGTATGCAGATCTTTGAAAGATGACAGGATCTTGCAGATACTGTCTGTCATCTTTCACTGATCTGTACTGTGTGTACCTACCTTAAGAGAAAGATGCTGAGCCTTTTGTTCTTATTACATTTAACTCCGCAGACAAGTGAATAGCTGCCCTATGGAAATGATTGTTCAGTAGAGATGTTTTGAAACCGTTAATGTTTCGTTCATAAAATGGATTTTAGAATTTTCGATATAGAATATTTAATGCTTGATACAGAATATTCAATGTTTGATATAGACTGTTTGAAGTTTGATATAGAATATTCAATGTTTGATATCAAATATTCGATGTTTGATATAGAATATTCAATGTTCAATATAATATTCAATGTTGGATATAGAATATTTGATGTTTGATATAGACTGTTCAATGTTCGATATAGAAAATTTGATTCTCAAAATAGAATATTTGATGCCGATATAGAATATTGGATGCCCAATATAAAAGGGAGATCACAAGACCCCTAATATCATGTACTATGTACTATGTCCCATACAGAATCCAAATTTGAAGGACATAGCAAATTTCCTCTAAACACCTTGTAGAGTAAAGATGTAATGTGGGCTCGAATAGAACCCAGTTTCGAATCGAATCTGAGGGTTTTGAAGTCCCAACGAAACCTTCGGAACTCTCGGATTTCACGGAACCCGGATTTTTCGAATTTTCGATTTTTATCGAAAGTAGACAATTATCGAAAATCGAAAGTAGCCGATTATCGAACATTGAAATTAGACAATTATCGAAAATCGAAAGTAGATGATTATTGAAAATTGAAAGTTGACAATTATCGAAAATCGAATCCTCGAAAGTAATGATCGATTTCGGTAACTCTCGAAAATGGAATGCGGAAGCTCGAAAACAGCCCGATCATGAGGAAAGATAGTTTTAAAATAAGTTTTGGTTACATTTATGGTTTCCCCAGACCATTCCCCAGGTCTCTGTGTCATTTACAGTAAACTGCTATTACTATTTGTCCCTCAAAATGGACAGAAACTTTTTCTCCCGTAGACTTCTCTAAGTCCATTTTCGAATCTTCTGGAAATAACGGAAATAAAGAAAATGGAACGAAACTCAACAGTAGAGAAGTTCGAAATGTTCGAAACTCAACAGTTTCGAACATCTCTACTATAGAGCAGATGGAATTTTTGACATGCTGTGCTAAATCAGGATACTTCAATGAAGTCTTCACCATCCGTTTGTTCCTGAAGAAAAACTTTATTTAAACCCTTGTACCATCCCATGTAAATGTACTACCAGTGTTATTATTGAAAAAAAAATATTGTACTACCTTTACACAGTCCCACGATGCAATACCAGACGTAATCATTTTTACGTCTGGCTTTGTATTGCAGGATTGCACAAAGGTAAGTAACGCAAGTCCTGCATATTGAATCTCCCCACTTATCGTTAAAAATGGTGCTAATTTTTCCACAACCAATCAGATCTTATTTAACATTTGAAAGCTAACATCTAATATTAGCATTATTTTTAACGATAAGAACTTTTGTGTAATCTCCCTGCAAGTTACTATATAGATACTATATACTGTATAATGAAGGGATCATCATTTTTGTTTTTAGTTTGTACAGTCAGTGCCCTGACCCAAAACCTCTTCCACACCGTCAGCTGCTTTTTGTAGAAACCATTTACACACACAGTCCTGCTTCCTGGTAATGCATGTTCATCACCAAAGAAATGAAGTAAAGGAGAAGTTAATGCTAAAATAAATGTTTCCGAAAATTATATAAAAAGTGATGTATCATTTTCGATATCTATGTACTGGGCACATAACTGATCACTTTTGAACACTAAATATTGCCAATTTATCAATTAGAGTGTTGCAAAAAAACCTTTTTATTTAACACATGCTTATTGGGCAAAGTAATACTAATTAATTACCACTAGGCTAATTTCAGTCTGCATTACACATTGTTTAGTGCTTGCTTGTTATCCTTTCACTTAAAACATAAACCCGGTATTTATATTTATCTAACAGCGCATCTTTCCAGGCTGAGTAATCTCATAGTCACTATTGTTTTCCTACTATTCTTTAAAAAAATGTATTTGTCTTTGTCATAGGGAAGTTTCCTCCTATTCCTGACAGGTCTTTACTAATCAAACCCAACACACAACAAAATATTTAGGTTGTCATTATTGTTAGAGAGTGAGGCAATGCATGCAGCAGATTTAAGTATCGACTGAAGTGGGGAAAGATGGAAAGTGGGAAGACCAGAAAGCAGAAGGTTATAATAGCCCAGGTGTGAAAGGATGAGAGCATGGATAGCAGTAGTCGGAAGAGAGAGGAATCTATGGATTTTAATGATATTATGGAGGAAAAAGGTTTTAACAACATTGTTAAGGTGATCAGAATAGGAGAGAGAGAGGAATCCATAATTACCCCTAAGCAATGTGCCGAATGAATAGGGTGTTGTCAATAGAGATGTCCGAACTTCGCAAAATCCAGTCCGCTCGAGGATCCGCGAATTTTCGGGAAAATTCGAAAATCCGCGAGCGGACCCATTAAAATGAAAAGTACCCTCGAAATTATGAGTATCCCTCGAAATTTTTCGAAAATACGTATTAATGTAAATAAGAGAAATCCTTGTATTTTCGAAAATTTTCGAAATTACGTGTTTTCTCGTATTTTCGAAAATTTTCGAAATTCCGTGAATCGGATGTTCGGAAGGCGTAAAATCCGAAAAAATCCGCCGTTCGCGAACGGGATAAATCCGCGGCGGATCCAGGTTCGGATCCGCGAACCGGCCATCCCTAGTTGTCAACAGAAATTGAAAAAGGTGGGATAGGGCTAGGTTTAGGTGAGAAAATTATTAGTTTCATTTAGTAAGGTTTAATGCATTGGTGCACCATCCATGAGCAGACAGTCGGAGATGCGTGATTGGGTGTCAGGGAAATAGTCTAAAGTGAGAACAAGAACAGAGCCCCGTGGAACCCCTAAACTAAGAGAAAATGGAGAGGATGTTTTATTATCATAAGACACAGAGTAAGTTCTGTTAGAGAGGAAGGATCATAGCCAGGGTGCCTCTTCATTCCGGATGTCCAAGGATTGAAGAATTTTCATTAGGAGGGAATGATCTATTGTTTCAAAAGCAGAGGTGGGGTCAAGAAGGATGAGAATAGAAATGTGATCTTTGGCCTGAAGGTCATTCACAACTGCACAAAGCCATCTCCGTGTAGTGCGCAGGACGAAACCCTGAATGCAAGGGTTCCAGTAGGTTATGAGCATGAAAATAATTAGTGATACAGGAGAAGATGAGATGTGATTATTAGAGGCTATTGGTAAAAGAGAGACTGGGCGATAGTTAGCAAGACAATAGGAGTCAACGTAAGCTTTCTTGATTATGTGTTTGACATAGGCGTGTTTAAAGGAGGAAGGGAAAATACAAGATGACAAGGAGGCATTGAATATGTGGGTTAGTATAGGGGAACCTGATTACAATGCTTCAGTAGGAAAGAGGGTCTAGGATTGAGGCAACATTTAGCAGACATGTCATGACCGACCGACATGACATGACCAAAGTTGAAAGACCTCTAACTGGGTCTGGGAATTAAAAGATTCAAGAGCAGCAGAGAGAGGTGTGGGAAAAAGTATCTTAGAGCTATCATTAAGACTAGAAATCTGCATATTTTGTTATGAAGTAGCCAGCAAAGTCTTGGGGAGAGTGGAGATAGAAAAGAATCAGTGGGTGAGGTACGGAGAAGAAAATTAAAGATGGAGAACAGGCGATGTGGGTTTGATTTTTTATTATTTACAAGTTTCCTATAGTATTTTTGTTTTGCTACCGAAAGTGCAGTATTGAGGCATTGTAGCATAAACTTGTAATGGAGAAAGTCAGTCTGTGTACAAGACTTTCTCCAAATTGCTCAGCAGCATGTGTGCTCCTACATAAATTGGGTTATTGGACTGAGTTAGGGACGAGGATTTGAGAGATGGCGGTTTTGCAAGAGAGCAAAGCATTAGTCAAGAAATATTTATAGGAGTTAAGAAGCAAGTCAGGGTCAGAGTTGGACATAAGGGTAGAAAAACTAGAGGAGAGAGAAAAAGCAAGCTCTGGAATCCACTTGGGCCACTTACCACTTGCTTGTTGAGGCCCCTTATATCATGATCCTTCCTTAGTTTTCTTGTTTTTTGTACCATTTCACAACCCTTGAATAGCTTCCTCTTGTTCATTGTTTAATCATTTGTTATTGAATAAATTGGCCTACGTGATTCTTACAATTCACCCCACTGAATACAATGTAGACATTCTGATTTTTCTGTGAATATTTTCTCCATTATTCACAGCCTGACATTCCATACCCACTAATCAAGACCTATACATTATTGGTTTGGGGTTATTTTGGACAGGGATAAAAGAAACATTCTTTACAAATGGTTCATACAATATCATATGTGTAAGTCACATCCATTCTAACCACTTACACAAGAACATGAAAGAAAGATAACCAACTAAAGACAGTTATCTTTAAATAGTGGGGGAAATCCTTTTACAAAAACATGCAGTCCCTATCTGCCTACTGTAACCTTTATCAAAATAGCGTTTCATTGGATTTGTTTCTTAATTCCCAGTCCACTTGTAATAGAGCTGTGGAAAATCAATCCCTGTTTTACACTCACTCATTTTATTTAGTGCCTTGTGGAAGGTTTTAATTGCCTTCTCCTACAAACCTTAACATATGTTTCTGGATCTCATTCTTTTTCTCTTGTTTTTCAACCACCTCATCAACCATAGATATCCTCACTAAGTTATCTATCAGTAAGGTAATTTTCAACATGGTAACCGTCACAAATGCTTTGTGGTTTTCATGTAGTTTTCTGATAAATTGGCTGAGCCTATCATTGATTAGCAAATAGATACTGACATTCTTGACACTGGGTTTCCCATTAACCTCTTGACCACAGATTACATCGTTCAACTATAATGAAGCCACGTCCTTGAATGTTGAATGTCCAATAATAGTTTGATATTCCCTATATATACAGCCATGAGACATTATCATTTGAATAAGTGATGAACAAATCGGCGATTTTATTGAATGTGTCGTCACTTGCGGAACGAACATTTTTATTTGAACCCAAATATTCACAATTTGGCCCCAAATATGGGTTTGGTGCTTACCCAGGACTCATCACTAAATAGAATCCCTGGAGGTGAAAGAGATTTATTAATTTTTATGTATTTAAAGGAGAAAATGTGAACCCACCCTCTAAAAGGTCATAATTACCTTTGTGGGTACTTTTGCGGGAAGAACATTATTTGTATTAAAAAAACATATTCATCACAACATTCAAACTAAATTACTTGGTTATATTTTATTTTTTCCCTAAATTTCTATAGTTTTAGCAGCTATTTTCTGGTTGGTATTCTAGCATTCATGCTATTTTTAGCTATTTATTTCTTGTCTCCTAATCAATATACCTGTTTGGCTGTACTAATATTTATAAAATAACTAAAGTGTGGATACTAGGGACAATGTACCAAGGAAATGTGTGCAGCATATTTTTTTTTAATTAAAATAAAGTTGCCTAAAATAAATTGCATCTATACCAATTGCCAAATACTGAAAATTGACCTTCTGGAAAAGCGCTGGCTGTAATAAAGAATTTCTAATACTAGCTAGATTCCTAGTCCTGCAGTCATTGCTGCATCTTTTTAAGGCACACTTGGACCTTAAATATTGGCAAGGCAGGGAAACCTAGGGCCACATTTATAAAGGGGAACTACTGTATTTCACCATATTTTTTATCATTAAAGAAAATCTACGGTTAAGTTAAATAGTCTTAAGAAAATAATAAACACGTAAGGGAAATTTTTTGTTGTTTACACGTATTTTCCCCTTTTAGCTAAATTAATAAAAAAATATTCTAGTTCCACCACCCCCACCCAGACACTTTTAAAAAATCATTTCTTAGGGAAACACACCATGGAGAACTTTTATACCCGTAAAAAAAAAAAAATTCCAGCAAAGAATAAAAAAAGATTTCCAGCCAAGAATACTCCCCTGGAAATTTATTCTCACCACTTCAGACTTTTCTGGATACATTTTCACCACTAATCCTACTTTCACTACTACAGATGAACTCAAACCAGAGTTCGACCCGAACTTTAATAGAACTTCCTGAACTACAAACTGGTTTGAGTTTTCCAAACTTGCGGATGTATTTTTAATTATTGCCGAAATATTTGATCAATATCGAATTTGCGTACCATTCATTAACCCTCAATTTTGGCCCTTTCAGCGATAACTCCAATGCAGCAGTTATATCCAACTCAGTTTAGTTGTCTTGTTTGGCTTAGCAGTGCCCCACATATCACAAATACACTTTTCTTACCAATAATCTTTGTGAAAACCATAGCAAAAAAGTGGTGAATAGAGAGTCCAAACTTCCTTGTTTCCATTAGTTTCCATTAATAAAAGTTCTAAAGTTCTATAGTTCGGAAACAAACCCATTAAAAGGAAAGTTCAGTAGAAATACATATGCTTTTAAGAAAAAAGAGCAGTATTTTTCCATCCCAATGACCTTAACCTGCCCATTCAGCATTTTGTCTGTGTATAAATAAATACTTTTGAAATACTGACTTTCTGTTTTTAGAAACTTTAGAACAAAGCTATAACCATTGAATGTTCCATTTTGGTGATAACCCTGTATAGTTGTGTTACCCTCTAATGTATCGATTGATTTCAAATCAATCAAATGCATTGCTCGATTTTGGTAACCCTCGAATGTATAGTTCGATTTCAGGAACCCTCGAATGTATTGCTCGATTTCGGTAACCCTCGAATGTATAGTTCGATTTCAGTATCCCTCAAATGTATGGTTCAATTTCAGCAACCCTTGAATGTATCTTTCAGCTCGATTATGGTAACCCTCGAATGTATAGTTTCGATTATTTGCAACTAGGACTTTTAAAACTATTTTTTCTCATTGACTTTAAATGGAATGTTCAGTGGAAATGGTCAATATTTTAAAAAGCATTAGTTTATATTATACATACCTAATTATTCTAGATATTCTCTCCCATTTTTAAAAATCTGTTGAATTTCTACCCCTTGCTATTCCCTGCTGTTGATATCAGTGAGTTGCCATTTCAGGTTCTAACAATGCTTCTTCTTCCTAGGTTGCACCACTTCCTTGGAATGTTCCTAACAGTAATTTCTACTGATTGTCTGTTGGATGGGTCAAACATGCTCAGATCTCTACTGAATCAACCCAGGCACTTGGTCAAGGGCAAAACCATAACGGTCTCTACTAGGGGTCCTGCAAACAGAAAGTCTTAGTTCAAAAGTATTTATTTTACACGACAAAATGCTGAATGGGCAGGTTAGGTCTTGGGATGGAAAAATACTGCTCTTTTTTCTAAAAGCATATGTATTTCTACTGAACTTCCTTTTAATGGGTTTGTTTCCGAACTATAGAACTTTAGAACTTTTATTAATGGAAACTAATGGAAACAAGGAAGTTTGGACTCTCTATTCACCACTTTTTTGCTATGGTTTTCACAAAGATTATTGGTAAGAAAAGCGTATTTGTGATATGTGGGGCACTGCTAAGCCAAACAAGACAACTAAACTGAGTTGGCAACAAACAAATTTCAAAGGATTTCTTTTATGTAGATATGGTACACAAAAGAAATCAGAAAACAAGAAAGATAAAGAATAATAATAATTGAAATGTGTCAGAGAAATAAAGAGAATTATTTCTTATTTTAACACTATTAAAAACAGAAGTCCAGTGGCTACATTTCTAAGTTACTTTTTTGTACAAGTCGCATTGCTCTTGTACATCACAATAATGGCATTTAACACAACAATGAAAAAGTCATAAAATTCCTTTCGTTAGCAGAGTGACTGTACATGATGAAACCTTCTGGACGTTAATTGCACCAACGGCTCCCTAATGAAAGTTTTTGTCTATTAAATCTTAACAGGCGTAACTATAAAAATGGCGCCAAGCTATCTGCTGCGTTCAGGAATGTCCAAGACACCAGTTTGCGGCTTGTAATACATTGTAATTATTCTGCCTTTAGTATCAAATGAAGAATGTTTAGACCGTACAAAATGAATTGGTTTGAAACGGGAATCTTGTATTTTAAACTACTGGGTAATTAAACTAAGATCACAGATTTAGGCAAATTAATAGAATTTGTTAGGAAAACAAAACATTTAACCCAAATGATAACTGCAATAATTCCCTGTATGCATTCTATTTCTTTATTAGTTATTTACTGTGTGTATAAATTAACTGACCGAGGTTATAACACAATACATTTATTACCATTACATGTATGTAATGTTAGAGAATAAAGATTAGTAATCACTTGCTATATATTCTCTTTAAAAAATTATTTATGATGCAATACAATAATAGGACACTAAAAAAGAATGTACTTGTCTGACAATGACAAATAAAGATGAGGTCCAATATTTCCATGACCACCATAAGTGGTGAGAGGGTAGATCGTTAGTGGGTCAACTTTGATCAACACCTCCCTCACACCTGGACAATTAGCAAAAGAAATGTAGCAGCAAACCTCTGGATTTAAATGCACCTTACTGAATGGGTGTCAAAGAAGGACCCATAGCAGTCTACTTCATCACATGCATAAGAATATCCCTCTCAGAATTTCATTGTTGGCATAAATATTGTAAAGTCCTACCAAGGAAATGTCTAAAATGGTATCAAACAAATATTGAGTGGTATTTGTCCAACTAGTAATGTCAACACAGGATGTCAACACACCGACTGCATAAAATTAAGGTATAAATAGCAATGGCAACTTATTGTGAGTGACTCAGGACCTAGGAAATGGCCTAGGGAACACCTATCAATTCCCCAAATCTTTTTAAAAAAAAACAAACCTCCAGTACCGGGAACTTCATGCGCTTTCTGTTTAAGCTTTCTGCATAGTATTTTCCAAATTTTTAGAATTTAAGAAATTGAATCTGTGGTTCAGACAAATCTGAAAAAGTCAGATTTCCGGCGGATCAGTAAAATCCGATTCGGATTTGGATCCATCTCTAATTCAGAGAGACATTGAATATTTCAGGTGTTATAGGAACGCCCAGAGTAAGGTGTTAAAACAGCATTGTACATGGCAGACAGTTGGTGTCGAACCCCCCCCCTCTATTTAGGCTTGGTTTCTTTTATTTCACATAAATGGCCTCCTTAACACCTCTCTTGAACCAGTCACGTTCCTTCGCCAATATGTTAACATTACAATCTAATTAATTCAAGATTGTAATGTTAACATATTGGCGAAGGAACTGACTCGTTCAAGAGAGGTGTTAAGGAGGCCATTTATGTGAAAATAAAGAAACCAAGCCTAATAGAGGTGGGGGGGTTCGACACCAACTGTCTGCCATTACAATGCTGTTTTAACACCTTACTCTGGGCGTTCCTATAAAACCCTTTTAGCCACTATCCAATCACACCCTTAACACCTGGCTGTGATATGCAATTGGGTTTTTCCAGGGTAATTAATGCCACAGATTCTTGTACAAGTCATTCTGAATTGAGAAAGCCAGTCGGATGACTAGCGAAACGTCTTCAAGAACTAAACTTCAAGTCCAGTTGATCTAATTGAATACAACAGATATAGTGTTGTCTAATGTAAACAACATAACATTCTCAATACCTCCATTAAATGCAGTCATTGCATACACAGCTTTATGTTATTGAATAAGGGACTTAGGCTGGGTTCATAAGAGGCGACATTTGTCCTGGCCAGCAGTTCACCACAAGCGATCGGTCGGCTGGGACAATCATTGTAAAAGTAGCCGCTGCCAACAGTTAGCCATGACCGGTTGTGCCGTCCCATAGGGAACCACATGATCGCCCATGATTTAGCAGCATACCTGATTGCCCATTCGTCAGGACGAACAGGTGACCGACATCAGTCACAGCCATTGGCACCCACACCATACAATATTTTCGGGCCAACAGACTGATTCACACTAATATCAATCGGTCAGCTGAAAATATTGTATGGTGTGTACCCAGCCTAATTGCCGGCAATAAAGCACAAAATAAGAAATGTTCTAATACTGATCTAAGGAATTGTTTGTGTTTGTCTTTCTATTGAACTGAATTTTCCTGCTAATTTAAAACCAACAATTATAAAATTGTCATCCTTAGCCTGTAATTTGCTAGTTTTACTATTTGTCTCGATTGTCTGATATCAGATCCCAAGTGCGTTGTTTTTATGGTTTCTCATCTATTTATAATTGCATCTACAAAACGAGAAAATTATGTTTGTGTCCTACTTTTTTCCCATCTACTTAACACCTCTGACTGAAGTAATAACCTGCCATGTTTAAACAATTAGTCTGTTCCAGAGGGCACATGAGTCTGCTAAAGGTTCTAATAGAAAACAAAAATGTAGCTTTAGAAGTGATGCATAAAAATGTTTTTTTCATAGCAAACTATTGATTAATTTATTAAGACCCTCTTCATTTGGACAATAAACCAATTATTTTCTCTGATAATAAGACCACGTATTGCTTGTATAGATATTTTGTCAGTAAATAGTTCCCTAGTATGTTTAGTTCACTTCATGCTTTTCCTAGTAGTCTAGTATATTGACAGCATTAAAAATAGACATGTTTGAAACTGTTGAGTTTCGTTTTTGAATTTTCGAAAGTAAAGTTTCGGAAATTTTAAAAGTTTTAAAGTTTGAGTTTCGATTTTCAAAAATCGTCTACTTTTGATTTTCCGTTTACGAAAATTGTCTACTTTCGATTATCAATAATTATCAACTTTCGATTTTCGATAATTATATACTTTAGATTTTTGATAAAAATCGAAAATTCAAAAAATTCGGGTTCAGTGAAATTCGGGAGTTCCGAAAGTTTCATCGGGACTTCGAAACCCTCAGATTCGATTCGAAACTAGGTTCTAATCAAACCCACATTACATCTCTAATTAAACACTGTGTTCAGCTTCTTCTCTTCTGCAAGGCTGTATATATATATATATATATATATATATATATATATATATATATATATTGTCCCCTGCATATTATCCTTATCCTCAGTAGAACTACTATCAATTAGTTTCTCCACTAGGTATAAACAGATTTGTAATCAGGTTGTAGTAGCACAGAATGCTTCACCAAAGGCTACAAGAAGCTGATATAGGAATCCACAGAATGGGGTCCAGGATATTAGAGACCTATGATGTAACTCCTTTAGAGACACATTCACTTTCTGTTTTTTTGGCCATAAAGCAAATGCATGTAATAAACCTGTGCAGTCACCCTTAACAGACTGCCAAACAACTACTATGTTCATCACACAGATGGACCTCATTTACATCCCTTGAGTGGACAGCTGTCTAGTGACTTTCGGATTCTTGTATTATCTCTTGTTAAAACACTATACATAACAATTTTTCAGTTGTGTCAAAGACCACAATAAGATTGTCTAAGACCTGGTTTTATTTCAACCCTTGACCTAGCTTTATGGGCATATTATAAAAAATTTTTTAGCACCAACAGGGAGATTCAATAAAAGTTTTAATCGTTAAATATGGTGCTAACTTTGCCCAAACCAATCAGATGTTAGCTTTCAAGTGTTAAATAAGATTGGATTGGTTGGAGCAAAATTAGCACCATTTTTAACAATAAGAACTTTTATTAAATCTCCCTGTAAATGCTTTAATGTTATACATTTAAAAAAGTAAATGCAGTGAGGCGGTGGTTCATCTGCACGCCTTCATAATCAAAGGTAATTAAAGGCATATTTGTGAAAGCCTGTTACATATTACATTAGTTTGTTGCTGGAGTGTTTACCTTCTGTTTTTAAGTTTTTACTAGCAGATTGTGCTCAACCTCTGTCAGACTTCTATATAAAATCTTCTACAGTTATCCAAACATGAAATTCCTAGAAGACTACAAAGGAGACATGACCTGGCTGTCAGAACATTCTGTAATACCAAGTGAATGAATGACAACATTATAGGGGTTGTGGCCACAGGAACATACAATGAAAAATTCTACTCAAGTACATAGCACTTTAAGTACTTACTGTAGTAAGTATGTAGTGATAAGAAAGACATTTTCACACCCTAACTATAGGTAGTGTATAGGAACTGCCAGAAACTTCTAAAAATTATGTTAAATTATTTATTTTAATTTTTTTCATTGAAAAAATATCTTTAAAGGGCATGTCCACCCCCAAAACTAAAATTAACCAAATCAAAAATCCTTACCTTACATGTCTGCTCCTTATGGTTCTCCTGCAGTCTCTGTTCAAAGTTTAGAAAAGTGAAGAGTAGGAGCTGTATGTGTGTCATCCAGTCCCTGCTTCTTCCTTGCTTCTTGTCCCCCCCGAAAATGCTGTCATGTGCAGGGGAGCCCTCTCTTCCTCCCACCCACCTTTTCCCACTTTTCTGTAGTGTAGCTGAACCCAGCCCACTCTCAACAGCCATGTTAGTTTTGTAAAATAAGCACAAGAAATATGGTTGTGCTCCTTCATTCCCTTGGCTGTTTGCATAGCCAGCAGCCACGTCTGACTCTCAGCCAATCACAGACACGGCTGCTGGTCCGGCCCCTCTCTGCTGCTTCCAGCAAGCAGAAAGCTGGGAGCAGACAGCCGAGGGAACGAAGGATCATAAGTATATTTCTTGTGCCTATTTTTCAAATCTAACACAGCGAATGGGGGTGGGCTGGGGTGCTTGAGATGGACATACCCTTTAAGGAATTATAATGCGCATATTCATTTTGAAGCTCTAATGACTGTATTGGGTTTTAATGTGTGGTGATCAAAGCATCCACATTCTACATATTTGTGGAGGTTCACATCATAGTAATTCTACCTATTATACTGTCTAAAATTATTATGATAAATGTCCTCTTATTTTATGATAATTTTTCCCTATCCTGGGCAGCTAGACTATCTTATTATGAATTTGTATAAAATGAAAAAGTTAGGCTTGCAATGTCTACTATAAATGTGTAGCCTTTGTATAGCTTTTTCCTTAGATGCTAATACGTAACTTTTGACAAAAATGCACAATTCACTACGAATATCTGAACGTAGCCTTAAGTATTATATTTTTATTTTTTCTCAATTTATTCTTTACGAAGTAAATTCTGTCATGCTGATGTCACTTATAAGTGTCCTTGAAGTGATTCCAAGGAACAATTTAGGAGCAGTCAATAAGGTGACATGCTCAGGAACCCTAGCAACCAAAAAACACTGTCAGGAACAGGTGATTGTAACTGACATCTTCCAGAGGATCATAGTAACATAAATTCAGAGGTATTAAATGAAGGCATTCATCCACAAAGATCAACTATTTAGTCTCAATTCCTATTTCAGTTTGAGATGATCCATAAGTAGAAAACACAGCCACAGTGTGTGAAGGTACCTCAGACTTAGGGATGATAGGAGTGTTCTTATGTGTAAGAACATAACTGTTACTTTTTCCTGGAAAACTAGAACGGATGCTTGTATTTCAATAATAAAAATGAAAGAAACATTTTATTATCTAAGGGTAGAGAGGGAACATTAATAGAGTTGGTGAAATTACATAGTTTTGTTCCGTTTTCGGATTCCTGGATTTCGGGAAAATCCCAAAGATCTGAAAATGGAATTTTTTTGAAGATTTTCAAATGTAAGGAGCTATTTTCAATAATTTTCGAAAATATCTTCGAACATTCGAAAATCCTCGAAAATTTATTCAGAAGACCCGAAATCCGTAGGATCTGTCCAGACTCGGATGGATCTTTCGGATTTCGGAACTGAGGGGTTCTGTGTCGGACCTGGATCCCATCTCTATTCATTAATGGGAAATTTCACTAGCCTTGAAGAAGAATTTGGTACCTCACAAATGGACAATCTTAGCTCGACCAGCCCATCTATGTTAACTAATGGATCTTGGACAGAAAGTAGTACAGATAAATTGTGCTAAATCAATCACAAAATGACAATTGTTTGTGCAATTTAAAAAACATTTTTGAAGGCTTGTACCTCCCACTCCACCACTGAAGTTTCTCTGAAAAACTAACCATATATAACATTACTGTGAAAGGGTTAGTGTGTTTTTTTGTACAAAAAACTCACTGGGCCCAATTCTGTATTTTAATAATATAATAATTTATATTAGCTCACATTCAATGTCTCCATTAATAAGAGAAATTGCCTATTAAGATTACATTCTTTTCCTACTGCTTTTAAATGAGGTCTTCCACTAAGAACTAGATTTATAGTTTCATGTGTTTGGAGTAATCATTTTCCAGCCTTTATTTTAAAAAGAGAAATCTTCTGGGCAGAACTTTAAAGAAGGAAGATGGATTGCTGATTTTTGATTTAACAAGCAGAATTCCCCAAGTTCTACCTCGAATTAAGCCACGGCTTGCACTACAAACAGAAAAGATTATAGGCATCCGAGATAGTCATGTAGTAACTATAATTCACTTTCATGTAATGATGATCTTGCTTTATTTCCTCAAGTCAGGGGTCAGCAAATCTTTTTTTTCTCCACATCTTCTCTTCTGTTTTCTGTTCTCCTGTTTCAGTATGCTTTCTAATACTTACAGTACCTAATGCAATACTCCAAGGATTTATGCTTCAACTCTGCATGTATTAAGAAGGCAGCCATAGCAACTAGTATCGTTAATGAACTATTTGCTTATGCAGTAATAATTAACTTCCATTACATTACTTTGTGTGATTACTTTCTTAATTGCCTGAATTATGCATCCATTTAATATTTAATAACCATTCTCAGAAATCAGACACTGTTAAAAAACAAATTGCTCACAGTTCCCCTGCAATAATTAAGCTCACAAGAATAAATGAAACCTTTTAAAAGGAATGCTGTGTGATTATTTCTTTGCATATAGAACACAGTTTTAAATTAGCTATTTATTAAGTTTAAATTTAAAATCAAACAGAACATTTTTCACACATGCCTGGGGAAATCAACCTTATAGTACCTGAATTAAATGTCTGTACTGTATTTTCTCTGAAAATTACTAATGTGTGTTCCTGCTTGTAATTGCAGCGACTGGGGAGGCGGGGTTAGGAAGAATATTTTATGTGCACATATCAGGGGAGGACTGTAAGGGCCATATTCATAAGGGCATGGTATTGCTAAAAAGCGATACCGCACCTTTAATGAGCATTATGGCAATCCTTAAAGGGCATGTCCACCCCCAAAACTATAATTCCCCCCACTACTGGCCCCACTTTGTAGTGTAGTAAAATCCTTACCTTACATCCCAGCTCCAAATGGTTCTCCTACAATCCCCCCCCCAGTCCAAAAAGTGGCCACCAGAAGGATAGCAGAGTCCATATAGGACTCTGCCTCCTGTCTCTCCTCCGGGAGAAGTTTGGCATGCGCACTGCAAGCCTCCCCCCCTCCCTCTCCCTCCCGTTTTTGCAAGCCCTCCCCCTAGTGTAAAAACCTTTTAGTATGTGATAGGCAATGCTACCCCAGCCACAACCGCTATAATATTAATGCCAGAAAGTCCCCTGATCATTACTTACCTTACCTCTCTCCTTCGCCATTCTGAACTGCCGGCAGCCGCATCACAGATACAGTTCCATGCAAGCAGAGGGCTGTGTGTGTGCGGTAAAGGAAAGAGGTAAGGTAAGTAATGATCGGGGGACTTTCTGGCAATAATATTATAGCGTTTGGGGCTGGGGAAGCATTGTCTATCACATACTAAAAGATGTATTAAAGGGTGGATTTAATTTATGAATGATATGGTAAATCTACGATAGTGATCGCAAAACTATGATCGTGATGGTAGATTAACGATTGCCCATAGAATACCATTGCGGTATTTTACTACCATGTATGAATGAAGATTTGTAGATTAACGAACGTTCGCCGTAAATGTACTATCATACATTAACCAAAACTTGCGGCATCACATACATACCACGGATTTATGGCCCTATATAACAAAAGGGTATCATTAATAAAGTTGTGAATCAAACTTCACCCAGATGTGCTCTAATACAACACTAAAATACATTATGCAAGTAAAAATGGGTACTTGCATAGTTAAAGGATAACTAAACAAAAATTTAACTTTATATTTATACGATTCTTCTGATTATCAAGATCACTATGCAGTCATTCTCCTTTTTTAATTCAATCTTGTTATTTAGTCATTTAACATTACCTATGCTATCGGCAAGTGTATACATTTCCCACTGTTTTATCTCAGATACATAAATGCTTTCTATTGGAGATGTTTTATGGAGACATGAAGTTTTGCGGTTAACATAAATGTACAGTTGACTCCTGGAGTTTCTGTGTAAAGAATAAACTACTACAAACTCAAACCCATCTCAAAATAGAGGCCAAACATGCCTTGTAATTAGTGATGAATCCTGGCTTTGGAACGAACCTGCTTTCAATTTTAGAACCACCGGATTTTTCTTAATTTCCAAAACTCGAAACCTTTCATTGAAAAGCAAAATTTAGAAAATTGATAATTAGAAAATCGCATATTCCATTTGAAAAATCGAAATTCCTATAGAAAATTCTAAAAATGCTCTAGAGTACTAGAGACTTATGATCAAAAATTCTAAAAATTCTGAAATAATTGAATCAGATTTTCGAATTCCTTTGATCTCTACTTGTTATACATTCAAATAGGAAAAACGTAAACACAAATTTATGTTTATCCTACCATTTTATTTGGCAATCGCAGTATAAAAAATTCTATTTGGCGGCATAAATAATACTAAAACAGAAATAAATATAGAGATTGAGGCAAAATATGAAACATGTTCCTTTTATGGATCACGCCCTTTATTCGGACAATCTTCACCTATTAAAGGACAACTAAAGCCAAAGAACAACACTTAACCTAGAAGGCAGAACACCTTGATATAAAGCCAGTAATCTGTGTCTTACCTCTCATTTTGATACGGAAGCTGGGAAATTTACCTAAATAACATATGGTTTGTGCTTTACTTCCCAGTATTCTAGTATCACAAAGTTTGGTCAATGACCATTATGTTCTGCACATGCTCCGTCCTTAGCTATGGCAGAAATTGTTACAGTTGGTCACACCCATTAATAATCTCTAGCCAGTCCTTTTACTGGACAGATGCAGCAAGGAAGCATGTGACTGAGGTCAGGAGGTGTGGTCTGACACTGCACATACACGCACATACTTCATCCAGTTATTAACAGGCTTACATTTACTTTAATATGATTTACTGAAGTGGGATTTTATAGCTTATTAGTGTTTTTAGGGGGTTGTTTTCAGATTCTGGAGTATAAAAATTGGGTTTACTTCTCCTTTAAGGTTCTACTGCCATAGTTATTCTATGGTATCTGCATTACCTAGGGGAATATGATGATGGTCCAAAAGAATGGAGAAGTGTAGGATCTACTAATGCATATAATCATTTATTTGGAGGCTAAATATAAAATGTTAGACAATTTTTTTTTTTTTGGATATCTGTTAAATTTTAAACAATATTTATATATATATATATATATATATATATATATATATATATATAAAATCATTTACAGTGAGAGATAAGAAAAGGGGCATATTCTAAATATTCATGTATCCATCTTTAGGTAGATACATCAAGTGATTTATATGTGTATAAATAAATGCTTCTAAAGTGCTGACTTCCTGTTTACAGGACCCCTAATAGTGGTTGTTATAGTCTCAGCCCCTGGATTGATTCAGTTGCTCTGAGCATGTCAGTGGCATAACTAGGAATCACTGCCCCCCCCCCTCAGGAAAACTATGATGGGCCCCTATCCATGCTTCATCCACAGTGGTTTTCTATCTGTCATAATAAAAATAAGAAGTTGGGGCACTCTTGAAACATAGTTTAAGCTTAGAATTCCAGTCAACAAAACTAGTTCTGCGCTAAAACTATGATATTTCAATTTTGAAACCAATTTCGGGGTAGAAATTCCAGCACATGCAGGACCTGAAATGGCAGCTCTCATAACAAAGGGTAAGAAATCCTTCAAAAATAAAGACAATAAGTAGAAAATGGGATGTGTGATATAATATACATAATAATGCTATGTTGATTTTTTTTCCTTCCTGCCTTTCTAAACTTTCCTGTACCTTAATAGTTGTTATTATGTTATTCCACACCAGTTCCCAATTGTAGATAAGGAAATCACTGGCTTAACAAATGGATGTGTTAATGTTCTGTACAAGGCTTGGCTATTAGAATCTGTTTAACAAGTAAATGTTTCCTTTGCTCCCAGGCTATGGGACATCAGGAAGATTACACTGTCATTCTACATTCATTGGAAAAGCCATTTATATCCATGTTTATTGGAAACAAATCAATTTCTGAATTGTTATTTCAAGGCCATGTCATTTTCTCTGCTGATTTAATAACAAATCTTTAGAACATAACCAGTTTATACATTTTGTATAAGTCATTATATTAGACTCGGGGGTACTTACTAGGGGAAAGCGGAGGCAATGTTAATGCCTATTAAGGTAAGGCATATGGCACATCACCCTACAAAATGACAACATTATTCCACAGAATAAATATTGTAATGTATGAAAGGAATAAGCCACTGATATCCTTGTTAAAAATTACAAAGCATTCTTAGTGAGTGAGCTGTAATCTTTTTGAAAGTAATTTCCAAGAATTATTGTCACATTGTAACACACAGGGGTTATTAAAAAAATCCACAATGTCATATTGCTGTTATATATCTAGTTGGATGGAATCCACTCAACCTTAAACAGGGTGTATGAGGGTCGGTATTTTGGTCCAAGCAACCACCTAGTGTCATATTTCAGTCAATCAGGCCTGGAATTTTCACCACAACCAACAATTCTGGATGATTTTGTCACCAAAATTAATCTGACACTCTGACAGTAATCTTCAAGTTTGGAAAATTCAATTCAAACTCAATTGAAGCTGAATTTTTCCATCAAATTTTTTGAATAATCAATAAAATAATTTTTAATTTTCAATCGGAAATTTGATTTTCTAGCATTCTAATTTTCTGATTTTCGTTTTTTTAGATATTTAAGTAGGATAGTTATATGGTGCATAAGACCTAAACTGGAGGTGCATCCAAAGCTTATACTGTATTGTTTGTTTTGGGGTTCTTTGTGCCTTTGTGTATTTTGCTACAGGTTACAATTTATGCATTTAATTTAAAGTGTTTGTCAATGACCAAAACAAAAATTCACATCTAGTTAGACCCCCCCTCCAAAACCTCAAGATTGTTTTAGTTCAACACCTGAAAAGTGCAGCTGCTGGTAATCATGCCTGTACCTCCATTATCACAGTGCCATGGAGAAATCCTCAGGTAAAACCTTCGGTCATTAGTCGTGATGTTAGAGTTACCCGGAGATACCTCCTCTGGGCGTGTACCAAAGCTCTTAGAGAGGTGCTGAAGGGAAATGCTGTGATACTGAAGATATCAACATCGATTTCCAGAAAACAGAGTCACTTGTGAGGCAGGTGTTTGATTACAATTATCTTGAGGTTTTGGGGGGTGATCTAGCTAGATTTTGTTTTGAGGGTGGTCATTCCCTTTAAAGTGTACTACTGTTGCAAAAGTAAATAGGCAAAAGTAGTGTTTTAAGGTTTTTAATATATGGAAGTGCCATTTTAAACTTGTTTTCACAGATATCTTGACCCTTTTTTTGTATGTCTGCCTCCTTTTCCCAACCCATACCCCTCAGTCCAACCAAGATATTTTTGAGGGAGTTTAGAATCTTCCCTCCCTCCACATGATACATTTATGTAGATTCCAAGGTTATTTTAGCTTCTGTAACATAAATATTCATTCAGCATTCAGATGGAAAGAATGGTGGTTAGTGGCGAGATGACATTTTACTGTAAAATATGGTAAGACATAATGTAAATGTACAAAAGCTGAAGTTAACTATTGTGCTTTCTTGCATTCAGCCCCACCGAACACACTCAGTGCCAATCCAACTGACTATTACAATGGGCAGCATCATTAGACTTTGCTTTCTAAATGATCTCTCAGCTTGTGCTGCAGAAAGCTGCAAGCTATGCAAAGTTAGAAGCAAAATGATGGTGGTACGTTGATGCTTCACAGATCTCATGATAGTTTCCGTCTGTCATTATTTACGTCTGACTAGATGCGTCAAGTCAAGTAACTAGAAGGCGCTTTAATAAGAAGCTCTTGTTTTTCTCATTTTTTTCTTTTCTTTTTTTATTTTTTGCTTCACTACACTTAGGTGAAGCTTGTTCAATCTTTCTGTTATGACACATAAGCAAATATAAATGGTTTAGACTGTGATATTATCTGAGCTGCTATTTCGACAAGCCTTCTCAACGTTCTTTTGAAATGGAAAAAAAAGTCGGATGGAATCAATACATGGAAATGTTTTTAAAAGGTCATTTTAATTTTATCTTTTGTGATCTTGCGTTTCATCATTGTGTTCAATCTTTCGAAACATTTACTTTTCTTTTAAATTCTTTTAACAAAATAATATCCTAAACAACTGTTAAAAGGATCTCAATAGCCCAACAGTACAGAAAAATATATTATTTTTATATATTGAATATTAGCATTTCAAAGTTATACATTTTTTTTTCTAAAAAAAAAATTCAAGTTATCAATGACATTTTATTATGGATACATTTGTGTGAAAATTATTTGTGCTGAAACAAATACTTTAAGTGGAAAATGTGTTTAAAGTACACTTTGCACTTGAAGTTGATTTATAATCAATTAACATGTATGGATATGAAATAGCACACAAGGGATTGCCACATAAAAAAATGTTTTAATTGGTTGGGGTTGTTTTAAAAGATGCAAGATGGACTATTAGACGTATTGGTTTATAAGTAAGGGCATCTATACCAGAAACACATTATATTATTGCATACTCCTCTCTATATTCCCAACAATTGGTGCCTGGTCATGCTTTTACACCACAAAAATAGTAAATATTTTTTGAAACTTTTACATGACTAATTGTCGTGATTGGGAAACTGTTGGAGATGGTACCACAATATTGTATCTTATGCTGAGATTTGAAGTTAGGATGCAAGTGTTACTAAAAAGGCTGAAAACTGTGTTTATCTTAATCAAACAGTGTATCACTTGCCAATATTCTTTATTGACATCATATCCTGACATCATTGCATTTTCTTAACAATTCAATTCACTAAAATTTTCTTGTGGGGAAAATATGATTGGATGATAGGTAGAGACATCATTGCTTAGAGCCTCCATTGCCTAGAAGTGCAGACATTAAAATGTTCATTCATTTTGGTGTTTAAAATCGCATTTTTCTAAACTAACAATGGTAACTTACTGTAAATGGCTGTGGCACCTGGGACATTGTCTGGGGAACATGTCACTATCACCAAAACTTGTTAAAACATTTCTTAAACACGAGCGGGCAATTGTTTTGCACTAGCTACATTCGAGGGTTATGGCTAATTCGAGGGTTACTGAATGATATTTTCAAGGGTTATCGAAAATAGAACCATAAATTCGAGGATTACTAAAATCAAACGATACTTTCGAGGATTACCGAAAACGAACGATACTTTCAAGGGTTAGCAAACAACACATTCTATGGTTAGTGAAAACTATCCATACATTGGAGGGTTACCGAAAACAAACAATACTTTCGAAGGTTATTGAAAATTGAAGGCTACATTTTCGAGGGTTAGCAAAAACAATGATACATTCTAGGGTTAGCGAACGGCCTTAAATTCGATAATTATTGCATTTTCGATTATTACCGAAAATACAGCCGCAAGTCCGGAAAGTCTGAGAAATCTGGGTCCGGAATAGTTTGAGAAGTCCGAGTCCTTGTTAAGTTTGACTTAGATTTGAATTCGAGTTCTAGTCCATCTCTAATTTAAACATTCTAGTTCTTACAAATAAAATTTTTTAATTGCTCTCCATAAACAATTTATGTAAGATCCCAACCAGATAAAACTAATAGCGGCTGCACACATACCGGTAGCAATACAATTTTACAATAATCAATATTGGTAGAGTCTATAATAATAGTTTTTGAATGGAGAAAACATATATAGCCCTCTGTGCACAAGCTTAAAAATCTCAGGATTATTAAAAAGTCTTTTTAAGGGTAAATGTTAATTCTGTAAAAGCTGTATTCTTGTATATTGAAGGTGTGAACAGGGAAAAATAATGTAAATGTGAGATGTAATATGAAACCTTTTGAATATATATATATATATATATATATATATATATATCCCTTTTTGGAATTGTGGGTAATTGAGCGAATTCAATGGTGGTATCTAGGGATGTACTGCAGCTTGTTTGCCCAATATTTAACACAGAAATTCCTCGTCGACACAACATTTTGAATTTGACAACAAACTTTACACACCAAAATGAAACATAATTTTGCAAACTCACCAACAGGACAAACCTGGAACATTTAGCCATCTTCAATAATAACCGATTTATTGAAGGATCATCAGAGGGCGAGCGTGACCATTTAGTATACAGTATTAGCAAAGAAACAGTTTTACGTAAATTGTCCTAGTTGGCCTGAGGAAGTGATTAGAATGACCTGATGGCTATTGTCTGAGAACTGATCTACTAATTAACTACCAATAAATAGTTAAAGATGAAGAACAGTTTCCTTTTGGAAATGGTTGGTTATATTCATAAGTACCTTGTTCAGTACTGGGCTCCCTTTAAAAATCATTATTTCCCACTATATTCACAATCAACTGATCATTGGTAACATTCCTTCTGCACAACTTGTGCATTTTTTCTTTTGGAATTGTTCAATGATAATAATCAATTTTGCAACACTGTGCAGGTTAAACCAATGCAAACACATCTAGGGAATGATAAACAGATGTATGTCATTGCTGATAATTATGATACATTATCAGGTGTTTATATAGATATCACAGTAAAAAGGACATTGCTGCTTTAAAAATTTCTTTTTACAGAATTCTCTAGGCAGGATCGTGTTGAGAAACCAGCTAACCAATAGATGGCAGTGTTTGCACTAAACTGTGTCCAAGTTGTTGAGCCAGTTGCTGCAAGGAAGTGTAAACATGCTTTGTAATTATCTCCTTTAAATATCTAATTTTCTAATTGATCGTAGAAACAGCTTGTGTTATACGCGCAGATAGGGAGAAGGGACTTTTCCCCGCAGTCCTTGAAACAGACGTTAACAAACTATAATGCTTTGCATTTAGAAATTAGATTAAAAGTCTGTTCCTTGTAGGATTGAAGATTAAAAGAAACTAGACAGAAAATATGTATTTAAAGGTTTTTAGATTTAAAGAGAGAGTTCTTCTCTTTTTTAGTATATTCCATAAAGAAATAGCTATCTTCATTTTGAAGGGCATTTCAATCCCCACCACTAAAATCTACACTTACCTTCCCTACCTACAGCAATCAGGAAGGAAGCCGGCACCAGAGGAAGACAGGGCAGAGAGTAGTATAAGGAGATTCAGGGACCATGGGGAGGTAGTAAGTATAACAATCTCAAGGTTGGGGGTGGGGGTGTGTACATGAATCCCCATTTTTTTACCTTTCCACAATACCACAATTCAATACCGGACGTATACGAATTATTGTATATCTCTGCTTAAAACATAAGGATAGTGAAAGTCACCTTGGTGTTTCATGACATTTGATTTTCAGCTGTTTATTTATGGACTTGAAACTACTTGGTGACTAAAGTTAGCCAAACACGTGCAGATATTCTTCGGATTTCCGATTGATTACAACAATAGGAGACACAATCTGAAGAACTTTCTGCAGATTTCCCCTTGAAATTGTGAACAGTTGAGGACTTAAGATGGGGTTGGTGGAAAAATTTCTGGCATAAGCTTCGATGTTCTGATCTATTCAAATAGTGGTAATTAATAATGATGTGCCCATAAACATCTTCATAAGTAAGTACAGTTTCTTTTATGTCATACTAGAAATAAACAATATATTTAGCACATATTATCACTTTTGTGTGTATGGTTTTTTTATTAGATATACTGGGCCCCCCCAGCAAAACTATGTTGGGCCCATATCCGTGCTTCATCCACAGTGGTTTGTGGACCCCCGGACCCCCTGCATTGCTCCCCCTGCTCCCCTGATAGTTACACCCCTGATATTATTAGTAGTGTGTGTATGGTGTTTTATTATATCTATCTATCTATATCTATCTGTCTGTCTATCTATCTATTATCAGTGTGTTTATGGTGCTTATGATTAGATTTAAATAAAATAAGAACTAATTAATGAATTTAATGGAATACAGTAAAATTATTAAGGTTTTTTTTGAGTTAATCTGTAGGGTTCCCATACTGTGTATTTAATCCTAGAAAACAATTATTGCACCAAAGACGCTGACATCATCAAGTTCAAGTGATGGAACTTTTCAACCCTCAATTAGGCAGAAGGATCTGCACATAGGCTGGTTCCCATGTCGGACAAGTGGCTGAGGGTACAGATGAGGCTATAAGAGGTGTTGCTTGACCCTCTAAACCTTGAAACATTTTTAAAAAGTTAATTCACAGAAGTGAAGGAAATAAAAGAAGAAAATGGCAGCAATCCAAAGTGCTGATTGGCTGCCTTATTTATATGCCAGATATCTGTTTTGTTCCCCTTTAATAGGCTTCTTACCAATTTATTTACTGACGATTCAACACTGTAATATTATACAGTGTATTTCGGTATCAAATCCCCTTTAATACTCACAATAATGCACAGATCAGAATAGAAATGGAATAACCAATCTCTCTATAGGCTGTCTTCCTCTAACTGACATTTCAATAAATTATTTCTATATTTCCTTGCTTTATAAATAAAGATCTGGGGTAAAGACTTAAGAAAGTGGATATTGTCACAATAGAAAACATCATTACTCCAGGAATTGTCATGTTCTGTCTATTTTGATAGCAGATAATGCTCCTGTTCAGAAATTGAGCTCAGTCTCCCTTTCCCAGCTGTGTAACTCTTGAAGCATACACTAGAAGTGATGAAAGCCAATTGGGATAGACTAAAATCATTCTCAATTGTTCCCTATGGACCTCTACAAGCCACATGCACAGTGCCATTCATCACATTAATTCTGCAGGTGACAACCTAAAGCATTCAGTACAAGGCCTCAGCTTAGCCATATGTAGCATATGTGCTTATTTAGAGTCGCACTTCTAAAAGGCCATAATACGGTGTATTGTTTTGCATTAAACATGCCATTTATTGATCACTTAAATTTCTAACTGCCTCTTAAAGGGAATTTACCAGTAAAACAAATATTTCCTGCAGAGCTGTTACATCCTGCATATTGTACAGTGTAGTACAGGGATGTCCAACCTGCAGACCTCCAGGTGTTTGAAAATGACAACTCTTAGCATTTCTCATTTGCAAACTGCAACTCACATAATTTCATGGATGTGTAATGCACAGTGAATGAATGAAATATGTGTCACATTAGTAATCAGTTTTGAACAAAAGGAAACACAAATATATGGATAAATAAAGGTCTATGTCTATATGGTTTACAAAACATTTTACAGAAAGCATAGTGAACGCAATTCAGCCTACTAAAGGAGGTTTAAACTCATGCCGTGAATGATTGTTTTCAAGCTCCTCCCCCTTCTTCATTGCTGTATGTTCTCCAATTTCGGAATCGTCAGTGACAATGACTGTGGGAGGAGCCAAAATGAGTATTAAATTAAAAGTGCAGATTTTACATTTGAAGGACAGTTAAACCTAAATTGTCAATGATGAATATTTTTCTGAAGCCTTTCTAGTGAGTACAATTGGTTTTACTGACAGTTTTGTTGCTAATAGGTTATCCACTAGTTATTTGAAAGTAATGACAATGGTGGATAGAGAGTGGGGCTAAAAAACACAAATGGGCAGCTATTTATCTGGGTCTGTCACCTTCGCTCGAAAAGCTAGAAACCTACAAAGGAAAAGTAAATGTAATTAATTCATTAATTAAGGCAGTTGCGAGGTTATCATTCTTGATAGTGCTCAGTATGTATATGATATAAATCCGTTACATATAGCCATTAGACTGGTGCTGGGTGTGTGCATTTAATTAATACACACCTTATCAGTAAAGATTTGTACATACATGTGCTCACAGGCCTGGCCCGCGACACACACAATTTTTTTCTGAACACCCATTTTGCTCCACTATTGCTTAGTGACTGAGCGCCCATACACCAAGAGGTGGTTGGCTGAAACAACTGTTCCAGAAAAAAGACTTGAGCATCACCAGTCAGGTGATCCCACGTGTGTATGGACTGCAGATGGACTGTGTGTATGGACTGTAGCCTTGGAGATGCCTTCTTTAATACTTCAATGTTGAGATAAATACCGTTAGTTAATTGCTTTGAAAAGCCAGTCCAAATAACATACTAGAAATAGGATATTTTAGCACTGGGGTAGTTAGGAGAGATAACAGGACCTACTGAATTAATAGCTCCTCTGCCTATGATTATTGATGGATCATATGTTTCAGTTTAATGATAGGTGTCATGGTGATAGTCAGGAATGTATGTGCAAATGACTGTTCAGGAACTCATTTATACCTTTGGTTAAAAGATCACTATAATACAAGATAGCAGATTTTCCTCAATAGAGATTATATGCCTGGTTCTTGAATTCATGGACCTTGTACAGGGCAGACTATATTTAAGCATAAGGGGATCTTCACTCCAGTGTAGTTACCGTACTATATTTGTACTTAACAAAGTATCTACCTCTTTGGCAGTGCAATCCTACTAAAGAGAAAACACACAGGACTAGATAAACAATTCTACTCAAACACACACACTATTTTTACACTTTTAATGCTCCCATGAACTTCCTGAAACAGTGACAGTGTTAATAAGTTCATATCTAGTCTGATATTATTCCATATTCCCTAAACTACTAACCACCAAAGTAAATCTAGCCTCTGGGCTTTGAACTTAGTGCATTAAAAAAAAAAAGATGGTGTCCCCCAGTGGAGATCATTTTCAGCCTTATTCTTTGTTATATCCTGTTCAAGAAACAATCTCTCATGAATTGTAACTGCAGTAACAGTAATTAACAGCCCTGTTATTATCTGAAGAATAAAAGGGAATAGATTTTATGGGTATACATACCTTATATACTCAAGTATAAACAAGAAATTTTACGTTAAAAATCACCCTGAATATCTCCCCTTGGTTTATACTTGGGTCTTGGCTGATCTGGAAGCTTAAAGGAGCAGGTGGAAAAAACACATAGCCCTGGGAAAACAAAAGCTGTACCCTGCAACACAGAGAATCCTCTTGATTTCGGTGGGTTATACAATTGTTGTCCTGCTCACTCAGAAAGGTATGTGGGGCACATCTGTTTATGGGACTTTCTATGAGGCTGTGTATTGGACTTTCTATGGGGCTGTGTATGGGACTTTCTATGGGGCACATCTGTTCATGGGACTTTCTATGGGGCTGTGTATTGGCCTTTCTATGGGGCTGTGTATTGGCCTTTCTATGGGGCTGTGGATGGGACTTTCTATGGGGCTGTGGATGGGACTTTCTATGGGGCTGTTTATAGGACTTTCTATGGGGCTGTGTTTTGGCCTTTCTATGGGGCTGTGGTATTGGCCTTTCTATGGGGCTGTGTATTGGCCTTTCTATGGGGCTGTGTATTGGCCTTTCTATGGGGCTGTGGATGGGACTTTCTATGGGGCTGTGGATAGGACTTTCTATGGGGATGTGTATTGGACTTTCTATGGGGCTGTGTATGGGACTTTCTATGGGGCTGTGTATTGGCCTTTCTATGGGGCTGTGTATGGGACTTTCTATGGGGCTGTGATTGGCTTTCTATGGGCTGTGTATTGGACTTTCTATGGGGCTGTGTATTGGCTTTTCTATGGGGCTGTGTATGGTGACTTCTATGGGGCTGTGTATTGGACTTTCTATGGGGCTGTGTATTGGGGGCCTTTCTATGGGGCTGTGTATGGGACTTTCTATGGGGCTGTGTATTGGCCTTTCTATGGGGCTGTGTATGGGACTATCTATGGGGCTGTGTATGGGAATTTCTATGGGGCTGTGTATTGGCCTTTCTATGGGGCTGTGTATTGGACTTTCTATGGGGCTATTGTATGGGACTTTCTTTGAGGCTGTGTATTGGCTTTCCTGTGGGGCTGTGTATTGGACTTTCTATGGGGCTGTGTATTGAACTTTCTATGGGGCTGTGCATTGGCCTTTCTATGGGGCTTTGTATTGGACTTTCTTTGAGGCTGTGTATTGGCTTTTCTATGGGGCTGTGTATTGGAATTTCTATGGGGCTGTGTATTGGAATTTCTATGGGGCTGCGTATTGGAATTTCTATGGGGCTGCGTATTGGACTTTCTATGGGGCTGTGTATGGGACTTTCTATGGTACTTTCAATGGGGCTGTGTATTGGACTTTCTATGGGGCAGTGTATGGGACTTTCTATGGGGCTGTGTATGGAACTTTCTATGGGATAGTGTGTTGGCCTTTTTATGGGTCTGTGCATGGGACTTTCTATGGGGCTATATATGGGACTTTCTATGCTGTGTAAGGGACTTTCTGTGGGGCTGTGTATTGGACTTTCTATGGGACAGTGTATGGGACTTTCTTGCTTGGGCTGTGTATGGGACTTTCTGTGGGGCTTTGTATGGGACTTTCTATAGGGCTGTGTATGGGAATTTCTATGGGGCTGTGTATGGGACTTTCTATGGGGCTGCATATTGGACTGTCGTGTGGGCTGTGATGGGACTTTCTATGGGGCGGTGTTGGGACTTTCTATGGGGCTGTGTATGGGACTTTCTATGGGCTGTGTATTGGACTTTCTATGGGGCGTGTATGGGACTTTCTATGGGCCTGTGTATGGGACTTTCTATGGGCTGTGTATTGGACTTTCTATGGGCTGCATATTGGAATTACTATGGGGCTGCGTATTGGACTTTCTATGGGGCTGCCATATGGGACTTTCATTGGGCTGCATATTGGACTTTCTATGGGGCTGTGCATGGGACTTCTATGGGGCTGTGTATTGGACTTTCTTGGGCAGTGTATGGCACTTTCTATGGGGCTGTGATGGGACTTTCTATGGTGCTGTGTATTGGCCTTTCTATGGGGCTGTGTATGGGACTTTCTATTGGGCTATATATGGGACTTTCTATGGGGCTGTGTATGGGACTTTCTATGGGTCTGTGTATTGGACTTTCTATGGGTCTGTGTATTGGACTTTCTATGGGGCAGTGTATGGGACTTTCTATGGGCTGTGCATTGGACTTTCTTGGGGCTGCATATTGGAATTACTAGGGGGCTGCGTATTGGACTTTCTATGGGGCTGCATATGGGACTTTCTATTGGGCTGCATATTGGACTTTCTATGGGGCTGTGTATTTGGACTTTCTATGGGGCTGTGTATTGGACTTTCTATGGGGCAGTGTATGGCCTTTCTATGGGGCTGTGTATGGACTTTCTATGGTGCTGTTGTATTGGCCTTTCTATGGGGCTGTGTATGGGACTTTCTATTGGGCTATATGGGACTTTCTATGGGGCTGTGTAATGGACTTTCTATGGGGCTGTGTATGGGACTTTCTATGGGTCTGTGTATTGGACTTTCTATGGGTCTGTGTATTGGACTTTCTATGGGGCAGTGTATGGGACTTCTATGGGGCTGTGTATTTGACTTTCTATGGGCTGTGTATGGGACTTTCTATGGGTCTGTGTATTGGACTTTCTATGGGGCTGTGTATGGGACTTTCTATGGGGCTGTGTAAGGGACTTTCTGTGGGGCTGTGTATTTGACTTTCTATGGGGCTGTGTATGGAACTTTCTATGGGTCTGTGTGTTGGACTTTCTATGGGGCTGTGTATGGGACTTTCTATGGGGCTGTGTAAGGGACTTTCTGTGGGGCTGTGTATTGGACTTTCTATGGGCAGTGTATTGGACTTTCTATGGGCCGTGTATGGGACTTTCTTGGGGCTGTGTATGGGACTTTCTATGGGCTGTGTATGGACTTTCTATGGGGCTGTGTATGGACTCTGTGGTGCTGTGTATGGACTTTCTATGGGGCTGTGTATGGGACTTTTATGGGGCTGTGTATTAGACTTTCTATGGGGCTTTGTATGGGACTTTCTATGGGGCTGTGTATTGGACTTTCTATGGGCTGTGTATGGGACTTTCTATGGGGCTGTGTATGGGACTTTCTATGGGGCTGTGTATTGGACTTTCTATAGGGCTTTGTATGTGACTTTCTATGGGGCTGTGTATTGGAATTGCAGGCTGTGTATTGGACTTTCTATGGGGCTGTGTATGAGACTTTCTATGGGACATTGTATGTACTTTCTATGGGGCTGTGTATGGGACTTTCTGTGGGGCTGTGTATGGGACTTTTATAGGGCTGTGTATGGGACTTTCTATGGGCGTGTATGGGACTTTCTATGGGGCTGCGTATTGGACTGTCTGTGGGGTCTGTGTATGGGACTTTCTATGGGGCTGTGTATGGGACTTTCTATGGGGCTGTGTATGGGACTTTCTATGGGGCTGTGTATTGGACTTTCTATGGGGCAGTGTATGGGACTTTCTATGGGCTGTGTATGGGACTTTCTATGGGACTGTGTATTGACCTTTCTATGGGTCTGTTTATGGGACATTCTATGGGGCTTATATACGGGACTTTCTATGGGGCTGTGTATGGACTTTCTGTGGGGCTGTGTACTGGAACTTCTATGGGGCAGTGTATTGGACTTTCTATGGGGCTGTGTATGGGACTTTCTATGGGGCTGTGTATTGGACTTTCTATGGGCTGTGTATGGGACTTTCTATGGGGCTGTGTATGGGACTTTCTATGGGGCTGTGTATTGGACTTTCTATGGGTCTGTGTATGGGACATTCTATGGGGCTATATACGGGACTTTCATGGGCTGTGTAATGGACTTTCTGTGGGGCTGGTGTACTGGACTTTCTATGGGGCCGTGTATTGGACTTTTCTATGGGGCTGTGTATTGACCTTTCTATGGTCTGTGTATGGGACATTCTATGGGGCTATATACGGGACTTTCTATGGGGCTGTGTAATGGACTTTCTGTGGGGCTGTGTACTGGACTTTCTATGAGGCTGTGTATGGGACTTTTCTATGATGGGGCTGTGTATGGACTTTCTATGGGGCTGTGGTATGGACTTTCTATGGGGCTTGTATGGACTTTCTATGGGGCTGTGTATTGGACTTTTCTTATGGGGCTGTGGTATGGGACTTCTATGGGCTGTGGGTATGGGACTTTCTATGGGCTGTGTATTGGCCTTTCATGGGGCTGTGTATTGGCCTTTCTATGGGGCTGTGTATGGGACTTTCTATGGGGCTAGTGTATGGGACATTCTTTGAGGCTGTGTATTGGCTTTCCTGTAGTGGCTGTGTATGGGACATTCTATGGGGCTGTGTATTGAACTTTCCTATGGGGCTGTGCATTGGCCTTTCTATGGGGCTTGTATTGGACTTCTTTGGCTGTGTATTGGCTTTTCTATGGGGCTGTGTATTTTTGCAATTTCTATGGGTTTTGACTATGGGCGCCCATAGAAAAAACCATAGAAATTCTGCAAAATACACAGCCCCATAGAAAAGCCAATACACAGCACAAAGAAGTCCAATACAAGGCCCCATAGAAAGCCAATGCACGCCCCATAGAGAAAGTTTCAATACACAGCCCCATAGAAAGTCCAATTACACAGCACTACAGGAAGCCAATACACAGCCTCAAAAAGTCCCATACATAGGGCCCATAGAAAGTCCCATACACAGCCCCATAGAAAGGCCAATACACAGCCCCATGAAAGCCAATACACAGCCCATAGAAAGTCCCATACACAGCCCATAGAAAGTCCCATACACAGCCCCATAAGAAAAGTCCAATACACAGCCCCATAGAAAGTCCCATACAAGCCCCATAGAAAGTCCATACCACAGCCCCATAGAAAGTCCAATACACAGCCCCCATCATAGAAAAGTCCCATACACAGCCTCATAGAAAGTCCAGTACACGCCCCACAGAAAGTCCATTACACAGCCCCATAGAAAGTCCCGTAATAGCCCCATAGAATGTCCCACATCACAGACCCATAGAAAGGTCAATACACAGCCCCATAGAAAAGTCCAATACACAGCCCCATAGAAAGTCCAGTACACCAGCCCCACAGAAAGTCCATTACACAGCCCCATGAAAGTCCCGTATATAGCCCCATAGAATGTCCCATACACAGACCCATAGAAAGGTCAATACACAGCCCCATAGAAAGTCCCATACACAGCCCCATAGAAAGTCCCATACACTGCCCCATAGAAAGTCCAATACACAGCCCCATAGAAAGTCCCATACACAGCCCCATAGAAAGTCCAATACACTGCCCCATAGAAAGTCCAGTACACAGCCCCACAGAAAGTCCATTACACAGCCCCATAGAAAGTCCCGTATATAGCCCCATAGAATGTCCCATACAACAGACCCATAGAAAGGTCAATACACAGCCCCATAGAAAGTCCCATACACAGCCCATAGAAAGTCCCATACACAGCCCCATAGAAAGTCCAATACACAGCCCATAGAAAGTCCATACACAGCCCCATAGAAAGTCCCATACACAGCCCCATAGAAAGTCCCATACACAGCCCCACAGACAGTCCAATACGCAGCCCCATAGAAAGTCCCATACACAGCCCCATAGAAAGTCCCATACACAGCCCTATAGAAAGTCCCATACACAGCCCCACAGAAAGTCCCATACACAGCCCATAGAAAGTCATACACTGTCCCATAGAAAGTCTCATACACAGCCCCATAGAAAGTCCAATACACAGCCTGCAATTCCAATACACAGCCCCATAGAAAGTCACATACAAAGCCCTATAGAAAGTCAATACACAGCCCCATAGAAAGTCCCATACACAGCCCCATAGAAGTCCCATACACAGCCCATAGAAAGTCCAATACACAGCCCCATAGAAAGTCCCATACAAAGCCCCATAGAAAGTCTAATACACAGCCCCATAAAAAGTCCCATACACAGCCCCATAGAAAGTCCAATACACAGCACCACAGAAAGTCCCATACACAGCCCCATAGAAAGTCCCATACACAGCCCATAGAAAGTCCCATACACAGCCCCATAGAAAGTCCCATACACGGCCCCATAGAAAGTCCAATACACTGCCCATAGAAAGTCCAATACACAGCCCCACAGAAAGTCCCTTACACAGCCCCATAGAAAGTCCCATACACAGCCCCATAGAAAGTCCAACACACAGACCCATAGAAAGTTCCATACACAGCCCCATAGAAAGTCAAATACACAGCCCCACAGAAAGTCCCTTACACAGCCCCATAGAAAGTCCCATACACAGCCCCATAGAAAGTCCCAATACACAGACCCATAGAAAGTCCCATACACAGCCCATAGAAAGTCAAATACACAGCCCCATAGAAGTCCCATACACTGCCCCATAGAAAGTCCAATACACAGACCCATAGAAAGTCCAATACACAGACCCATAGAAAGTCCCATACAAGCCCCATAGAAAAGTCCTTACACAGCCCCATAGAAAGATCCCATATAGCCCAATAGAAAGTCCCATACACAGCCCCATAGAAAGGCCAAAAACAGCACCTAGATAGAAAGTCCATACACAGCCCCATAGAAAGGCCTACACTGCCCCATGAAAGTCCAATACACAGCCCCATAGAAAGTCAAAATACACAGCCCCATAGAAAGTCCAATATGCAGCCCAATAGAAAGTCCCATATGCAGCCCCATAGAAAGTCCAATACGCAGCCCCCTAGTAATTCCAATAGCAGCCCCAAGAAAGTCCAATGCACAGCCCATAGAAAGTCCCATACACTGCCCCATAGAAAGTCCAATACACAGACCCATAGAAAGTCCAATACCACAGCCCCATAGAAAGTCCCATACACAGCCCCATAGAAAGTCCCATATATAGCCCAATAGAAAGTCCCATACACAGCCCCATAGAAAGGCCAATACACAGCACCATAGAAAGTCCCATCACAGCACCCATAGAAAGTGCCATACACTGCCCCAAGAAAGTCCAATACACAGCCCATAGAAGTCCCATGCACAGCCCCATAGAAAGTCCAATAGCAGCCCAATGAAAGTCCCATATGCAGCCCCATAGAAAGTCCCAATACGCAGCCCCATAGTAATTCCAATATGCAGCCCCATAGAAAAGTCCAATACACAGCCCCATAGAAGTCCCATACACAGGCCCATAGAAAGTCCCATACACGCCCCATAGAAAGTCCAATACACAGGCCATAGAAAGTCCCATACACAGCCCATAGAAAGTCCCAACACCGCCCCATAGAAAAGTCCCATCACAGCCCACACGACAGTCCAATATGCAGCCCCATAGAAAGTCCAATACACAAGCCCCATAAGAAATTCTGTATGGGACTTTCTATGGGGCTGTGTATGGGACTTTCTGTGGGGCTGTGTATGGGAATTTCTATGGGGCTGTGTATGGGACTTTCTATGGGGCTGCATATTGGACTGTCTGTGGGGCTGTGTATGGGACTTTCTATGGGGCTGTGTATGGGACTTTCTGTGGGGCTGTGTATTGGACTTTCTATGGGGGGGCTTGGAGGTATTGGACTTGGGACTTTCGATGGGCTGTGTATGGACTTTTATGGAGCTGTGTATTGGACTTTCTATGGGGCTGTGTATGGGACTTTCTCTGGGGCTGTGTATTGGACTTTCTATGGGGCTGTGTATGGGACTTTCTATGGGGCTATATATGGGACTTTCTATGGGGCTGTGTATGGGACTTTCTATGGGCGTGTATGGGACTTTCTATGGGGCTGTGTATTAGACTTGCAGGGTGTGTGTATTGGACTTTCTATGGGGCTGTTGTATGGGACTTCTGTGTATTGAACTTTCTATGGGGCTGTGCATTGGCCTTTCTATGGGGCTGTGTATTGGACTTTCTTTGGGGCTGTGTATTGGCTTTTCTATGGGGCTGTGTATTGGAATTTCTATGGGGCTGTGTATTGGAATTTCTATGGGGCTGCGTATTGGAATTTCTATGGGGCTGCGTATTGGACTTTCTATGGGGCTGTGTATGGGACTTTCTATGGTACTTTCAATGGGGCTGTGTATTGGACTTTCTATGGGGCAGTGTATGGGACTTTCTATGGGGCTTGTTGGCTTTCTACTGGCTGTGTATGGGGACTTTCTATGGGTGCTGTGTATTGGCCTTTCTATGGGGCTGTGTATGGGACTATCTATGGGGCTGTGTTAGGGAATTGCTATGGGGCTTGTATTGGCCTTTCATGGGGCTGTGTATTGACTTTCCTATGGGGCTATTGTCTGGACTTTCTTTGAGGCTGTTATTTGCTTCCTGGGGGCTGTGTATTGGACTTTCTATGGCTGTGTATTGAAACTTTCTATGGGGCTGTGCATTGGCCTTTCTAGTGGGCTTTGGTATTGGGACTTTCTTTGAGCTGTGTTATTTGCTTTTCTATGGGCTGTTTTATGGCATTTCATGTGGGCTGTGTCAATTGGAATTTTCTATGGGGCTGCGTATTGGAATTTCTATGGGGCGCGTATTGGACCTTCTATGGGCTGTGTATTGGACTTTCTTATGGACTTTTCTTATGGCTCGTTATTGGACTTTCTTTGGGGCCATGTATGTTGGACTTTCTATGGGCTGTGGTATGGAACTTTTCTATGGGATAGTGTGTTGGCCTTTTTAGGGTCTGTCATGGACTTTCTATGGGCCATATATGGACGTTCTATGCTGTGTAAGGGCCTTTCTGTGGGGCTGTGTTATGGACCTTACAGTGAATTGTTGTGACTTCTTATGGGTGCTGTGTTGGGACTTGTCTGTGGCGTTTGTATGGGCACTTTCTATACGGGCGTGGTATGGAAATTTCTATGGGGCTGTGTATGGGACTTTCTATGGGCTGCATATTGGACTGTCTTGTGGGGCTGTGTCATGGGACTTTCTATGGGGCGTTTATGGAACTTTCTATGGGCTGGTGTATGGGACTTTCTATGGGCTGTGTATTGGACTTTCTATGGGGCAGTGGTATGGGATCTTTCTATGGGGCTGTGTATGGCGACTTTCTATGGGGCTGTGTATTGGACTTTCTATGGGCTGCATATTGGAATTACTAGGGGCTGCGTATTGGACTTTCTATGGGGCTGCATAGGGACTTTCTATTGGGCTGCAATTGGACTTTCTATGGGGCTGTGCATTGACTTTCTATGGGGCGTAGTTATGGACTTTCTATGGGCATTGTATGGCACTTTCTATGGGGCTGTGTATGGACTTTCTATGGTGCTGTGTATTGGCCTTTCTATGGGGCTGTGTATGGGACTTTTCTGCTATTATGGGCTTTATGGGCTGTGAGGCTTTCTATGGGGCTGTGTATGGGACTTTCTATGGGTCGTGTATTGGACTTTCTATGGCTGTGTATGGACTTTCTATGGGCTGTATTGGACTTTCTATTGTGCGTGCATTGGACTTTCTATGGGGCTGCATATTGGAATTATATGGGGCGCGTATTGGACTTTCTATGGGGCTGCATATGGGACTTTCTATTGGGCTGCATATTGGACTTTCTATGGGGCTGTGTATTGAGCTTTCTATGGGGCTGTGTATTGACTTTCTATGGGGCAGTGTATGGCACTTTCTATGGGGCTGTGTATGGGGACTTTCTATGGTGCTGTGTATTGGCTTTCTATTGGGGCTGTGTATTGGGACTTTCTATTGGGCTATATATGGGACTTTCTATGGGGCTGTGAAGGGACTTTCTATGGGGCTGTGTCATGGGACTTTTCTATGGGTCTGTGTATTGGACTTTCTATGGGTCTGTGTATTGGACTTTCTATGGGGCAGTGTAGGGACTTTCTATGGGCCTGTGTAATTTGACTTTCTATGGGGCTGTGTATGGGACTTTCTATGGTCTGTGTATTGGACTTTCTATGGGGCTGTGTATGGGACTTTCTATGGGCTGTGTAAAGGGACTTTCTGTGGGGCTGTGTTATTTGACCTTTCTATGGGGCTGTGTATGGAACTTTCTATGGGTCTGTGTGTTGGACTTTCTATGGGGCTGTGTATGGGACTTTCTATGGGGCTGTGTAAGGGACTTCTGTTGGGCTGTGTTTGGACTTTCTATGGGCGTGTATGGACTTTCTATGGGCCGTGTATGGGCTTCTATGGGCTGTGTTGGACTTTCTATGGGGCGTGTATGACTTTCTTGGGACTGTTCTTGGTCTTTCTATGGGGCTGTGTATGGGACTTTTTATGGGGCTGTGTATAGACTTTCTATGGGGCTTTGTATGGACTTTCTATGGTGCTGTTTATTGGACTTTCTATGGGCTGTGTATGGGACTTTCTATGGGGCGTGATGGGACTTTCTGGGCTGTGTATTGGACTTTCTATAGGGCTTTGATGTTACTTTCTAGGGGCTGTGTATTGAATTGCAGGCGTGTATTGGACTTTCTATGGGGCTGTGTATGAGACTTTTCTATGGGACAGTGTATGGGACTTTCTATGGGGCTGTGTATGGACTTTCTGTGGGGCTGTGTATGGGACTTTCTATGGGGCTGTGTATGGGACTTTCTATGGGGCTGTGTATGGGACTTTCTATGGGGCTGCATTTGGACTGTCTGTGGGGCTGTGTATGGGACTTTCTATGGGGCTGTGTATGGGACTTTCTATGGGGCTGTGTATGGGACTTTCTATGGGGCTGTGTATTGGACTTTCTATGGGGCAGTGTATGGGACTTTCTATGGGCTGTGTATGGGACTTTCTATGGGGCTGTGTATTGACCTTTCTATGGGTCTGTGTATGGGACATTCTATGGGGCTATATACGGGACTTTCTATGGGGCTGTGTATGGACTTTCTGTGGGGCTGTGCCTGGACTTTCTATGGGGCAGTGGTATTGGACTTTCTATGGGGCTGTGTATGGGACTTTCTATGGGCTGTGTATTGGACTTTCTATGGGGCAGTGTATGGGACTTTCTATGGGGCTGTGTATGGGACTTCTATGGGCTGTGTATTGACCTTCTATGGGTCTGTGTATGGACATTCGATGGGCATATACGGGACTTTCTATGGGGCTGTTATGGACTTTCTGTGGGCTGTGTACTGGACTTTCTATGGGGCAGTGTATTGGACTTTTCATGGGGCTGTGTATTGACCTTTCTATGGTCTGTGTATGGGACATCTATGGGCTATATACGGGACTTTATGGGGCTGTGTATGGACTTTCTGTGGCGGACTGGACTTTCTATAGGCTGTGTATGGGACTTTCTATGGGGCGTGTATGGACTTTCTATGGGGCTGTGTATGGGACTTTCTATGGGGCTGTGTATGGACTTTTATGGGGCTGTGGTATGGCTTTCTATGGGGCTGTGTTATGGGACTTTCTATGGGCTGTTATTGGCTGTCTGGGTGTGTATTGGCTTTCTATGTGGCTGTGTATGGGACTTTCTATGGGCTGTGTATTGGCCTTTCTATGGGGCTGTGTATGGGACTTCTATGGGCTGTGTATGGAATTGCTTGGGGCTGTGTATTGGCCTTTCTATGGGGCTGTGTATGGACTTTCTATGGGGCTATTGTTGGGACTTTCTTTGAGGCTGTGTAATTGGCTTTCCTGTGGGGCTGTGTATTGGACTTTCTATGGGGCTGTGTATTGAACTTTCTATGGGGCTGTGCATTGGCCTTTCTATGGGGCTTTGTATTGGCTTTCTTTGAGCGTGTGTATTGGCTTTTCTATGGGCTGTGTATTGGAATTTTCTAGGGGCTGTGTATGGAATTTCTTATGGGTGCGTTGGAATTTCTATGGGGCTGCGTATTGGACTTTCTATGGGGCTGTGTATGGGACTTTCTATGGTACTTTCTATGGGGCTGTGTATTGGACTTTCTATGGGGCTGTGTATGGGACTTTCTATGGGGCTGTGTATGGAACTTTCTATGGGATAGTGTGGCTTTTTATGGGTCTGTGCATGGGACTTTCTATGGGGCTATTATGGGACTTTCTATGCTGTGTAAGGGACTTTCTGTGGGGCTGTGTATTGGACTTTCTATGGGACATTGTATGGGACTTTCTATGGGGCTGTGTATGGGACTTTCTGTGGGGCTTTGTATGGGACTTTCTATAGGGCTGTGTATGGGAATTTCTATGGGGCTGTGTATGGGACTTTCTATGGGGCTGCGTATTGGACTGTCTGTGGGGCTGTGTATGGGACTTTCTATGGGGCTGTGTATGGGACTTCTATGGGGCTGTGTATGGGACTTTCTATGGGGCTGTGTATTGGACTTTCTATGGGGCAGTGTATGGGACTTTCTATGGGCTGTGTATGGGACTTTCTATGGGGCTGTGTATTGGACTTTCTATGGGGCTGCATATTGGAATTACTATGGGGCTGCGTATTGGACTTTCTATGGGGCTGCATATGGGACTTTCTATTGGGCTGCATATTGGACTTTCTATGGGGCTGTGCATGGGACTTTCTATGGGGCTGTTGTATTGGACTTTCTATGGGGCAGTGTATGGCACTTTCTATGGGGCTGTGTATGGGACTTTCTATGGTGCTGTGTATTGGCCTTTCTATGGGGCTGTGTATGGGACTTTCTATTGGGCTATTATGGGACTTTCTATGGGGCTGTGTATGGGACTTTCTATGGGGCTGTGTATGGGACTTTCTATGGGTCTGTGTATTGGACTTTCTATGGGTCTGTGTATTGGACTTTCTTGGGGCAGTGTAGGGACTTTCTATGGGGCTGTGCATTGGACTTTCTATGGGGCTGCATATTGGAATTACTATGGGGCTGCGTATTGGACTTTCTATGGGGCTGCATATGGGACTTTCTATTGGGCTGCATATGGACTTTCTATGGGGCTGTGTATTTGACTTTCTATGGGGCTGTGTATTGGACTTTCTATGGGGCAGTGTATGGCCACTTCTTATGGGGCTGTGTAATGGGCCTTTCTATGTGCTGTGTATTGGCCTTTCTATGGGCTGTGTATGGGGACTTTCTATTGGGCTATATATGGCTTTTCTATGGGGCTGTGTAAGGGACTTTCTATGGGGCTGTGTATGGGACTTTCTATGGGTCTGTGTATTGGACTTTCTATGGGTCTGTGTATTGGACTTTCTATGGGGCAGTGTATGGAACTTTCTATGGGGCTGTGTATTTGACTTTCTATGGGGCTGTGTATGGGACTTTCTATGGGTCTGTGTATTGGACTTTCTATGGGGCTGTGTATGGGACTTTCTATGGGGCTGTGTAAGGGACTTTCTGTGGGGCTGTGTATTTGACTTTCTATGGGGCTGTGTATGGAACTTTCTATGGGTCTGTGTGTTGGACTTTCTATGGGGCTGTGTAGGGGACTTTCTATGGGCTGTGTAAGGGACTTTCTGTGGGCTGTGTATTGACTTTCTATGGGGCAGTGTATGGACTTTCTATGGGGCCGTGTATGGGACTTTCTATGGGGCTGTGTATGGACTTTCTGGGGCTGTTGCTTGGTGCTGTGTATTGGACTTTCTATGGGGCTGTGTATGGGACTTTTTATGGGGCTGTGTATTAGACTTTCTATGGGTCTTTGTATGGGACTTTCTATGGGGCTGTGTATTGGACTTTCTATGGGGCTGTGTATGGGACTTTCTATGGGGCTGTGTAGGGGACTTTCTATGGGCTGTGTATTGGACTTTCTATAGGGCTTTGTATGTGACTTTCTATGGGGCTGTGTATTGGATTGCAGGCTGTGTATTGGACTTTCTATGGGGCTGTGTATGAGACTTTCTATGGGACAGTGTATGGGACTTTCTATGGGGCTGTGTATGGGACTTTCTGTGGGGCGTGTATGGGACTTTCTATAGGGCTGTGTATGGGACTTTCTATGGGGCTGTGTATGGACTTTTCTATGGGGCTGCGTTTGGACTGTCTGTGGGCTGTGTATGGGACTCTATGGGGCTGTGTATGGGACTTTCTATGGGCTGTGTATGACTTTCTGGGGCTTGGTATGGACTTTCTTGGGGCAGTGTATGGGACTTTCTATGGGGCTGTGTAGGGGACTTCTATGGGGCTGTGTATTGACCTTCTATGGGTCTGTGTATGGGACTCTATGGGGCTTATACGGACTTTCTATGGGGGTTAATGGACTTTTGTGGGCTGTGTACTGATTGGGCGTGTATTGGACTTTCTATGGGGCTGTGTATGGGACTTTCTATGGGGCTGTGTATTGGACTTTCTATGGGGCAGTGTATGGGACTTTCTATGGGGCTGTGTATGGGACTTTCTATGGGGCTGTGTATTGACCTTTCTATGGGTTCGTGTATGGGACATTCTATGGGCTATATACGGGACTTTCTATGGGGCTGTTTAATGCTTTCTGTGGGGCTGTGTACTGGACTTTCTATGGGCTGTATTGGACTTTCTTGAGGCTGTGTTTGACCTTCTCTAGGGTTGTGTATGGGACATTCTATGGGGCTATATACGGGACTTTCTATGGGGCTGTGTAATGACTTTCTGTGGGCTGGGTACTGGACTTTCTATGGGCTTGTGTATGGGACTTTCTATGGGGCTGTGTATGGGACTTTCTATGGCTGTGTATTGACTTTCTATGGGGCTATGTATGGGACTTTCTATGGGGCTGTGTATAGGACTTTCTATGGGGCTGTGCATGGCACTTTCTATGGGGCTGTGTATGGGACTTTTTATGGGGCTGTGTATGGGACTTTTTATGGGGCTGTGTATGGGACTTTCTATGGGGCTGTGTATGGGATTTCCATGGGGCTGTGTATTGGACTTTCTATGGGGCTGTGTATTGGACTTTCTATGGGGCTGTGCATTGGACTTTCTATGGGGCTGCATATTGGAATTACTATGGGGCTGCGTATTGGACTTTCTATGGGGCTGCATATGGGACTTTGTATTGTGCTGCATATTGGACTTTCTATGGGGCTGTGATGGGACTTTCTATGGGGCTGTGTATGGGACTTTCTATGGGCAGTGTATGGCACTTTTTGGGGCTGTGTATGGGACTTTCTATGGTGCTGTTATTGGCCTTTCTATGGGGCTGTGTATGGGACTTTCTATTGGGCTATATATGGGCACTTTTATGGGGCTTGGTAAGGACTTCCATGGGGCTGTGTATGGGACTTTCTATGGGTCTGTGTATTGGACTTTCTATGGGTCTGTGTATTGGACTTTCTATGGGGCAGTGTATGGGACTTTCTATGGGGCTGTGTATTTGACTTTCTATGGGGCTGTGTATGGGACTTTCTATGGGTCTGTGTATTGGACTTTCTATGGGCTGTGTATGGGACTTTCTATGGGGCTGTGTAAGGGACTTTCTGTGGGGCTGTGTATTTGACTTTCTATGGGCTGGTATGGAACTTCTAGGGGTCTGTGTGTTGGACTTTCTATGGGGTTGTGTATGGGACTTTCTATGGGGCTGTGTAAGGACTTTCTGTGGGGCTGTGTATTGGACTTTCTTATGGGGCAGTGTATTGGACTTCTATGGGGCCGTGTATGGGACTTTCTATGGGGCTGTGTATGGGACTTCCTATGGGGTGTGTATGGACTTTCTGTGGTGCTGTGTATTGGACTTTCTATGGGGCTGTGTAGGACTTTTTAGGGGCTGTGTATATGGAGACTTTCTATGGGGCTTTTGTATGGGACTTTATATGGGGCTGGGTTGACTTTTATGGGGCTGTGTTGGGACTTTCTATGGGGCTGTGTATTGGACTTTCTATGGGGCTGTGTATGGACTTTCTATGGGGCTGTGTATTGGAATTGTAGGCTGTGTATTGGACTTTCTATGGGGCTGTGTATGAGACTTTCTATGGGGCTGCATATTGGACTGTCTGTGGGGCTGTGTATGGGACTTTCTATGGGACTTGTATGGGACTTTCTATGGGGCTGTGTATGGACTTTCTATGGGGCCTGTGTATGACTTCTAGTGGGCAGTGTATGACTTTCTATGGGTGTCTGTGTATGGGACTTTCTATGGGGCTGTGTATTGACTTCTATGGGTCTGTGTATGGGACATTCTATGGGGCTATATACGGGACTTTCTATGGGGCTGTGTATGGGACTTTCTGTGGGGCTGTGTACTGGACTTTCTATGGGGCAGTGTATTGGACTTTCTATGGGGCCGTGTATGGGACTTTCTATGAGGCTGTGTATGGGACTTTCTATGGGGCTGTGTATGGGACTTCTATGGGGCTGTGTATTGGACTTTCTATGTGGCTTATGTATGGGACTTTCTATGGGGCTGTGTATGGACTTTCTATGGGCTGTGCTGGCACTTTCTATGGGGCTGTGTATGGGACTTTTTATGGGCTGTGTATGGGACTTTTTATGGGGCTGTGTATGGGACTTTCTATGGGGCTGTGTATGGGAATTTCATGGGGTTTGTATTGGACTTTCTATGGGGCTGTGTATTGGACTTTCATGGCTGGTGCATTGACTTTCTATGGGGCTGCATATTGGAATTACTATGGGGCTGCGTATTGACTTTCTATGGGGCTGCATATGGGACTTTGTATTGTGCTGCATATTGGACTTTCTATGGGGCTGTGCATGGGACTTTCTATGGGGCTGTGTATTGGACTTTCTATGGGGCAGTGTATGGCACTTTTTATGGGGCTGTGTATGGGACTTTCTATGGTGCTGTGTATTGGCCTTTCTATGGGGCTGTGTATGGGACTTTCTATTGGGCTATATATGTGACTTTCTATGGGGTGCTGTGTAGGACTTTCTATGGGGCTGTGTATTGGACTTTCTATAGGGCTTTGTATGGGACTTTCTATGGGGCTGTGTATTGGAATTGTAGGCTGTGTATGGGACTTTCTATGGGGCTTGTATGAGACTTTCTATGGGGCTGCATATTGGACTGTCTGGGTGGGCTGTGTATGGGACTTTCTATGGGGCTGTGTATGGGACTTTCTATGGGTCTGTGTAGTGGACTTTCTATGGGCTGTGTAGTGGACTTTCTATGGGGCATGTAGGGACTTCTATGGGGCTGTGTATGGACTTTCTATGGGGCTGTGTGTATTGACCTTTCTATGGGTCTGTGTATGGGACATTCTTGGGCTATATACGGGACTTTCTATGGGGCTGTGTAATGGACTTTCTGTGGGGCTGTTACTGGACTTTCTATGGGCAGTGTTTGGACTTTCTATGGGGCGTGTATGGGACTTTCTATGAGGCTGTGTATGGGACTTTCTATGGGGCTGTGTGTATGGACTTTCTATGGGGCTGGTATGATTCATGTGGCTATGTAGACTTTCTAGGGGCTGTGTATAGGACTTTCTATGGGGCTGTGCATGGCACTTTCTATGGGGCTGTGTATGGGACTTTTTATGGGGCTGTGTATGGGACTTTTTATGGGGCTGTGTATGGGACTTTATATGGGGCTGTGTATGGGAATTTCCATGGGGCTTTGTATTGGACTTTCTATGGGGCTGTGTATTGGACTTTCTATGGGGCTGTGCATGGACTTTCTATGGGGCTGCATATTGGATTACTATGGGGCTGCGTATTGGACTTTCTATGGGGCTGCATATGGGACTTTGTTGTGCTGCATATGGACTTTCTATGGGGCTGTGCATGGGACTTTCTATGGGGCTGTGTATTGGACTTTCTATGGGGCAGTGTATGGCACTTTTTATGGGGCTGTGTATGGGACTTTCTATGGTGCTGTGTATTGGCCTTTCTATGGGGCTGTGTATGGGACTTTCTATTGGGCTATATGGGACTTTCTATGGGGCTGTGTAAGGGACTTTATGGGGCTGTGTATGGGACTTCTATGGGTCTGTGTATGGGACTTTCTATAGGTCTGTGTATTGGACTTTCTATGGGGCAGTGTATGGGACTTTCTATGGGCTTTGTATTTGACTTTCTATGGGGCTGTGTATTGGACTTTCATTGTCTGTGTATTGGACTTTCTATGGGGCTGTGTATGGGACTTTCTATGGGGCTGTGTAGGGACTTTCTGTGGGGCTGTGTATTTGACTTTCTATGGGGCTGTGTATGGAACTTTCTATGGGTCTGTGTGTTGGACTTTCTATGGGGTTGTGTATGGGACTTTCTATGGGGCTGTGTAAGGGACTTTCTGTGGGGCTGTGTATTGGACTTTCTATGGGGCAGTGTATTGGACGTTCTATGGGGCCGTGTATGGGACTTTCTATGGGGCTGTGTATGGGACTTTCTATGGGGCTGTGTATGGGACTTTCTGTGTTGCTGTGTATTGGACTTTCTATGGGGCTGTGTATGGGACTTTTTATGGGGCTGTGTATTAGACTTTCTATGGGGCTTTTATGGGACTTTATATGGGGCTGTGTATTGGACTTTCTATGGGGCTGTGTTGGGACTTTCTATGGGGCTGTGTATTGGACTTTCTATAGGGCTTTGTATGGGACTTTCTATGGGGCTGTGTATTGGAATTGTAGGCTGTGTATTTGACTTTCTATGGGACTGTGTATGAGACTTTCTATGGGCTGTGTATAGGACTTTCTATGGGCTGTGTATTGGACTTTGGGACTTTCTATGGGGCTGTGTATGGGACTTTCTATGGAGCTGTGTATTGGACATTCTATGGGGCTGTGTATGGGACTTTCTCTGGGGCTGTGTATTGGACTTTCTATGGGGCTTTGTATGGGACTTTCTATGGGGCTATATATGGGACTTTCTATGGGGCTGTGTATTGGCCTTTCTATGGGACAGTGTATGGGACTTTCTATGGGGCTGTGTTTAGACTAGCAGGCTGTGTATTGGACTTTCTATGGGGCTGTGTATGGGACTTTCTATGGGCTGTGTATTGGACTTTCTGGTGTGGTGGACTTTCAGGGCTGTGGATGGGACTTTCTATGGGGCCTGTGGATGGGACTTTCTATGGGGCTTGTATTGGACTTGCAGGCTGTGTATTAGACTTTCTATGGGGCTTGTATTGGACTTTCTAAAAAGTTAGTTTATACTTGAGTGGAGAGGTTTTCCTGGTTTGTCAGTCAAAAATAAGTATATTGGGGGCGGCTTATACTTGAGTATATACGTATGTAATTTAGGGATGCTTTAATTCACAATATCTATATGTACATTAAGCATAAAATGTGTATGAGAACCCCCAACATGGAATTCTTACTCCCATGGCCCTTAATTATACATACAAAATACATAAAAATATATCTGATGTGTTGTTATTGGTGTTAGAAAATGTCAACAATATTGAATATCCCCGTACACTAATAATAGTGCATGTACTCTTTCTTTAAAAAATCTTGATATTTTTGTAAGCAAAGATTATCTTTACAAGTTCATATGTTTTAGGAGGGCTCTTAAAAGGGGTGTGTCCACCCTTAAAACACTTGTCAAAACCCCAAATGTCATTTTTTCACTTTATTACATGCATTTCTCACCAAATATTTAAAAGACTGTAAACTGAAAATAATAAATAATTTCCCAACTAATCACTGATAATAAGGAGAAATTACACCAATCTTAAAGCTGCTTTTTTCCCCGTCTCTGATCTATCTATCTCTTATTGTTTTTTTTTTTTAGCTCTGGGAGTTTTACCTTTAAAGGGGGCGGGGAAAGCTAGTCAGTAAAGAACTGTCAATCACCCAGCCCCTGGCACACTACATGTAGAATGTTCCATTCTATAAAAGTAAAGCTTATTTCTCTGTCACTGTGGGACAATTGATTCAGCATTAAGATCAGGAAAAGAAATAAGCATTATCTGTTACTTTGTGCTCCTCTTTCTGTGCCTGCAGCTACACCTAATCCTGCAGTTATCTGGCAGCTGCTGTCTGTGTTACTGAAGTCCCAATGTACAGTAGTACTGTACCTTGAAGAAATCAATTACAAAGTCCCCCCCCCACACACACAAACACCGTCAAACTCCAACAGCTAAATTAAATCTTACTTGATCAGTTATTAAAGCTGCCAAGTGCTGATTACCTTCCCATAGCAAAGCAGTTTTTACTTTCACTATAACACTAAATTACTGGGTGAATGTCTATTCCTGTGAGGGCTCAGGTCAACCTCACTGCACTTGCTCCACACTCTATCTGTGCCCCAGATTTTTGGAGGGGGTATCACAAGAGAGGAGAAATGCATAATAACTAGGAGTGAGCTAAACAGGCCATGAGATCTAGTGACAGGGAGTACTGAGAGCAAAACGGATCAAGTTCTTGCAGCACTAAAAATATAGAAAACAATCATTTTTTTACTTCAGTGTCCCTTTAATGATAAGTATCACTCCTTTTCTCTTCCCTTGCTCAAGATTTTTAGAGAACTTGAACATAGGCAGAGGAACAGCAGTGGAAATAGCAGTCAACAAACACGAATATATAAAACTGGAACACTTACGCAGGTGCTCCTGAGTCCCTGGCTCAGGTGTAAACACAATAGTAATGTTTCTCAAGTGAAAAAACATCACTAAAGGAGAAACAACATATATAAAATAGCACTCTGTGGGAAGGAACGAAAGACCAGAGAAATTCTAATTAGGATTTTATAGAAATAGCAGGCAATCATTGACTGGGATGTCAGCAGTCACAGCCCCGTTGACTGCATGGGAGGAGATATAAGGGATAATACGCTACCTACAGTGTAATATAAGGATATTACGCCACCGAGGAGTTCATGACCTATATACAGGTCATGGAACTCCTAGGTGAAGTAAATCCATATATTACACTGTAGGTAGCGTATTATTTCTTATAATGCATAAGGCCAGGCAAAAATAACCTCCCACTACCACTGTGTCTTCCCCTTCCTGTATTAGTCATTTATATAGGAATCCCTGTTTAATTTATAATAGTTAATTACTGTTCCTATCAAAAGAGAAAGAGATTGAACATTGTCGTCAAGAATAAACAGGGATTCCTATATAAATAATAATACGAGGGAGGGGGAGACAGTGGGGGGGCAGTAGAATACAGGAAATCACTCAATGACATCACTGAGTGATGTAATATAGATTCTCTCCACTGCACCTTCCATTGAAAATGCCTAGCCTTATTTTTTATATAATAATTATACTGACTATCTGGTTAGTAATACTTTACATCTAATGGAATTTGGGCATTTTTTTAGGATGGACATACCCTTTAAATATGATAATATAGAGGTTCAGGATCCTATAAAATGAGGAATCACCTAAAGTTAACCTTGATTTTAATGCTTCTTAAGTGAAACACAATTGAATTAAATTATTAATATGTAGATCTTTATTACACTGGATAGGGCATCTTTTGCATTATCAATGCATTAAAAGAATGTCTGTCATAACTGCTTTGTAATTGGTCTTACAGCAAATGTTGGATGTCTATAAACTAGAGTAATCACATTTCAGAAGAAGGCAAATCACTAGTCACGGGTTTAGATCAACAAGTGGGCCTCAAAATGTTGAAAATGCTAATTCTTAGAAATGTTACTGCAGACATTTAGATCTTGGGGATTGTTTGGAATGCCTATGAATTAAACATCTATGTACATTTAAAGTAAACAGTAAACAGCAAAATGTTTTCCTTAGCATCTTTTTTATAACCATTCAGCAGAGCACACAAGATATATTACTGTACTTATAATGTCTGCTCAGAGACCATATGGTCTAGGAAGAAATTAAACTGCTTAAGGGTAGATCTGTTTGCTTGTGCTGTGGAGTGTCTTGCCGGGAGACATGCTATGTTTTTGTACATAAGGATATAATGTCCGAGCTGAAGCTCTTGTCCTTTAATTAGGTGTATCCATTAGAGGAAATCCTCCAAGTCAGGTGTTAAATCCAACTTAAATCCAACTTATTTGAATTTTGAAATCTAATGAGAGAACTCCAGAGATTTTGGGTCTCTTGACTGAATAGGGTTTTATAAGCGCGATTCCGATCGGAAGGGACGCAAGATGGACATCCCTGTATTAGAGAGTTATGAAAGAATAATAAGGAGTTTGTCAAAAGATCCGAATCTGAATGCCTGAACCGAGATTAGTCACATTGACATGTCTGTATATTCTGCTACTAGCATATATTATTTACCCATTGAGAGATTCAGCAACCTGACTCTTTTGTCAGACTGCTAAAGCAGAAGGCCCCTGATAATTTAAAGCAAATGATGAAAAACACGCAATAATGAAAGAGAACTAAAATCTGGCGATTTGGCATTAATCTACTGGTCTTTTGACATTGACTCATTCTTAGCAAGTAAGAAAATGGTTCCCAATGAAATGATCCTGCTTTCGATGATGCCATTCGTGTCTCTTCTGGTTTCTGTGATGTGTCTTGTATCTTCGTAGGTGTGGGGTCTACATATTTGTCATTTGTTTGACATCACTCCAACTGGCTGTTTTGATGCTAGATGAGAAGAGGGTTACAAGCAGTGTTACTGTTGGGGATACATTGTGCTAAAACTTGTGGCTTTTAGAAATTGAACCATTTTAATGGTAAAACTGGCAAGTCAAGTTTTTTGTTTGAAGGGTGGACATGCCCTTTAAATTGGGTTATTATAATATTAACCAATTACATTTTTAAAAAAGGTCACTTAATGCAGATAATGGCTAGTGGCTAATTTGTTGGGCCTTATGGTCAATCAAAGTATAGGAGACCTTGCCAGTATATGTTTTCATTTTCACAACCAGGCTACAGTAGCAATTTAAAGCTAGAGGTCTCTAACTTATCTCCACGTTTTCATGTAAAGGAGAACGAGGTTTCTTAAAGTGTTTTTTTCTTCAAGTCTTTCTCCCTGCAAAGACTGAAAACCTCTGTTTCGAGAGCCAGGCGTGTCTAGCAATGTTAACAATCTATGATAATAATAAAAAAACAAGAAATACATGATGCATGACAAAAAAGGCAAGGATGCATGTCAAAGGTATTACTTTCAAGTTCTGTATACGGAAATTTTTTCCTGTGCTAAATTAGGAGTTATTGATGGATGGAAATGTCCAACATATGACACACAAAAAATGTAAATATCTTTGCAAAACTATTGGTTGAAAGTACAATCAAGTATTTTCAAACCTGAAAGAGAGAAATGAAACCTGTGTTATTTCCCACATCCCAGAACGCACTAAAAATTGATTTGTCTATGGGGCTGTGTATGGGACTTTCTATGGGGCTGTGTATTGGACTTTCTATGGGGCTGTGGATGGGACTTTCTATGGGGCTGTGGATGGGACTTTCTATGGGGCTGTGTATTGGACTTGCAGGCTGTGTATTAGACTTTCTATGGGGCTGTGTATTGGACTTTCTAAAAAGTTAGTTTATACTTGAGTGGAGAGGTTTTCCTGGTTTGTCAGTCAAAAATAAGTATATTGGGGGCGGCTTATACTTGAGTATATACGGTATGTAATTTAGGGATGCTTTAATTCACTAATATCTATATGTACATTAAGCATAAAATGTGTATGAAGAACCCCCAAACATGGAATTTCTTACTCCCCATGGCCCTTAATTATACATACAAAATACATAAAAATATCTGATGTGTTGTTATTGGTGTTAGAAAATGTCAACAATATTGAATATCCCCGTACACTAATAATAGTGCATGTACTGCTTTCTTTAAAAAATCTTGATATTTTTTGTAAGCAAAGATTATCTTTAACAAGTTCATATTGTTTTAAGAGGGCTTCTTAAAAGGGTGTGTCCACCCTTAAAACACTTGTCAAAACCCCAAATGTCATTTTTATCACTTTATTACATGCATTTCTCACCAAATATTTAAAAGACATGTAAACTGAAAATAAATAAATAATTTCCCAACTAATCACTGAGTAATAAGGAGAAATTACCACCAATCTTAAAGCTGCTTTTTTCCCCGTCTCTGATCTATCTATCTCATTGTTTTTTTTTTTTAGCTCTGGGAGTTTTACCTTTAAAGGGGGCGGGGCAAAGCTAGTCAGTAAAGAACTGTCAATCACCCAGCCCCTGGCACACTACATGTAGAAATGTTCCATTCTATAAAAGTAAAGCTTATTTCTCTGTCACTGTAGGGACAATTGATTCAGCATTAAGATCAGGAAAAGAAATAAGCATTATCTGTTACTTTGTGCTCCTCTTTCTGTGCCTGCAGCTAACACCTAATCCTGCAGTTATCTGGCAGCTGCTGTCTGTGTTACTGAAGTCCCAATGTACAGTAGTACTGTACCTTGAAGAAATCAATTACAAAGTCCCCCCCCCAACACACACAAACACCGTCAAACTCCAACAGCTAAAATTAAATCTTACTTGATCAGTTATTAAAGCTGCCAAGTGCTGATTACCTTCCCATAGCAAAGCAGTTTTACTTTCACTATAACACTAAATTACTGGGTGAATGCTATTCCTGTATGAGGGCTCAGGTCAACTCCACTGCACTTGCTCCACACTCTAGCTGTGCCCCAGATTTTTGGAGGGGGTATGCACAGAGAGAGGAGAAATGCATAATAACTAGGAGTGAGCTAAACAGGCCATGAGATCTAGTGACAGGGAGTACTGAGAGCAAAAACGGATCAAGTTCTTGGCAGCACTAGAAATATAGAAAACAATCATTTTTTTACTTCAGTGTCCCTTTAATGATAAGTATCACTCCTGTTCTCTTCCCTTGCTCAATGAATTTTTAGGAACTTGAACATAGGCAGAGGAGACAGCAGTGGAAATAGCAGTCAACAAACACGAATATATAAAAACTGGAACACTTACGCAGGTGCTCCTGAGTCCCCTGGCTCAGGTGTAAACACAATAGTAATGTTTCTCAAGTGAAAAACATCACTAAAGGAGAAACAACATATATAAAATAGCACTCTGTGGGAAGGAACGAAAGACCAGAGAAATTCTAATTAGGATTTTATAGAAATAGCAGGCAATCATTGACTGGGATGTCAGCAGTCACAGCCCCAGTTGACTGCATGGAGGGAGGATATATAAGGGATAATACGCTACCTACAGTGTAATATAAGGATATTACGCCACCGAGGAGTTCCATGACCATATATACAGGTCATGGAACTCCTAGGTGAAGTAAATCCATATATTACACTGTAGGTAGCGTATTATTTCTTATAATGCATAAGGCCAGGCAAAAATAACCTGCCCACTACCACTGTGTCTTCCCCTTCCTGTATTAGTCATTTATATAGGAATCCCTGTTTAATGTATAAATAGTTAATTACTGTTCCTATCAAAAGAGAAAGAAGGATTGAACATTGTCTGTCAAGAATAAACAGGGATTCCTATATAAATAAATAATACAGGGAGGGGGAGACAGTGGGAGGGGCAGTAGAATACAGGAAATCACTCAATGACATCACTGAGTGATTGTAATATAGATTCTCTCCACTGCACCTTCCCATTGAAAATGCCTAGCCTTATGTTTTATATAATAATTATACTTGACTATCTGGTTAGTACTTTACATCTAATGGAATTTGGGCATTTTTTTAGGATGGACATACCCTTTAAATATGATAAATATAGAGGTTCAGGATCCTATAAAATGAGGAATCACCTAAAGTTAACCTTGATTTTAATGCTTCTTAAGTGAAACACAATTGAATTAAAATTATTAAATATGTAGATCTTTATTACACTGGATAGGGCATCTTTTGCTTTCAATGCATTAAAAGAATGTCTGTCATAACTGCTTTGTAATTGGTCTTACAGCAAATGTTGGATGTCTATAAACTAGAGTAATCACATTTCAGAAGAAGGCAAATCACTAGTCACGGGTTTAGATCAACAAGTGGGCCTCAAAATGTTGAAAATGCTAATTGCTTAGAAATGTTTACTGCAGACATTTAGATCTTGGGGATTGTTTGGAATGCCTATGAATTAAACATCTATGTACATTTAAAAGTAAACAGTAAACAGCAAAATGTTTTCCTTAGCATCTGTTTTATAACCATTCAGCAGAGCACACAAGATATATTACTGTACTTATAATGTCTGCTCAAGAGACCATATGTCTAGGAAGAAATTAAACTGCTTAAGGGTAGATCTGTTTGCTTGTGCTGTGTGAGTGTCTTGCCGGGAGACATGCATATGTTTTTGTACATAAGGAATATAATGTCCGAGCTGAAGCTCTTGTAGCCTTTAATTAGGTTGTATCCATTAAGAGGAAATCCTCCAAGTCAGGTGTTAAATCCAACTTAAATCCAACTTATTTGAATTTTGAAATCTAATGAGAGAACTCCAGAGATTTTGGGTCTCTTGACTGAATAGGGTTTATTAAAGCAGCGATATCCGATCGGAAGGGACGCAAGATGGACATCCCTGTATTAGAGAGTTATGAAAGAATAATAAAGGAGTTTGTCAAAAGATCCGAATCTGAATGCCTGAAGCCGAGATTAGTCACATTGCTGTATATTCTGCTACTAGCATATATTATTTACCCATTGAGAGATTCAGCAAACCTGACTCTTTTGTCAGACTGCTAAAAGCAGAAGGCCCCTGATAATTTAAAGCAAATGATAGAAGAAACACAGCAAATAATGAAAGAGGAACTAAAATCTGGCGAATTTGGGCAATTAATCTTACTTGGTCTTCTTGACATTGACTCATTCTTAGCAAGTAAGAAAAATGGTTCCAAATTGAAATGATGACAACTGCTTTTCGATTGATGCTCATTCTCCGGGTGGTCAGTAATATTTTGTCATTTGGTTTGACATCACATCCAACTGGCTGTTTTGATGCTAGATTGAGAAGAGGGTTACAAGCAGTGTTACTGTTGGGGATTACATTGTGCTAAAACTTGTGGCTTTTAGAAATTGAACCATTTTTAAATGGTAAATAACTGGCAAGTCAAGTTTTTTGTTTGAAGGGTGGACATGCCCTTTAAATTGGGTTATTATGAAATATTAACCAATTACATTTTTAAAAAAGGTCACTTAATGCAGATAATGGCTAGTGGCTAATGTTGTGGCCTTATGGTCAATCAAAGTATAGGAGACCTTGCCAGTATATGTTTTCATTTTTCACAACCAGGCTACAGTAGCAATTTAAAGCTAGAGGTCTCTAACTTATCTCCACGTTTTTCATGTAAAGGAGAACGAGGTTTCTTAAAGTGTTTTTTTCTTCAAGTCTTTCTCCCTGCAAAGACTGAAAACCTCTGTTTCCGAGAGCCAGGCGTGTCTAGCAATGTTAACAATCTATGATAATAATAAAAAAAACAAGAAATACATGATGCATGACAAAAAAGGCAAGGATGCATGTCAAAGGTATTACTTTCAAGTTTCTGTATACGGAAATCTTTTTTCCTGTGCTAAATTAGGAGTTATTGATGGATGGAAATGTCCAACATATGACCACAAAAAATGTAAATATCTTTGCAAAACTATTTGGTTGAAAGTACAATCAAGTATTTTCAAACCTGAAAGAGAGAAATGAAACCTTGTTATTTCCCACATCCCAGAACGCACTAAAAATTGATTTGCATAATATTCCTTGACAACGAGCTTCTACAGTTCTGCGCTAGTTTTCACTCCTTAGATCCCTAAGCTCAAAATACAATGCATATGTATAATTAAACAAATCCGGGCTTTATAAAGTATTTGTTTTCTAAACAAAATGTCACATTAGATGAAACATGGATAAATGGTTCAAAAATAACCACCATACATATTGAAAGCATACTGGAAGTAAGGTTTAAGGGATAATACCTTACATGTGTTATGGAATGTAAAATTTTCTTAGTGATTTGTATAAATTCTGCATTTTCATTGCAGTATTTTCAAATCATTTCTTTTAGGCCTTTGTTCTTGGTCTTTTATTTATTATAGAGTCATTTATACTAAAGAAAAAATGTTCAAGTTTTTAATCAAGGGGTCTTGGTAAACTAGTGCACTGTTCCATAAGATATACCCTACACTAATAGGCAAAAGCGTATTTTATGCACCACCAATGCTAAAAGTAGGCTTGATATATTTGTGGAATATACAAATCCTAAAGGATTCAAATAAGTAAGTGGATATGTTTGCATAAAACAAGCATCGTAAGGCTTTGCCAAAGTAAATAAGAAGAAAACCCCCAAAACTTACAGTTTGCAACATATTATCTTCCTCTGCAGTCTACATTTTTTGAGTATGCAGATCCCTAATATATTTGTACAGACAGTTTATTTGTTTATTCGTGTACAACACAGTATAATATCTATATCACAAATTAACTGAATAGTGTCTTTGTACTATATTTTGTTTATTGTTGTGCCATGAAACAATATTTCCTAAAAGTTGATAAAGAAACCATAGGATGGAATTTCATTAACAAATAAAACAGAAGAATTTAAATCAAAACATACAATAATGAAAAAAATATATTTAAATAGAATACTAACATAAAAATAAGACTGTATGGATGCTATAATTCATAATTTAAGCTGTATCTTTCACCTCCCAATTCAAATATATTCTGGAAAAATTGCCTACCTACTTCTGCAGGTTTCTCTCTTGCTGAGTTTTGCAGCCCTCCTAACAAAGAGTGTCCAAGACACTTCTACATTGTTACACATGCTAGAGTACCGTATATACCCGAATATAAGCAGAAGTTTTAAGGTTTTAAAATTAGTCTAAAAACCTTACCTCGGATTATATTCGGGTCAAGATCCCGATCACGGCAGGGAGAGAGGAACAGGACAGCCAGAAGAACAAGAACAGGTGCGCACACATAAGTGCAGCTACGGATCACAGAAGGAGCATATGGTAACAAAGGGGGGACCTGGTGAAAGGGCAAGAATGGGACTCTGCTGTGACATATACCGTACCTCACTTACTTTACTACCCTCCCCTGATGTGTTGGATTCCAGCACTGTGAAGTGTGCAACCCACTGGTTGTATATAGAGACTGTGACATAGACTTGGTATGAGGTAAGCTACCTCTAACTAAGTCCTGGAGCTCTTTCCCCAATATTATTGTTAAGGTTGTGTGTACTGGTTCTGTGGGGTCTATGGGATTAGAGGTGGGCAGGAACATTTGTGGTTTGATTAACTTTGGAATCCAGGTGTTTACAAAACTACAACTCCCAGCAACCAAAGCAAGCTGGGAGTTTTAGTTTCCAAACATCCGGAGTGCCAAGGAATTGGCTGTTACTTCCATTTCCTTAAAGAGGAATTGTGTCTCCAACTGTGGTCTTGATTTTAAATAAAAGTCCGGGTTCCTACCTTGAAAATGAGCCATCTCTCTACCACCTCTCTACGTGCTGCTCAGCCAAAGATGTGAAAAAAAAATAACTGTTCAGAAAGTTTGGGGGTGGGATGCTCTAAATCTGGGTCACAATTTCTAGTTCCTCCTTCTAATGTGCAGTTGGCACATGCTCAGTGCAGGAGAAAGCATAAGAAACCAGGAAGAGATCGAGTTACAGTGACTGAAGTAGGACTTAAGAGAGGGGGAGAACAGCACAGCCCACAGCAGGTAGTGTGTAAGTTCTGTAAATATAACATTAATGTCATGGGGACTGTCACATGTTTCAGAGCAGGAAGCAGGAAGTGCAGGGGAATTGGTGATGGTGCTATCATATCAAACATAAAATGTAAAATATCTTCAAAACTATGTAAAACAAAAATAAAGTAAATTGCAAAAATAATAAGTAATTCTTGTCAGTTTACGTAAAGTAATTTTTGGACCACTGTTACCCTTTTAAATGAACAAGGGATGGGGAGCAGATTCAACACTGCAGTGGTTTATGGTTAGAGGCAAGTCATGTATCCGCCACACGGAATTTACTTAGTGATGAGGCTAATGCCTATCATACAGGAAATTAATTTCTTTTCAGGTGGAATGGGAAATAAAAATGTAAATACAACCTTTGTCCACATGGGTTCCATGTTAATTCCTTTGCTACATGCTTTTGTGTGAGAAATTACCATGATACTTAATGTAGATGTTGTTTATCAAGGTGCAGTTAAATTGATTTTAAAATACAAATGTTGCCAATGATTATTACTGCTTAAAATGATTTATTATTCATATGTGAATGCAAAGCCTCTTTTTTAAGCAGCAATCTCTCCAGTGTCCTAACCTAAACCCTCTTAGCTCAACCTTAATTAATCATGTTTAAATGGCAATTGGAAATTACACAAAGCTTTATAATTGTGTTAGCAAAGCTGAAACTCATTATTTCTTATGAAAATTCTTGTAAATAGCCATTGCTCAAATTGCAAGATACTGGCACTCTAAAAGCCCGATTTAGTTTATGTGAAAATAAAGAAACCAAGCCTAAATAGAGGTGGGGGGGTTCCACAACAACTGTCTGCAATGTACAATGCTGTTTTGGCACCTTACCCTGGCTGTTCCTATAACACCTCTTAGCCACAATGCAATCACACCTCGCATTCAGAAGGTCCCTAACACCTGGCTGTGATATGCTAATTGGGATTTTCCAGGGTACCTAATTGCCACAGATTCTTGTACAAGTCATTCTGAATTGAGAAAGCCAGTCGGATGACTAGCGAAACATCTTCAAGAACTAAACTTTAAGTCCAGTTGATCTAACTGAATACAACAGATATTGAGGCGCTAATCTTTCCTCAGATTTCTTGAAAAATGCAAACTAAAAATGGGGTTGGCTTAAAATTTTCCACCTGGCCCAATCTTTTCTTTTCCGATAAACCGCTTGACATTGTTTTCCAGTTTTCAAATGATCCAATAATTTGATTGGATAGCTCAAAAAGTCGATACCATAATGGGAGGCTTGACATAAAAAGAGTGTAAACTAAATATTTTACACCATGTTGGTTGTAACTTTACATGACTACATTGTACTGTCTATCAGGATAACAAAGTATTGTTGTTTTAGCTTGACACCTTTTTTGTAAAAATGTATTGTCTTTTTTATTTTACAATGCTACAGCATGAATTGTAACAGTTTATCTCCAACTTCTAAAATCTTTATATATTGAGCCTGGGATATAACAAAACATTAATTCATGTTTCTAATGGTTTGATATCATAGGATAGAAAAAGACTTTAATATTATAGGAACAGAATAAACTGCTGAAATACAGATTTAAATTGAAATCAATATGAATTATATGACTAGCTATTTAACACGTAAACGCATGTAAAATATATTACTACATTATACAGGGATTGTATTTAAGGAATTTTAAAATAAATGAATAAAAGTTCTAAATAATTTGAATAAAAATCTTAAAATGTATGAGCTAGAAAAGAATTGCAGAACCCCTGCTCTTCCCTTTGTTCTGACTGCTCTGCAGCTGTTAATATGAGGTAGAGGAGACATCAACTGGTTCTCACCATGAGTATTACTTACAAACTCTGCAAAGATCACTTTCTTCTTTAAGGTAAAGGCCTGTACGCACATATGATTGCTGGGACTACCCGCAACGCACAATGGTGTTACGGAACAGCCATTTCATCTGACTTTCCTTAGATGTATGGGCAAAACATATAGATGTTAGAACTTACACCATGTATAGCCAGACGAAACAACCTTTCAGTACACCATCGTGGGTCAGCCCCCGCGATCGCACGTGTGTACGAATCTTAAGTCTTTTGACTGCAGTTTCCTACTTTTTTGCATAAAAAATAGAAAATCAGGGCCACCTCAGACAGTGATGTGTTCCTCCATACTTCCATACAAATGTGTACAAATAAGGCAGAAAAAGGAAGTGAGTTCTGGACAGAAATGATAAAGGGTGAATCTTTTTAATGTAGTCACTGCGAGTAGAGAAACTAAAGGCCTTATTTTTCAAAGTGCCATATCTATGAATAGAGATCAGACAATAATTGTGCCAGCTGAAAGTTGGTGAATAGCTTGAGGTGGTTGCACAAGTGTCTATTGTGATAGTCTTGATAATCCACAGCAAGCAAGGGGTTAGTAACGCTAACCAATCGTGAATCAGTTAGTGTGACTTTAACCCGTAGCGGACGTGCTTTCAGAATATGCACTGTATACATGCTGACACTGGCACATGCTCGGTGGATTGGCTAATAGCTCTGTGCTGTAATTTTGAAGGAGAACAAGCATTAGATAGACAGAAATATAAGGACTTTTCTGTGACATTTCCGATTTTGCTAAATTTTGCATCAATGTTTGCATCAAAATTGGACCAACTCAACCGGTTCAATTTTGCTTCCAATGGTCGTTTAAAAACAAACCGAATCAATATCAGCCGTAAAGCCTTTGGTGAAAACAGTTTTCAGGGCTAAGCAATCTTAAAAGTTATATATTATATTTTAGCCATGTTAATTTTATATGATGTGTCTCAAAACAATATAATTATTTTCATTTAACTTCAAAAACATCGTAAAATTTTCAGATATATGGCCGATGTATGGCTAGCATTGTGACACCACGATGTTTTGCATATCCTAATTGAAGGCTTTGGATAAATAGCACGTGGTATAGCTGGTAGGACTATAACTAGTGTTGGAGGTTGTGATTATGGTTGTTTATAGGGCTGTAAATTACATCCATTGGATGAATGAGTCAATTGGAAAGTGTTATTCTCCTTTAATAGACTATGGATTTTAGACTTGACAAAAATCAAAAGGAAAAATTTCTAGATTTCAATCAAAAGTCTCCTAGGACTGTTGGTTTACTAGACATTATAAATAAAGGCTGTTTATTAGTGGTGCTCAGATTTGCATTCAGAAACGAGGTGGAAGCACACTCACAAGTACAAAATTCCTGATTTATTATAATTAATGCTGAAATATACACAACGTTTTGGGAGTTATTCCCCTTCTTCACTTGAATAACCCCCCAAACAGCATGTATATTTTAGCATTTATTACAATAAATCACAATTATAATAAATTGCACATTTTCCTTGAATGAGTGTGCTTCCACCTTGTTTGTGAATTTAGATTTTGAAACAAGCCACAAGAATGTGGAATTCACCTCTAATTATTCCCAGGACTGTGGCTCAAACTTGCTAATTATTGGATTGCTTGAATTAGGCTCAATTCAGTTTGAGGCCTATTCAGCCATACTGGGGAAAATACAGAATTAGGGTTCGCTAAATCTTAAACCGAACTTTGTATACGTTTATATTTTACATATAATTATACAAAATTCCAGTTTTCAGCTTTGTTTGTCAAGGTTGAAAAATGGATATTTCTGTGATATACACATAATCCCCAGTTTCTAGTAGATCTGTCATTAAATAAGAAGATAGTCTGCAGCTCTGTAAAGCTGGACATATACCAGCAGATGTTCTTCCAAACCACTCAAAGCCTCCCATCTTTCCGCGGATGCCACTTAAAATGGGGACTGAAGATGAGGGTTAGATGGGGGTTAGTTGAAAATTTTCAACCTGGCCCGATCTTCATTTTTCTTTTTTTGATAAACCAGTCGATCAAAAAAAACAGAAAAAGGTTTTCGATATTTTCAGCGATCCAAATAAAGCGCCGCGGATTTATCCTGTTCGCGAACGGCAGATTTTCTGGATTTTCCGCCTTCCGAACTTCCAAATCGCGAATTTCTCTTATTTATACAAGGATTTCTCTTATTTTCGTAAATACGTATTTTTGAAAATTTTCGAAAACTTACTTTTCGAAAATATGAGAAATCTCGTAATTTCGAGGATATTTTTCATTTAATGGGTCCGCTCATGGATTTTCAAATTTTTTCATTTTTTCGAGAATTCGCGGATCCTCGAGCGGACTGGATTTTGCAAAGTTCGGACATCTCTAATGGTGAACAGATAATAGAATGATTATTAAAGAGCACCCTTCATTCCTTCCCTCATATTTCAGTATGATTTCCTTTCATGGAAATAAACATCAACAGTAACTGAAATGCTGAAACATTACAAGCAGTTCCGGCAGTTAGAGGGCTATGGATTCCCAGATGGAACAGAAAGTAATGAACACACAAATGGTTCCTAAATAAACACTCCAAATGTCCTTCACAATGATCCTAACATTAGGCAGGTGGATCATTCTGCGCTGGGAGATGGCAGATGAGTGGAACTGCTACATTGAAATGTCAAAAACGTTAATGTTTGATCTGGTATATTTGCAGGTGGATGTTTTGCATTTCCTATTACATTGGAACAAATCAGTGGTTTTCTTAATGTATGTTTCTGCTTATAAAATGATAAATATAATCACGGCGGGAGGGAAAGTAAATGGTGTAATAGCCATGTTCACTGTTACCATGCAATCCACAGGAAAAAGAAATTAGACCTACAGTATATAGGGGGAAATTATATAAAGCAACCGGAGCCATAAAGATCAGAATTTAACTAATTAATTTTATGTAACCAACTACTGATGGGATCATCTTCTTAAAGGGGGGCCCAAGAGTAAAAAAAGGTTTCCCCCATTAACAATGTGGCGGCTGTGCGACCGCAAGGGGTGTTGGGGGTTTGCAGTCCTCGGCTCCTGTCTTCGTGGTCTTCAGGAGAAAGAGGTAAGTTAAGTTAACAATCTGTGTCTGGCTGTTTGCTCTGTGGGCAATTTACCAATATGTGTGAGCATTTGACCTAACTTTGTGGACACTTGTGTTTACTAATTTATGTGGGTACTTATGTTTACCAGTCTGTGTGGACACTTTTCCAGTCTGTGTGGGCACTTTACTAGTCTGTGTGGACACTTAGGTTTACTAATCCATGAAGGAACTTTACCAGTCTGTGTGGACACTTAACCAATCTGTGTAAGCACTTTACCAATCCATGTGGGAGCTTTACCAATCTGTGTAAGCACTATACCAATCTGTGTGGGAACTTTACAAGTTTGTGTAGGTAATCTGTTTGGGAACTTTACCAATCTGTGTGGGCATTTTGCCAATCTCTGTGGAAAATGTACTAATTTGTTTTAATTTACAAAACAAATACTAATTTTTCTGGAATGACACCCACTGCTTGGTTGCATTTTCTTGGGAAAGTTGTCTCCTGACCTTGAATTGGATTAGTTTTACAGGCTTACACTTTCACCCACCTACTGGCTTTTAACAAGAAAGAAAGTTGGCCTCCCATCCAATGCTTAGAATTCAAGGCATAAGACCTCCAATTAAAGGGATGTGTTGGGGGTGCAGCTATCACAAGGACACTTGGTCTATCCTTAAAAGATCAAAGATTGAGAATAGTCAAAGTGTATGGTAGATGTTTTTTATTACACTTGCAAGCCTATCCATCTAGACAATGTTTGTTCTGGTTTTCAAGGGCATCTAATTCTGTTAAATAATTGGTGACATTATGATTTCCATATTAAACAATGAAGCTTATATATATGGTCAAATCAGTCATGACTTGGAAACTACACAAGGATATCAGCAGCACACAAAATATTACTTGAAACAGGTTATCCAGAACACAAATACAGTACATCTAGGCAGATGTACATCTCTTCGTACAGAAATGGTTTTGTGAAGAAGAAGGCTTTTCAGAACACAAATTGTTCAGAGAGAAAAGGGACTTTCAGCACAACATTAGTTTCAGGCAGCACTTCCACTTAAAGGTTGCTTATACATGCACCAGCCTTCCAAGAATGGTTATTTTGCTTTGTAACTGGGGTTAAAGATGATAAAAATACTTTTCAAGTTGCTACTTTATATCCCTCCTTTCTGACACACCAGAACGAACAGGAGCTGTGCACCAATGTTCTATACACTGAGGGGGTATATCGACCGTCAATGACTACCGGACCTAGGCATCTATATCGTGGACCCTCCGATATCCACTTGGCAGAGGATAGCACTTCCTAGCATCTAAGTCCGCCATCATTCACATGACTTAAACCAATCCTTATATGCCTATCTTTCATTCAGGCATGCCACAATTTTAACAGACTCATAGGGTCCACTAGGTCTAAAGGAATTTAGATTGTAAATATATCTCTGCTCAGACATATATTTATGATCTGAAAAAGAAATCTGCAAAAAAACTTTTTATATATCCCCTACCAGAGTATTTTCCTTCTTCTAAGGGGTGTGATAGATACTTTTGTTCCCTGAACAGAGACTTGGAGAGTGAGCATGAAGGGGTGTGATGTCATCAAAACTAGACCTGGAGCACTCACAGGATGCTAACCACACTGGACTTAGATGCTCGGAGGTGCTATCCCTTGCTAAGTTGATATTGGAGGGAAAAGTGTAGTCCATGGTGTAGATGCCTAGGTCCAGTAGTTGGTCACATCCGCAGTATATAGAACTTTGGTGCTCAGCTCCTGTTTGTTAAGGTGTTCCAGAACAAAGGGATATAAAGTAGCAACTTTATTGTTATCATCCTTTACCCCAGTTTGGTTCTGTGCGACAGCTAATGGATACTTTCTGTCTATTTTTTAGTGTTGAAACTGCAGCTAATGGACACTAGTTATATGTTTTACAGTATTTAGGTAACAGACACCTATTAAAATTTGTGACTTCATTTTAGGGTCTATTTAATGGAATATCAGGGCGATGCACCATGAGGCAAACCACTCCTGTTCTTCATTGTGGTGGCTGCATGGCCAGCGCGGAAGTTATGTGCACAGGGGCCGCAAGCTATGTTATAAGCGGCATTCTATTATGGCAATTTAAATGGCAGCTAATAGCTGGCAAGTTATCATTAGAGATGTCCGAACTTCGCAAAATCCGGTCCGCTCGAGGATCCGCGAATTTTCATAAAATTCGAAAATCCGCGAGCGGACCCATTAAAATGAAAAATATCCTCGAAATTATGAGATTTCTCGTATTTTCAAAAATTATTTTCGAAAATACGAGAAATCTCATAATTTTGAAAATTTTTGGAAATATGTATTTTCGAAAATACGAGTAATCCTCGTAATTTCGAAAAATTTCAAAAATACGTATTTTATAAAATATGAGAAATCCTGTTAATTTCGAAAATTTTCGAAAATACGCGGATTTTTCGTATTTTCGAAAATTTTTGATATTATGAGAAATCCGCGGTTTGGAAGTTCGGAAGACGGAAAATCCAGAAAATCCAGAAAAATCCACCGTTCGCGAAATGGGAAAAATCCAAGGCGGATCCGGGTTCGGATCCGCGAACCGGCCATCCCTAGTTATCATTTAACTGTTATGTTACAACTTTCAGAATTTTCACAAGCTGAACAAGGCTAATCTTAAGCCAGTGAGCAGTTTGTTCATTTTCAATTATATGCTAAGTTATTGTTTGACTATTTTTTAAAGTGTGTCAACTACAAACATTAGCTTGCTTTGAATCTGTAAAAGTCAACAAGAGAGAAGAATTGAAATATATATAATAATTATGTAGTTGGTAATTATTTCAATGGAACAGATAATTAACAGATAATTATATTTTTGGGGAAATAATGTAAATCAAAACCATTTGAATATATGTTACCCTTTATTTTCTGATCAAAAAAATTATTTTATCTCAACAGCATATATTTTTGTTGGTATTTATTTGAATGTATTTTTTTAAATGTTTAAATGATATTTTTATACTTACCAGTAGAAATGGGATCCGGGTCCAACTCGGACTGGATCCAACACAGAACCACTCAGTTCCGAAATCCGGATGTTCCACTTCGGAGCACGTTATCAAACGTTCAAGGCTATTTTTTAAGAGCCTTGAACGTTCGATAATCCCCGAAAATAGCATTGGAAACTCGAAAAATGTTTCTGATCATATTTTCGGGGATTATCGAACGTTCAGGGCTATTTTCAAAAATAGCCTCAACCGTTCAATAAAAATCTAAAAAGCGCTCCGAAGTCCCAATTGTAAGTTACATTTTTGGATTTTCGGATCTTTAAGATTTTCCAAACATCCGAAAACCTGAAAAGAGAACGAAGCCTAGCAGTTTCAGCCATCTCTACTTACCAGTCAAGTTAATGGTATAATTTGATTAGCATAATAAATAACTATAAGAGTATTCTTCTTCTGGGTTATTGGATTTTAAAGTTGTAACAATAATTTTAAAAAAAAGTTCTCATGACTAAAAACTCAAATAATAAAGTGTAAAAGTCTTAATTCCAATTGTAATGCCAACAGGCCAATTAATAATTGAACATGAATATCATCAGCTTTAAAAATAGGCAAATATTGTGCTGACAGTAAAAGTAAATCGATAATGAATGAATTGTATTGTGTATCTATGCTTTGTAAATGAGTGGCAAATTTACCTAAAGTGCCTTTATAGTAAAGCTATTTATATCTCAAAATTTTTTTTTTCTTTTAAGGCATTTAGTCAATAAAGAGCCCTCTAACATAAAACATGTCCTTGCTTTTTATTTTTATAGAAGGAACATAGTTGTAAAGGGTCAACTAAGCATAAGAGGGGCATGACATTTGTTTAATAGCTTATCTTGAAAGAATAGACCAGCTTTTGATTGCCATCTATAAAAGGCTGTAAAATTATTTAGCACAATTCATTACATGAATAAAATAAGTTCAACAAAGAAAATGCCAATTTATATGCATATAACATATGAGAGATGTACAATGTAACTGCCATGTAATCTATATAATATACACAATATTGATTACTTGTCATATTATATACCTCTGGACTAGTTTTTTCTGAAGATAAATGTGGAAATAAATTGTAAACAATATTCATTAGGTTAAAGGTGTGAATAAAAAGGTTTCACTGAAACTAGTTTTTAATGCATATCAGTGTTGGGTTAGTTAATACAATAGCTATCATGGAAAAATAATATCTGCTTGATACTACTTGGGGAAAAATGAAATACAATAAAACTTTTTTTTAAGATAAGCAATTAAAAACATCTCACCCACCCACATATTAATTATGATTAAAGATCTTATTTGAAAGCTAACATCTGATTGGTTGGGGCACCATTTTTAAAGGGCATGTCCACCCCCAAAACTATAATCCCCCCAACTACTGGCCCCACCATGTAGTGTAGTTTAATCCTTACCTAACATCCCAGCTCCATAGGGTTCTCCTGTAGTCCCCCCCCAAAGTCCCAAAAACTGCCCACCAGGAGGATAGCAGAGTCCATATAGGACTCTGCCTCCTACCTGGCCTCAGGTAGATTTTTGCCATGCGTACTGCAGCCCTTCCCCCTCACTCCCCTCCCTCTCCCCCCCTCCCCTCCCTCTCCCGATTCCCTCCCCCTAGCATTTAACCCTTTTAGTATAGGCTTCCCACTGGTCCCCCAGCCCCAACCGCATCATTTTTATTTTAAGAAAGCTCCCCAAACTCTTACTTACCTCTCCTCTTTCCTCCGCTGAAGTGAGCTGCCGGCAGCCGCGTCCGTGATTGGCTGCAGCTCAGCCAATCACAGATGCGGCTGCCGGTCCCGCCCCTCTGCTTGCATTTCTCGCAAGCAGAGGACCGGGAGCGCGGCAGAGGAAAGAGGGGAGGTAAGTAAGAGTTTGGGGAGCTTTCTTAAAATAAAAATAATGCGGTTGGGGCTGGGGGACCAGGGGGAAGCCTATATTAAAAGTTTGATTTAAGGGTGGACATACCCTTTAAGGATAATAACTTTTATTGAATAACCCTGTAAATACTGGATAGTCTATGGACATCAGGCCTCACACCAAAAACCAAACAAAGTTCATCCTATCTGTATGTATGTGGGAGGAAACAGAAAACACACGCAGTCACAAGAAGAACATATAAACATCTTGCAGAAACAAAGGCATATATTGAATTTCACTTATAAACCTAATTTTATTTAATGAACCAGATGGATTGGATACTGTCTGATTAGCACCTTTGCCTGAGTTATCCGTCATTTAGTCTTTCAGTTATGATATGTTCTTGGAGGTGTTTGTGTGTTTTAGTCTCTTGGATTATGGATAACATTTGATTTTGCTGTATTATGGAAGGCTATACATTAATCCCAAAAAAACACACACAAGAAAAAAAAATTCTGCTAAAATATGAATTAAAATTAGATTTAAAGAGGGAGTTCATTTTAAATACACATGCTTTCAAGAAAAAATACATTTTCATTCCAGCAGCTATAATCTGTTCATTTAGTGATTTCTCTATGCATAAAGAAATGCTTCTAAAGTATTAACTTCCTGTATGCAGGACCCCTAATAGTGTCTTTTTTCATAATTTGGCCTTTAACTCGGATATTCAGTCGCTCAGTAGAGATCTGAATATGTTTGACCCATCGAACAGCCAATGAGGTAAAAATACCTGTTAGGAACTTTTCATGTAAATAAGCATCCTGGGAAGAAGGACCATCACAAAACTTGAAATGGCAGCCCAGTATTTACCACAACAGGGTGTGGGAAACAATATGAATTCAATCGATTTTGCAAAAATGTAGATAATATGTATAACACCCAGTGTAAATGTGTATAATAAAAATAATTGTTAAAATACATTTTTTTTCCTCCACAAGAATTGTCAGCACACAGTGGCAAAAGTTTTCTATGACAAAAATAAGTTTTTTCTGTTGTAAGTTACACTATAAGTCATTAAATGAGAACTTAACATAATGGTTTTTAACCCTAATATGAAATCCTTTCTCTCCAGAACACCTATAAATTGCTTTAACGTACATGTGAGACAGGATTCTGTAAGAAGGCTTCCATGTATTTGCCAGTACAACCCACAGACTACAGACATTTGTTCAATGAGCCATGCCCCCTGACCTCAGTATTCCCTGTCTCTATGCACAAACAGGGAGATCCGATAAAACTTCTTATTGTTAAAAATGGTGCTCATTTCCCCCAACCAATCAGGTCGTATTTAAAATTTGAAAGCTAACATCTGATTGGTTGGGGCAAAATTAGCCCCATTTTTAACAATAAGAACTTTTATTGAATCTCCCTGAAAGTTTTTTATACAGATGTTTCCACACCAATATGGACATTCCTTATAAGACTTTGAAAGATATTTGTTAAGCTATAATTTATTTAAATCAGTGTGAATTGCATACAGCCTTCCTGGGGCAATATAAAATAATCAGCTCATTTTACTGACTTTATTAAAATTCTGTTCCTAGTAAAATGTAAAGATTATTAAAATTCTGTTCCTAGCAAAATGTAAAGATTCTTAATGTACCTGAGTACCATGTATGTGCTGTGGTGGCTCGCCCGTTAAAGCACTTGTTTTAGAAGCACACAGCCCATAAGGTGACAGGTTTAATTTCCCAGACTTGATTTTATTTTTTTGTTTCCATTATGTTCTTGGTAAACATAAAGATTCTTCATCTAGTGGTACTCCACATAGCATATCTGTTGGGTTAGGGGAAAACATTTGCTTTTAGCAAGACAGAGTACACAAGGTTGAAGGTTCAATTCCCCAGACATACTTTTATTTTTTACTGAAATGTTCATATTCTGGTTCTTACATGCATGGTAGTAGCTAAGAGATACACTGCAAAGTTTACTTTTTTTGTATGAATATGAAGGGATTATATCATTGTAAGAACAGGAGCATTGAATGTGTTTGGAAAAATATAATAAAATTCTTGTTTTGTGTCAGGGAGAGTTTTTCTGTGCTGTTATATGATTGGCTGCCAGCTTCTAGAAAGCAAGGCTACAACTTTTAAGTTTTGATCTGTTGAACACTACAGAGCATGTGATGTTTAGTGAATACACTTAGCTGGGATAATCCAGCTAAGGTGGATTATGGGAGCTGACACCTACAGTAGTACCCACATGTTATTACCCAGCAGCCACAGCAAAGGGAGAGAAGAGACACAGCTTATTGTATGTTTGTGAATGTGCTTTGTCTATTGGGACAATGTTTCCTGGAGACTTTAGTTCCCTTTTAATATTACGGTAATTATGGAAACACCAGTGACATTTACCAGCAGTTTCTGCCATTTTCCATTTTACGGTTATTTGAATTTAAGGATACCACTGATTTGTACGTAACCAACTTTCTTTCCTTATAATATTATTGCACAGAATTGAATCTATATCATGCTTCCATCCTAAGTTATAGGCTGTTTGGCTGCTGTTGCTGTCTGTGCTGTATCTCTGTTTCACACAAATGTAATTAAGAAGTCTAGGTGCACTTTCCTATTCTAAAAATTCAAAAAATCCGGGTTCCATGAAATTTGGAAGTTCCGAAAGTTTCGACGGGACTTCGAGACCCTCAGATTCTATTCAAAGCTGGGTTCTATTCGAACCCACGTTACATCTCTAATTCAGAGTTACCATCACTGAGACAGGGAACAGCAAATGGGCAATATCTAACCATAATCCAAACTGCCATATACCTTTGGGTAATGGTAAAACTATTGATTACTCCCCAATCAGAAATTGGGTTCAGAGAGTAATGATCAATATATCACGAGCTTGCTAATCGGTCAAATCAGATTTGAGAAATTGGATCAAGTGTTGACTGAGCTGCACTTTAAAATGCATGTGGACATCAATCCCTCTTCACTAGGTAAACTGCCCAAAATTGTAAACAAGGCTGGTGGAACAAAATTAAAGTGATAGAATTCAGCAAAAATCAAGCCATGTATCGCCACCACAAGAAAGATTTCTTTATGAATAAAGCCTATTGACCTTGTGTTGTTGTTTTTGTGTGTGTGTGTGTATTTTGTGATTATTACTAAATTATCCATATTGGGTGTAATTTAGGGTCATTTTGTTAAAATGTATTACAAGATTGTTTCATTTCACAAATAAACAGAATCATATATAAAAAAAAAAAACAAGGTTGACCAGTAAGGCAAATAATACATTTCTTCTTGACAATTATTTTTTTATAATGACCATATACTGAATTACAGAAAGTAGACATTTAAGATGAAATGAATTGTTTGGCTAAAGGGGAAACAAAGACATAAAGTGTCTACTTATGTTTATTCATTAAAAAAAGAAAGAATAGGTTGTGTTCTTAACACTGTCCTGACTCTGTGCTATTTTCCCTTCTTTTTTTTGACCTTTTTTAGTCTTTTACTCCAGTAAAGTTGATCAAACATCTTTTATTCTTTTTTGCTTTTTCTGACCAGTTACTTTAAGATCTAAGAACAAACTTCTTATAAATGAGTAATCACAGCAGAGTCTAGTTCAGAACTGGAAATACATCATCTGCAGCACACTAAATCAAAGCCTCAGAGAACATCATTTAGCCTAAGGCAAAAATTGCTTGTTTATCAGATAAACCTAGTTTAGGGCAGCACAGCTCCTTGTAAATCTCAGAAACCTTTTAAAGGAACACTAATGCTAAAATACAACTTGTTTATATTTCAAAGGCTAAATACTTCTAGTATACATGTAAGAGCTTTCAGCCCTTGATAAAAGTTTGTATAATGACATTCTGTGTTGTGTTTTCTCTTGTAGTTCACGGACAGAACATTGTTTTCAGATCACAGGGGCTTCATCCTGAACCAGGAAGAAATTTGTTCATCTTTTAAAAACAGAACAGTAAGTATGTAATGTAATCAAAGTATTAAACAATAAGGGACTGAAGCAATAAGAGATAGAAAGGTTTGCCCATAGTATAACGCCAGGTACACAGGAGGGTATATTTCAAAGCCATCTCAGCTCAGCCAGTCAGATCGTATAATTGGTGGTTGAGACAAAAATACCCAATAGTTTGCTCCTACTGAATGTCCAAATTTAACCAACATGTCTCCGCTGTACAGCATGTAGATTACACATACAGCAGCAGTGTAGGGTTCTACCAGCCAGTGAAGGATCGAGCTGTGTATATAATGCTAGAAGCATTATGGTAAAGCTAAGGTAATGTTTTCAATAAAACATTAAAAAAAAATGTTTAAAGGGTATCTTCACCTATAAAATAATGTTCTTCTGTAGTGTAGGGGACCCTAGACCACCCCCAACTGCCATGATGCTGTTCCTCAGGGGGTAAGGGGTAAGGTATGGATTTTTTTTAACACTACACAGTGGGGCCAGTAGAAGGGACATTTTTAGTTTTGGGGGTGGACATGCACTTTAAATGAGACCTCAAGGAAAAATACAAAACTTTGGTTGATCCTAGATCACTCTATTAATCTTGTCATCATTTTACATCAAACACAAAGATTACCAATGTGCCTGAGGAGCTGATGTCACCTAAAACAATCAGCGGTGTCAAGCTCAACAATACAAAATAAATAGACATTCAAAAAGCTTGGAGTCTAAAGCTGGTTATATTATATATGTGCTATGTCCTAACTATTCTTACAGTAGATAGAGAGAATCCTTTAAGATCCTTAAGTACAGGCATATCATAATTACATAGTAATGGAGGTTAAATAAAGACATACGTCCATTCACTCCAGCCTTTATACTATATGAATGAGCCCTTCCTAACAGCTTATCCAGAGGAAGGCAAAAAAAACCCTCCGCCTTACACATATCACCACACAATCAATGTGAGTTTTTATACTGATCAGTTAACCGTACTTGCTATTTTTTTAAAATAATATAGGATCAGATATAGGGAGTTAGTGTTAGTGTGTATTTGTAGTTGAAAGTAACATAACACTTTGGTTTATATCCCTTTCTCAAGCAAAATGGCAAATAAATGTGCAAAATTAGAGATGGCCGAAACTGCTAAAATCCGTTCCGCCTGTGGATTTGCGGATTTGTAAAAACCCATTAAACTCAATGGGAGAAAAAAATCTGCACAGATCCGCCTAAATATAAGGTAAAACAGCAATGGTAACTTACTGTACATGGCTGTGGGACCTGGGAAATGGTCTGGGGACGTACATATACCCAGAACTGAAAAAAAATAACTTTCCTCATGATCGCACTTTTTTTCGAGCTTCCGCATTCTATTTTCGAGCCGCGTTTGATATTTTTCGAAAATTCAAGAATTTTCGAGTTTTCTTAGAATTTTCGAGTTTTCAAGGAATTTTTTTAAAATTTTGTAAAAAATGATACAGTAACTTGGTCTGGGGAACAGACCAATCTGATTGTAACCAATTCTGATTGAAAAAGAATCTTATTGGTTACTATACCAATCAGATTCTTTCTAAAGTAATTTTAATGTATCCAATCAGAATTGCTTACAAATAAAGGTGAAGTTTTAAAACCCTAAAGCTTGAAGCCCATTAGGACTGCGGCACCATGCTGAAAGGCCGCTGACGGGGAGCTCCGCTAATGGAGGGGGTAGGTGACCGCGCCCCTTAGTCTATTTTCTGTATAGGTTATGAAGTGCTAAAGTCTGGGAACATGATTTTGAACGTTCAATAATTATCGAAAATTCAATAATCATTAAAAGTTCGGAAGTTCAAAATCCGGAATAGTTCAAACTGTTAAAGCTTGTGTTCAAGTTTGGGTCTAGTCCATCTCTAGTCATGAACTTCCTACTGTGCTTCTTCAGAAATCCCCCCCCCCCTTCCTGCACTTGCCACTGGATTTAGAGCATTCCAATGGGCAAAAGGCACGTACAGCACCACCAGAAGTGGCACTATAATGGATGGGCTACATAGTTCTGGTCCTCCAGAATTGGTTCGTTAATTAACGAACGTTCAGCGTTTATTTACTGCCGCGGTTGTACATTATGGATAATGCACTGTATCGCTAAACTGCAATACTGTGTGTTTTTAAATAGGGCCAGTAGACCTCTAAAAGACCTAACACTAAATTTGTCCAAAAATCTTATAGGGGGGTTTAGTCCTCAAAAGGACTTTTGGGTCCCAAATTGTGTGAATACAGAGTGGTTAACAACAAGTGCTAATCCACTACACTAAAATTCACACACAGAAAGCTTCAAAAGCATGGAAAAAACTCTCTAAGGGCTACACCACACTGCTGTGTTTTGGTTTTTTTTTTGCATTTGCGGCAACGTGTGTTGCGATTGCGATTTGTGTTCCCCATTTTAAATACTTTTTCAATACTTAATGAAAAAACGCATGCGCAAACGCAACAAATTCGCACATGAAATCGCATTGGCACAGGTAAAAACAGTTGCCATTGGTGAATTTGATACATGAAAATCTTCGAAAATGTTGGAAAATAGAAGAGCCATATTCTGGAAAATCCGTAACTTCCGTGGATTGGCAGATCTCAGAGATCTGCCGTGGAACCAGGTTTGGTTCCACAATCCGGTCCATCTCTAGTTAGTATGCTAATCAGAATTGCTTACAATAAGATTAGAATCTAATTGGAACCAATTCTGATGGGAAAAGAATGTGATTGGTTGGTATACCAATCAGATTCTTTCTGAAAATTCTGATTGTAACTAATCAGAATTGGTTGCAATCAGATTCTTTTAGAAAGTTCCCCAGACCATTTCCCAGTGCCCTTTACAGCAAGTTACTGTATCATTTTTGCCAAATTTTCGCAAATTCTTTAAAAATTTTAATTTTCTAGAATATTTGAAATTTCTTGAATTTTTGAAATTTCCAGAATTTTTGAAAATTTTCGTATGCAGTTCGGAAAAAATTTGGAAAGCGGAATTCCGGAAAATCCGTGAGATCCGCAGCGGATCTCGGAAATTCGCCGCGGATCCGGTTTCGGAACTGGCCATCTTTATGCAAAATATAGCGACCCTTTTGATATCAACTATGCATTCCGTTAATGTGCCTATACCATCTAATTCATTTTATTATGGATGGTTTAAGGACGATTATTAGAAATTGATTTATGGAGAAAAATTATTAAACAAAAAAAAAAATTAAAAAGTGTTATAACAAAAATTCATTTTTGACTTTCTTATGCAAGGCTATATCAGGCAAAAATGGATATGATGGGAGCTCATACCTTAATGTAAAAATTACAAAAACTTGTAAAATACTTATTTGGTGCACACAATGTTCCCTTAGTTGGTTTGCACTCAGTAAATAACTTATTGCAGCAGTAAACTGCAATTTATTTTTAAACAGATGTGTTAAACTTTCTAAACCTAAACTCTCTCTCTGCATAACAATGACAAAGAAAGAATATAAATAGCAACTATAGCTCGTTAATAACTGATCATTAGGAAAAGCTATAGTCATGAATAATGCATTGCTTGCATGTTTTTATCACAGAACCACAAACCCTAGCAGTTTGCTAGCAAAGTCAATATTTTTTCTTCTTTCGTTCCGTTCAGTACTTTGTTACAGTAGAAACTTGGAATTTATGGATTATGATAGTCTAACTAGGGGTTACAAAGGGAAATCATCACAAAAAAGATTCCCACTGGCTTAAAAAGCAGAAGTGCCTACCAGAGTCATGAGTAGCTTATTGACTTTGTTTTTACACTGGGGAAAGTATTCTTGATCAATTTCCTACACTTGTAGAAGACGCTTGGATACAATAATGAGCATAACTAACTACACAATCTCCCTTATTACAGAGATTTCAGTCACAAAGTGTTCAGGGATTAAGGGTATAACCTTGGAGATTAGTAAATGGTTTATATCCGGAATTTTTTTTTTTGCCAATTGAAGGTTGGAAAAGAAAAGAGAAACAGACATTTAAATACCAATAGGTAGCATAGGTGGAAGATTTAAACATTACCTTTTATTTGATTAAATAAAAATAAACAAATGCAAGTTTAAAGAACAACTAGAGCTAAAATATAAATAAGCCTGAATGTACCGTAATCTGTAATTTCTAACTAAGCAATTACGGTATCTAACCTTATTAACCAGCAATGCACAGTTCTGACTTTTCTTAAAATGAAAATTGATATAGGAAAAAACATCCCGAACCCAAAAACTACAACATTTAGAAAGCTGCCTGGCGTAGGACTAACCTGCAAAATGTTCTTCCCCCCTTAAATCTTCCTTTTTTAAAAAGATTTCAGCTGGTGAATAGCATTCAGTCATTTGCTGGGGTGTCAAAAAATGGGTAACAATATCGAGCAGCATTTCAGGTTAGTCACACATCTCTCTTGGCTTTTTATTGCAGTTTTGGAGTTTGGAGTGTGATTTACCTATACAACAAAGGGTAGACTTTAAATAATGCAGCCCTACTTTTCATTGAACAATTATTTGAACTCTGTCTGCTCAGACATGTTTAGTGAGAGGTCAAGGAAAGTCATCCAGTACTTGATAGCTCTGTCAATTCTAAATTTATAGCTGGTACATGTTCGAAACTGTTGAGATTCATTTCGTTTTTGAAATCGTCTATTTTCGAAAATCGACTACTTTCAATTTTCTAAAATCGTCTACTTTCGATTTTCAATAACTATCCAATTTTCGATTTTTGATAATTATCTACTTTCAATTTTCGATAATTATCTACTTTCAATTTTTGATAAAAATCGAAAATTCGAAAAATTCGGGTTCCGTGAAATTCAGGAGTTCAGAAAGTTTTGTTGGGACTTCGAAACCCTCAGATACAATTCGAAACTGGGTTCTAATCGAACCCACATTACATGTCTACTGCTGACTACAACCTAGTACAAGTATCTGTGCTAAACGAAAAATATGACAGGACACAAATGGTTTTGATTGGAACTGCCAGTTTTAAAATCTGCGGATCTATACTGGTTTTTCATTGAAAATTGGAAATTTTGAAACTTGGAAAATCCCATCTGAAAATCAAAGTAAATTAAAAAATTAAAGAAATTAAAAAATTTCTATCAAAAAATGAAAAATTTCGATTCATTCAAATTTTCAAACTTCAATAGGTTCTATGGAACTGCAATTGCAATGAAACTCATCCGTTTTCGTTCATCTCAAGTAAACATGAGAAAAGCTTTTATTGGAGAATTTGAAAAGTGGAAAGAAGGACGAAGGAAGGGCACTGAGGTTACATGAAAAATGTCAGACTATATTCGATGTGCCCCATCCTTGACAGTAAACACTGCATAATGTTTTTAAATACAGTGTTGAATAAAATAAACTTTTTATATTATAAAGTTGGTAACTCTAAAATCCAAGTCTATTTGGTTCCTAAACTGAAATGATCACAGCAGGTAGATATATCAAAGCTTCTAGAAATAAACTTCTCACTGTACAGTAGTGGAATGAGTTGGGAAGCCTGATAGCATTCATTATAAAGAGAAAGCCATAAGACATATTCACCCCAAATATAATTACTCACCTTATATCTGCTACACAGGTCTACACCTCTGCCACCTGGTCTGGTATGCCAGCTCTGAGTCTGTGCCATCACTTCATTTCCATTATGCATTTTAGTTAAGCACTTCCACATGTCTAATGGAAATGAACCTTCAATTTGACATACTAGACAAGGTTGCGGCGGTGAAGACTTCTCCTGTAGCATAAGTGAGGCTACCATTGCCATGCCATCCTTAAGGATAATACCGTTTACAAAGGCTCATATTTGCTACAGCCCCTTTATGAAAGATCCTTTGGGTTCTTAATCCAGCACATGCTAAAAACTAAATTGAAGCTCACACTATTAACTACATTTGTAGTTACCATATATACTCAAGTATAAGCCGAGACAAAGAAGGGATCTTTAATATTCAGGCTGCACAGAAAGGTATGCAGGGCACATCTATGTATGGGAATGTGTATGGGACTTTCTATGGGGCTGTGTATTGGACTTTCTATGGGGCTGTGTATAAGGCTGTGTATAAGGCTTTCTATGGAACTGTGTATAAGGCTTTCTATGGGACTTTCTATGGGGCTGTGTATTGGACTTTCTTTGGGGCTGTGTATGGGGCTTTCTATAGGGCTGTGTATTGGACTTTCTTTGGGGCTGTGTATGGGGCTTTCTATAGGGCTGTGTATTGGACTTTCTATGTTGCTGTGTATTGGACTTTCTTTGGGGCTGTGTATGGACCTTTATTTGGGGCTGTGTATGGGGCTTTCTATAGGGCTGTGTATTGGACTTTCTATGTTGCTGTGTATTGGACTTTCTTTGGGGCTGTGTATTGGACTTTCTTTGGGGCTGTGTATGGGGCTTTCTATAGGGCAGTGCATTGGACTGTCTTTGGGGCTGTGTATGGGGCTTTCTATAGGGCTGTGTATTGGACTTTCTATGGGGCCAGGTATGGGCTGCTTTTGGGAGAAAGTCAACCCTCGGCTTATACTTGAGTTAATCAGTTTTTACTCTGTCAATCATTGCCTCTGCTTATACTTGGATCGGCTTATACTTGAGTATATACTGTAGCCTATACAGATGACCAAGAGTCTTTTTAAATCCTATTATTAAAACTTGTTTAATGAATTAGTGTTGCCTGAATAGCATCCTCCATTTGTCTCTGTTATGGATATAAGAGTGCTTGAGAATTGTAACAATAGTTACAAAGAGGAAGTTTGTGGGAAAAAATGATTATTGTTTAAATTATTTAACGCTATTAAAGGGCATGTTCACTTGAAAAAATAACTTTTCATATAATGATCTTTAGGGTTGCCCACCCCCAACCACCAAAATAACATAAAAAAAACTTTCCGATATCTACTTACAGCCCTTTCACTCCCATGACTATCTTCTTCCCTCTCTGATAACAGGAAACAGCAGAGAGGGGCCGGACCGGCAGCCAGAGAGGGGCCGGACCAGCAGCCGCTGCTGCTAGCTTGAAACATAGGCGCAGGAGCGAGGGGCTGTAAGTAACGTTATTTTTGTGTTATTATGGCATAGAGTTTAGTAGCAATAATGGTATAAAAGGTGCAATCGCACTTTGGTTAAACGAGGATATGGTACAGAAAGAACTAAATAAGGTTAATATCAATAAAACTCCCGGACTGGGTAAAATACATCCTCGGGTCCTTAGGAAGCTAAGTTCAGTTTTATCTAGGCCATTGTTTCTTATTTTCGCAGATTCCATCATGTCCAGAGGTGTGCCTTTTGGATTGGAAAACTGATTTAATACCAATATTCAAAAAGGGAAGTTGTTCACACCTGGGTAATTACAGGACTGTAAGTTTAATTGGTATGTCCACCCCTAATAAAAACTTTTCATATGTTACTCAAGACCCCCCAAAACCCCAAGTTTGGCTTAAAATATGTAATAATTCTCACAGAGAGAGAAATTGTGCTTACAACCTCCACGATCCACTGCCTCTTCCTTCATTTCCATTGCTACAGTAGCAGCAGCAGTTGAGGCTCATCCGGTAATGGCTGTCAGCCATTGGCCATGACGTCACTGTCATGGCCGTGGCTGACAGCCTTACCAGAAAGTAGCAGGGAGCAGGGTGGATTGTGGAGGTTGTAAGTACAATTTCTATCTCTGGGAGCATTATTACACATTTTAAGCAAAACATAACTTTAACTTTAGTGGTGGGGAAGATACTGGAAAGTTTGATACGGTAACATATTCTAGAGAAGGTTTTAAGGACCGACCTTATAAGTTGTAATCAGCATAGATTTATTAGGAACAGATCTTGTCAAAAAACTTGCTTGGCTTTTATGAGGAAATGAGTAGGAATTTGGCATAGCAGTAGATGTAGTGTATTGCATTTTGCTAAGGCTTTTGATACAGTCCCCCATAGGTGACTAATTTATATGCTAAGGTCTGTTGGTCTGGGGTGGTACATTTGTACATGGATAGAAAATTGGTTGATGAATCAGCTGCAGAGAGTAGTGGTTAACGGAGCTTTGTTAATTTGGACTTAAGTTCTAAATGGAAGCAAGCAGTGCCAGGGGGCAACAGCCAGAGCCAGCATGGTATTGTCTTGTATAAAGAGAGGTATGTATTCAAGGGAGGAAAATGTTATTCTCCCTCTTTACAAAGCATTGGTAAGGCCTCATTTGGAATATGCAGTGCAATTTTGGAATCCTGTGTACAAAAAGGACATCTTTGAAATGGAAAGGGTTCAGAGAAGAGCAACTAAATTAATATGGGGATTGTGGGAGCTTGAATATGAAGAGAGACTGGAAAAGTTACAATTATGTACGCTGGAGAAAAGGCGGTTGTGTGGGGATATGACTACTGTGTATAAATACATTAACGGGCCATACAATAAACTGGGGCATTGTTCACCAATAGGGCATGTCAGAGGACACGTGAAGACTTTAAGACTTGAAGATAAAAGGTTTAGGCTTCAAGTTCGGAAAGGGTTTTTCACTGTGAGAACGGTAAAGCTATGGAACTGTCTTCCAGTGGACGTGTTATGGCAGGTTCATTGGTCAGTTTAAAAAAAGAGCTGGATGAGTTTCTGCAAACAAGGAATGTTGCAAGTTACTGGTATTGATACATAAAGTAGAGTTGATCCAGGGAAATTTCTGATTGCCACTTGGAGTCAGGAAGGAAGTTTTTTTTCCCTTCATAAATTGGTGGGGTTTTTTGCCTTCCTCTGGATCAACATTTTGGCAGGAAATGAGGATATTGCAAGATGGGTTGGACTGGATGGACATATGTCTTTATTCAACCTCAAATACTATACTATACTATATTATACTATACATGTTGAAGAAGAACTCCACCCTCCACCCTACACATTTCCCCCTGAATTATAGAAAATAGTAATTCAAACAATATATCACTTCTTTCTAGTAATTCTTAAATAAACATAAATAAGATACATCTTTTAAAATCAATAAAATCTACAGTAAGTCTTCTAGTTAGTTTCTCTTAAGGTGGCCATACATCTGTGTGATATTACTTACCCGACCGAGTGATCACGCGACGTTCATCGATCCTGCCGGAACCACCTCTCCCGATCTTATATTTGACCGAATGTCGGTCGAATATAAGATGCGCTAGTGAGCATTGTAATGTGACCTCAGCCTAAAGGTAGGATGGAAAGGCACATATTTCTATGAAACCTTGGCTACAATGTAACTATCTTTATAGATTTATGTATCTATATAAAATATATTTACTGTTTCTGTAAATTCCACCAACTTCGTGGTCTTCTTTAGGGGGCAATCACATTCAAATGAAAGACATTTTTGCAATAATATCCTTAGAACAAGCTTTAAAGGATAGTGTTATTGATTCCGACCAAATCCTGTTACATTTACAATCTGAATGGGTTTATTGTAGTCAATTGTCCTCGCCCTATTTACCTATAGGGTGTTTTTTTGTAAGTAGACAATCAGGGTGAATTCCTAGGAGATTGTTGAAACATAGCTCAGTTTTTATTCAGTTAGGAAAAGATCACATTTACACCGCTGTTGTTTTAAATGACCTATAGGTTGTTATTAAAACATTGCTTACACGATAAATGAAATCCATCTCTAAACACCCATAAATCAAATTATTTCACAGATACAAACATCCCCTAATATAATTTAGTCTGAGATTGTCAGCTACACAGTGGACATGATAGAGACTGGACAAGAGTAATGGATCTAACATAGCTTGTTTAAAACTGTAAGTGAAATGTATGGTGTTAAATAAAAGAATCTCCTATCTGAAATGATGAAAATGATAAAATATTCTTCTTCTTGTAATAGGTTACATATGTGAAGGTCTGGTAAAGATCACCAGAAAAATATATCCAATAAATAAATGTCTTTGTAAAGGAGGGTTTTTATATGAAATGTATCACAGTACTTAAAGGGGAACTATGGTCCAAAAATGAATGTAGGTAAATTGACAGGAATGGCTTTCCTGTTTGTTTTTTTTAAGTTTACTTTCATTATTTTATTTACATAGTTTTGAAGATATTTACATTTATGTGTTGGATATAGTAGCAGCTGCACTTCCTGCTTTCTGCTCTGAAACGTGACAGTTACTGTTTTCTCCTCCCCCAGCCGCCCCTTGGCCCCATTTTTTTCCCCTGGCCTTTTATTTGAATTTTGAAATGTATACAGAGTAGTGTATTAAAACATATGCAGACAGGCTAACTTATTGACCTGTATTCAACAGATATACCATGACCTGGATGAATGAGAACCTTCATAAGCATCAGTAATGATGACTTTACAAACAAATTAACAATAATAGGCTGGAACTATGGTCTCAAAAGAAAATCCTTTCCTTAAAATTGATCTGTCGATGAGAGTTCTGGCAGCAGTGGTGTAACTAGGAATCACTGGGACCCACTGCAAACTATGGTGGGGCCCCTATCTGTGCTACATCCACAGTGGTTTTCTGAGAGGAGTCTATATTTGTCATGGGAAAATAAGAAGATGGGGCCCACTTGGCTTTCTCCCCTGGTAGTTATGCCCCTGTCTGGTAGCCAGAGTTCTGAAAGATCCAGAACTCCAAAGACTAAATAACTGTCCACTCCTTCCTCCACCGATGTCACTTTTAAGTTTGCACTGCCCCTCTCCCTGTGGTTCAAGCATGCAATTCTTAATTATGTACCAACAATGCAGGGAGCAGTTGGATCAGTGATGTCAGCAAAATGAAGCATTAGACAGTTTATGAATCTTTAGAGCTGAACTCCAACTGAAAGTATTTTAGTGCTTCTTTTGTTCATTCTCTGTTTCCACTGTTGTATTTACAGAGGGGTGCATAGGGCACTGGGATTTTAGAGAGACAAGTGAAGCTGATAAAGACATGTTGGTAATCCCCTCCCCCAATTTATTTTTTGTGGCAGCAAAATAAACAGAGTGAGCTCTAAATACTCCTTAATGAGTAGCAAAATGCAGTATTATTTGGACAATAACTTTTAATGACAGCAATATCCAAACTGTAGACCGTGTTTCTAAGAAAAGCTTAAGGGTCACAGTTTGTACATTCTGGATTTCTTTTTTATTGAATGCTAATCTGGGAGTTGATCTAAACAAACTACTTTAATATATCTGTTTAAAAATGGAGGGGAAAGTTGTCCATCTGGCCCCAGCCTAACAAGAAATAAAAAACCTAGATTGTGATCCATCTGTTTCTTACCTGAAACTCAGCACAAGGTGTTACACTCATATATGAAAGACTTAAATGTGTTCCTAATTTTTGAAGTTGGGGGAAATAAACATTTTCAAAGTCAAGTGATGTAAGGGAAAGGTTGTTTTATTGTTCAATTATCTGAACAAGAAGTTTAAGGGAAGTGAAATGTAAGTTGGAAAATGAGGTGCTAGTTTGGCACAGGCTCCATTCAGCATTGCCAGTAACTCACAGATGTACGGCAGGGAATGGCTGTGTGTGGCATGTCAGAGAACAAAAGGCCCTACATATTTCATCATTATGGCTGGGCTCGGTGTAATACTGAAGTAATAACAGCCTAAACAAAGATACTTCTTGCTGAAGTAATAAAAGTTTAAAACAGTTATTTCAATTTTGGCAGACGGTGACAATGTTTTTTAACTCTTTATGGCTGGCTGTGTTAAACCCTAACCCGACCCCCCCCCCCCACCCCCCCCCCTCCCAAACAACCCGCGGTGTATTTCTAGAATACAAGTTTTTTTATTTTAATTTGTGAACTTTTTTTTTTTTAGTGAAAATTTTTATGCATTGTGGTAAACGTGTCCTTTGGTTCACTATGCTGAATGCCAAACAGGAAGAATATGAGAAAACAGAAAACAAATACTTCCTTCACTCACATAAATCCAGCTGGTGAGATATTGCCGGCTTCTATTATAAAATTAATGTGTACTAATTGTTCCTCACATGCCTTTCCAGGTCTGTAAAGTTACTGTGTCCTTCATAATGTACTTCTTATCAATAGGGATGTATGGTAGTTTTGTTTTGCCCAGTGGCTACAACAGACATTAAACTGGACCTTCTTGTTCTATTCTGTATTCCTCCCATTCTACAACCCGTCTTATTATTCCTTTCCTCCCACTTTCTGTTCCACTTTTTTTTCCATTCTGTCCCTTTGATGCTCCTCATCAAATGTTGCTCAATTGTTTCCTCTTCATTCTCCTTCTCTACCTTATTTTATTAAACTTTCCATTCTTATCCTATCAGCCTCCTCATCCAATTCAAAAAAAGGCTCTTTATATTTTTTTAAAAATTCAACATAAACAAGTGTTATCCAGTTTACCCACTGCTGCTGCTCTATATTAATCTACATTTCCCACAGATGTTCCGTCCCATGGAACATATTGTAATCCCAAAAATCTGATTACATTTTTGACCATTATTTTTTGATGTTTAACCACAATTTTAGTGTTTTCGACCACGAGTTTTAAAAATTTCTACCAAGATTATTTCATTTTAAACCTTAATTTTCAATAAGTTCTGACTTTTAAAATTCCGAAAATTCCAACAAACAGGCAGTTCCAATTCAAAACCAGGTTTGTTTAAAATCCAGGAATCAACTCTAGTGAGCAAAAATATTTTTTTGTGAGCTTAGGAATAGTTATGAATTCCCGGTTTTAAAATGAGGCTGGTTTAGATTTGGAACTCTCGGTTGCGAGAATCCGTGGAACTGATGGATTTTTTTAAAATTTTCAAAACTCTGACTTTCAGCAAAAAATGCTAAATTGATTGCTAGTAAAGTTAAAAATTACAATCAAATATTATAAAATTGCAATTGAAAACTCATTCGATTTCTACACTGTAATTGGATTTTCAGATTTTTTTACAATTCCACGGCTTCTGGTAATTTAATGTGGTAGTTGTGGCTCGTGGTAACTTTGACCAAGCTCTGCCCAATCACCATATCAAATAGGGTGTGTGAAGTGCGCAGGTGTCTTATGATAGCTGTGCACCTGTCGTAATTCTTGACTTAAATTTGCGTTAATTGCTCATAAATCGAGGGCTATCTAAACCACTTTCAAAAGTATGATCGGAAACTAGTTTGCAATCGTACATTCAAGGGTTACCAAACATACGAGGCTACTTTGGGTAACACTCGAAAGTAGACATGAAAACAGCGTGCGTGTGTCAGAAGTTTTTTATGTTTGGGTGATTTGCACGTGTTCCTCTGACCAATTCCCATGTGCCTGAGCCATCTATTGTAAGTTACCATGCTTTTCCTTCCCTTATTTTACAGATTTTTTTCCCCATTGACTTCTATGGGTCTGTTTTCGGATTTTCAAAAAATGTGTGAAATTCCAAAAATCCATAGCAAAGTGACAACCTAGGTGCCTCATTAGCATTTGGAACATTGTACGTTGTGGACTAAATTTACTTAACATTTGACTTAAAAGTGTACATCTACTGTTTCTGACAAAAGTCTTGTCGCCTGTGTATTTTGCAGTAACTCGTGCTATTAACCTGATTTTTAATTGATCAATTAGTGTTAGAAATAGCTAATTTGAAAAGCTAAAGCCCTCCCAAATAATATTAAATGTACTGGTAAAAAATAGTTTCACTGAAAAAAGATTTATCATTTAATCAAGACAGAAAGGTCAAAATGTTGCAAGACAAAAGTGTAGTCGCCTATACAGAAAATGATCTGCTTTACAGCCAATCCAAAAATATGTCAGCAGAGTAGTGGTGCTGTGAGATCCAAATTTAATATCTTGTATGACTTCCATGAGCTTGAAGGACAGTATCCATGCGATTTGGCAAGGAGTCATACAATTTATTGATGAAATCATCAGGAATAGCCAAGAAAACAGTCTTGCATGAGTTTAAGATTTCTTGGAATTTTACACTATTGATGTTGCCTTTTACCCTGCAGATCCCTCGCACACACCCATACTGGATTTAACCCCAGACCATGATTTTGCCTCCACCAAACTTCATTGTTTTCTGGGTAAATCTCGGCACTATGCGGGTTCCTGTAGGTCTCCTGCAATATTTGTGGCGACTGTGGTGTAATTCAACAGAAGATTTATCTGACAAATCCACCTTTTGCTACTTTTCCAACGTCCATCCTTTTAGCAGGCTGTGGGACTTGGCAAATGACACACGGTTTTTCAATTGTCTTTTGTTTAGTGCTGGCTTATGGGCACTGATTTGACCATGGAGGCCATTTCGAGGTGGAATCCGACTGTTCGGGTTGACACAGGGATTTCAGGTGACCAGGTCTCCTGGAGCTCTGCTGCAGTTGAAAATGGGCTTGCCTTGCATTTTCGAGCCAACAAACGGTCCTCTCGAGCAGTTGTCTTGCGGGGTCTGCCTGACCTGGGCTTGCCAAAAACTTCTCTAGTCTCTTTTCTTTATCCTCTGAACTTGACGCTGAGAGACATTGAAGGTTCGCACCACATCAGCAGTGGATTTGGTCTTCAGCCTCTTGATAATCAACACTTTAGTCTCAGGGTGAATCTTATGCATGTTTTCAGAGGTCTATTTGCAGTTGATGTGAAGGTCTAGAGTACTGGGGTTCTTTTTATAAACACCTGACACCTAATTGATCCATTATTAGTCACAGGTGAGGCCCATATGACAAGGCGATAACACTTATGTCTTTGCAAAGATTGACTCAATGGGCTTTACCAAGCTGTGAATATTAGAATACTTTTTGTTAGTTTTGTTTTTCATTGAAACATTATTACAAAAGCTGTTTGGGGTAAAATGAACCACTTCTTAAAATCTGCATTAGAAATATTGTTAAGTGGCACTTCAGGTCTATTTGTACACAAGCGACAAGACTTGTCAGGAACTGTACTTTTCTAGTCGTACACCAGAAGTACTGCACCTCAAAATGTCTTTCAATTACACACGGTCCAAATGTACAGTATGCTGGTCATCAACTTAACTCTGGAAATGGATCCGTACATTAATCTTTTCCTGAGTTCATCACATCCCTTAGATATTTTCTTAAGCTCTGAATGTGTGAAAATATTTGATATAAGATACCCAGGAAGTTGATCTAGAAATATGTTTTGATATTATTTTACATTTTATACATAGCCGGGGGCAATGCGTTAGCAAATACTAGGCTTTTCCTTGACCTCTTTCTATCTGAAGAATACAGTTAATATACTGAAACTTTGTTGTTTTGCAGTAGGGGAATGAAGTGCATCGATTGCTTGTGATTATTAGCTAGAGTGGGATAAGCCTTCTCCTTATTATGCAGATTATTGGAGCTCTCAGTTTCAGCATATTGTACAGATGCAACACAGCAGCTGCTCTTACAGATGGTAGGTAGAGAGCTCCATTAGTATGTATCTATTGTCTGCTCTTGCTTTGTGTGGGGGGGGATGGAAAGGAATTGTTATGTAGCGGAATATAAAAGAGGATACATGTACTTAAAACCAGTACCCAGGAGGCTACTTACTGAGCAGGGCTTGACAGCTATCAAATTAATAATGTACCCTAAATAAGGACTTTCATGTGTCCCAGTTAAGCTTGTGTATTTTTAAACAGATTACGATTAAAAGAGAATGGAATAAATCAGCTTCCGAGAGGGAATGTTAACTCTACAGATTAAAATATCAGAGGTTAATATGGACAACACTCTTTATCACCAGCTCTGAGCACAAACACAACACACAAGCCGCTCATTTAACAGAGCAGCGTCTGAGATAAAATGACTTTTTCCTGCACTGAAGTGAAGTACTACTATAAAAGGAAAAAGAAAAATTAAAGGAGAAATGCTGAAAAATGCTAAGTTTGCAAATCATTTCTGTCATTCAAACAAAATGAGTTTCTCTGCTCTCCTGTGTCTTTCCTTTAGAAAATATTTTTAGGTTTCCCAATATGGGCATTGTGATGTTTTTAAGCATATTCCTGCACATATTTTTTAACACAAAGAAAAAAAAGTTTTTGTATTTTTTGGTGATTTGCGTTTTGGCTGAGGCCCCACTAAAATGCAAAAAAAACAAAACTGCAGTTTGTTTCTGTGCATTTTTGCCGGGTAAAAAGGCACCTAAAAATGCATGGTCTATTTATTTGTATCTGCTTGTGTTTGCTTTTTAATGCACTTCAATTGACTGGTTTTAAGAGAGATTTCCGACAGAAATGGATGAAAAATCCAATCATATGCACAAAAAATGCAGCAGATTGCAATGCATAGTGGGGCCTACTTCCTGTTATTTACTTTATACCTTAAATGTCATTGTGGATGGCAAAATCACAGCAAAAACACAGCAGAGGAGCCTTGGCCTTAATGTCTACTCCATAAGTAGGTAAAACACTGGCAAGATTTGACCTAGTCCTGTAGCTCAAAGCCGTTAACTAGCAATAAGCTATCGCTGGTCTACTGTATTAATAATAGTTCAGCTCTATGAGAGTTAAATACGGGCCCTAAAGACAAAATTCCTATGTATTAACTCACACTTTAGCAGAGTCATGCAGTTTATTATGTGGTCTAATTATGCTCTTTAAGATGGTTTTCTGGTGGGGGGTCATAGAGAATAAATATTGATTCCGAGAAGTTCTTAATTTTGTGGTATGGGAAATAAGTAATTTAGTGTTAATTATGTGACATCAGGCAAGATGAAAGCCTAATAGATTAAACCAATGTGATTCACTAAGAAAGAAGTTATATTGGTAAAATATTCTGGAGACCACTGATTCTGAAAAATCCATTAGTTGCATCAACATCCTGTTTCATGATTATTATCATTATGGGAATGTCTCTTCTTATAACATATGTTGGAAATACTAACAGGACAAGGAGACCAGCAACAACAAAAAAGTCATACTAACCCACTTGTGGCAATGTTCCAGGGTTTCGGGATGCTTTCAGAGAGGCTTTGTAGCAGTTGCAGTAACTTTGGAGATTCTGTGAGTCATGTGATGTTCTGGAGTTAAAACAGGAGAAGTGAAATTTCTGCTGAACCTTTAAACACCAACATTTTACTAATAGGAATGACTTACTGGGTGGATGGGAGCAATAATGTCTTATGGGAAACCCACTCGTGGTTCACCTGCATCTTCCTGTTGATGTAGTTTTAAAGGGAACTGTGGTCTCCTCCATACAAGTTTCATCCATTTAACAAACATCTTTATTACATTTCAAATGTAGCTGCAATCTATCCAGAGTAAACCTTTACATTTATAAGAAGTTGTCTTTCTTGCTAGCACTGCTTGCTCTTACATGGACCCAGGGTCTGATCTATGAGATCATTATTCCTATTTATTCTCCTCCTCTTCTGGAGTTCTAGTTCTACTCCTCCTCTTCCCTTCCTGGAAGCAAGACTAGTTTAAAGTCTGTGGGGCCCCCTGAACAATACATAGTGTTAATGGGGGGGCCTTAACAGTTGTGGCTATCAGTAATTGCACTGTTTGCCACTGTGGTAAACATGGCTCCATCTGGAAACCTCAAACATCTCAGAATACTTGAACAGACAGTGACTGGACCACGTGAAACAAGAGAATATGCAGAAGTGTTTTGAAAATTAAAATAATAGTTTAAATGACAAATTTTATTTGCATTTAATGCACTTCAATTGAATTGTATTTAGTGTGATTTCAGACAGAAATGGACGAGAAATGCAATCGCATAAACAAAAAAGGCAACAAATTGCAACGCACAGTGGAGGCTTCTTCCTGGTATTTACATTATACATTAAATGTCATTGTGGATCACAAAGTGTGGCAGAGGGACCAAGGCTTTAAAGTCTAATTTGATAAGAAGGTTAAAGACTAGCAATATTTGACCTAGTCCTGTAGCTCAAAACAGTTAACTATCTTGAGGTGTAGCGTGGAGGAGAGGTGTGCTGCGGGGTGGGGTGGGGGGAGGTGTGCTGTCGGGAGGAGATGTGCCAGCGCATGGGAGGGGGCTATGGGAATGCGCTGGGGGGCCTTCCTTGAAAGAATCGGGGGTTACTGGTTTCAACAGAAATCAGGGTTTAATCTGGCAAATTTATGAATTTAAAAGAGGGTTTCCACTTACTTACTTACATCTGTTATCAAAGATTTTGTTAAAAAACAGAGATTCCTTTAGGCCTGAGGAACAAAATTCTGGAATAACAAAAAAAAAACAAACCTTAAAAACGTGTCTTTACTGTGCTAGAATAAAGAAATGTTTATCTTACAGGGAGATTTCTATATGCAAGGTTGATTGGAAATCAACAAGGATATTATGATTACTGACTCTTTGGATGATTGATTACGAAAGGGCTGAAGGTGGCTGAATGGTAAGGAATGACTCTGTTTGTTTGTTGAGCAGCTTTTCTAGAAAAGAAGATACCTTGTTAAATTGATCAAACCTTCCAATTACTCTTTCATCTTAAATGCTGCCTTTTCTCACAGATAAATTGAGACAATAATGGCTAAGAATAGGAAATGTTGATTCTTGCCCTGGATGTTCATTAAGGACAGTAGTTGATTATACAGTTTTACAAAACCCAACATAAATTACTGGCTTGCACAAAATCAATATAATTTGATGGGCAATTTACAACAATTAAACGTATTCTTTTTACGAACATGAAAAATCCATTACACAAAAATGAAATACAGAAATTTTCTAAATATGGAATAAACAACATATATGTATATAAACTCCAGGGATTATCTATAATGGAATTGCCATTAGAGAAAGATATATTTATGGCCTATTGTTTTCTGTTTTTTACTATTCTAAAAAATTAACGGTAATACCATTTAATAAAAAATTACAGCTTTGTAAGAATTAAATTGCAATTTATAGGAAAACACTTGATGTACTCTATTGACAGGTTCCCTATTCTTTTCAGCTTTTACCATTTGGGTTTTGAGCTACTTACATGCCTTAATTCCCCCGGCACTCTGATCTAGGCCTCTTGCTTGCCAGAACTGCAAGTAGGGAGCTGGACTGGCAGCCGCATCTGTGATTGGCTGAGAGGCAATGCAGAAGGACATTGGACTGAAGGACTGTTAGTAGAGTTCTGATCCATTAGTTAACGTGAAATTAGCACGGAATATTGCATCTCCCTGTATATACTGTGTCTTACCTCTCCCTTTGCTTTGGCTGCTGGGTTATTTATGAAATTAACCTGTGGATACTAGGTTAATTTCTAATATTCTACACTTCACAAGAAGCTGCAGCCTTGCTTCCTGGAAGCTAATAACTAATCATGTTACATCTCAGAGACACCTCTCTCTGACACAGAACACAGATTTCAGTGCAGTTTTGGTATAAATACATTACAAATGCTTTTGTCTCTAACAATGATAAATTCCTTTGCTTTTAATACAAAAAAGAAAAGTAATCTTTGCAATTTATTTCTTAGCTACCATGGATGTAAGCAGAATATTAACATTTTTGTTAAAAATAAAATAAAAAAAAAAAAAAAGTCTGGGGAATCGAACCTGCAACGTCATGTACTGTGTCTTGCTAAAAAGAAAGCTTTCTACCACTAGGTGGAACACAAGTACAAGTAGAATATTAATTTTTTGCTAGGGACATAATGGAAACAAAAAAAATAATAAGCCTGGGAATTTGACCCTGTGACCCAATGGCCTGTATGAAAAGCTTAGGTTAAGTTTAGTTCTCCTTTAAATAGGAACTGTTGTCTCCATACAGTTGTCCTAAATACAAGCACCTTTGAAAAAAGCCTAGAATATGTCTGTAGCTATTGTGAATCTTAACTTATAAGTTTGTAAAAATACACTTCCTGGTTTACATTCTCTCTATGAGTCTCTGTGAAAATAAGCCCCACCCCCCAAAAATCAATATTTTATAAAGCTAGTAACAGACCAGCAATCATGCAGCAAAGGTGCTGGTAAAGTTATACTCACAGAGTAAGCAGGTCGCATCACCTTGCTGTAAGTTTAAAATGACTGCAGCTAAAAGCATGATCCTAAATTCAGACCATTCCTGCTTCCTTCCCCGCTCTGCTGTGCTATAAAATTTTATTTCATGGCTGGACATGCCCTTTAATAAAAATGTACAGATTTTCACCTCCGTAAAGGAGGGACATGCACGCAGCATGAAAAAAAACCCAAAAGTTCAATATTGTACCAGCTTCCCCATGTCCTGTATATATTATATCATTATCCCCATTTTAAAATTATATCAATCTCCCCATTTTCACTATTATACCATTATTCTCTCTATATTCAGTAATATACTGTTCTTCTCCCCATATCTAGTATTATACCATCCTTCTCCCCATGTTATTTAGTATTCCATTCGTCTACTCATGTCTAATATTATACCATTATACAATTCTTTAAATATCCAGTATTATACCATTATTTTCCCCATATCTAGTATTATACCACTATTCTCCCCATATCTAGTATTATATCATTACTGTATTCTCCCCATAACCAGTATTATACCATTATTCTTCCCATGTCCAGTATTATACCATTCTTCTACCTATATCCAGTATTATACTATTATTTTCCCCATATCCAGTATTATACCACTATTCTCCCCATATCTAGTATTATATCATTACTGTATTCTCCCCATATCCAGTATTATACCATTATTCTCCCCATATCCAGTATTATACCATTCTTCTCCCCATATCCAATATTATACCATTCTTATCCCCATATCTAGTATTATACCATTCTTATCCCCATGTTCAGTATTGTACCATTCCTTTCCCCATATCCAGTATTATACCATTCTTTTCCCCATGTTCAGTATTGTAGCATCCTTCTCCCCATGTTCAGTTTTATACTATTCTTCTCCCCATGTTCAGTTATATACTATTTTCTCCCCATATCCAGTATTATACCATTCTTCTCCCCATGTCTAATTTTATACCATTTTCTCCCTATACCCAGTATTATACCATTCTTCTCCCCATGTTCAGTATTGTAGCATTCTTCTCCCAATGTTCAGTATTGTAGCATTCTTCTCCCCATGTTCAGTATTGTAGCATTCTTCTCCCCATGTTCAGTATTATACAATTCTTATACCCATGTTCAGTATTATACCATTATTATCCTTATATTCAGTATTATACCATTATTATCCATATATTCAGTATTATACCATTCTTCTCCTCATGTTCAGTATTGTAGCATTCTTCTCCCCATGTTCAGGATTACACCATTCTTCTCTCCCTAGCCATGATGAGCCCATTATTCGCCCATACCAGTAGTCAACCATTCCTTCTCCCATATCCGGTATTCATACCATTCCTTCTTCTCCCCATATCCAGATTACTACATTCTTATCCCCATATCCAGTAATATACCATTCCTTATGTTCCATATCCATATTATACCATTCTTCTCCCCAGATCCAGTTAACCATTCTCTCTCCCATCACCATATTATACTATTCTTTTCCCAATATCCAGTATTATACCATTCTTCTCCCCATATCCAGTATTAAACCATCCTCTCCCCATATCCAGTATTATACCATTATTATCCCTATATCCATAATTATAACCATTCTTCTCCCCCTATCCAGTATAACATTTCTTCCCCTCCAGTCGTATTATAACATTCTTATCCCATATCCAGTATTATATCCATTCTTCTCCCTATTTCAGTATGGTTACCATTCCTTTCCCCCATAATCCATATATACCATTCTTTTCCCCATGTTCAGTATTGTAGCATCCTTCTCCCATTTTCAAGTTATACTATTCTTATCCCCATATCCAGTATTATACCATTCTTATCCCATATCCACTATTATACCATCTTTTCCCTATGACATTTATAACCATTCTTATCCCTATGTTCAAGTATTATACCATTATTATCCTCATGTTCTGTATTATGCCATTCTTCTCCTCCTGTAGGGTTTGTACCATTCTTCTCCCCATGTTCAGTATTATACCATTATTATCCTCATGTTCTGTATTATACCATTCTTCTCCCCATATCCAGTTTTATACCATTCTTCTCCCCATATCCCATTTTATACCATTTTCTCCCCATATCCAGTATTCTACATTCTTCTCCATATGTTTCATTTATACCATCCTCCTCTCTCCCCATGTCTAATTTTATACAATTTCTCCCTATACCAGTATTATACCATTCTTCTCCCCATGTTCTATTATTCCATTCTAATACCCATGTTCAGTATTATACCATTATTCCTTATATTCAGTATTATACCATTCTTCTCCTCATTTCATATTGTAGCATTCTTATCCCCATATTCATTATATACTACCTTCTTTTCTCCATACCCGTATTATACCATTCTTATCCCCATACCAGCATTATACCCAGTCTTTACTCCTTCTCCCCATACCATCCGTATTAAACTCCTCTCACCCAATCCAGTATTAACCATTCTTATCCCCATATACAGTATTATATACCACCGTATCCCATCTTCCCCATATCCATGTATCCAAATCCCATATACCAGTTTATACCCATAGCCAGTATAACCAGTCTATCACCATATCCAGTATCTACCATGTCCATAGCCCATATCCAGATTATTAACCATTCTATACCCATATCCAGTAATACATCTCTTCGCTCTAAGGCAGTATTATACCATTCTATCCCCCAATCCAGTATATACCATTCTTCTTCCTGGGTTTCAGTATTATACCATTCTTCTCTCTATACCCAGTATTATACCATTCTTATACCCATGTTCAGTATTATACCATTATTATCCTCATATTCAGAATTGTAGAATTCTTATCCCCATATTCAGTATTACACCATCTTTTCTCCCATAGCCAGTATTATACCATTCTTATCTCCATATCCAGTATTAACCTCTGTCCAACCTATAATACCATTCTTCTCCCAATACGTAGTAACCACTCCCCATATCCAGTATTCAACCATCTTCTCCACTCCCAGTATTAGTAACCATTCTTCTCCCCATATCCAGTATTATACCAAATCCGTATAGAACCATTCTCTCCCATATCCGTATTATACCATCAGCTTATCCCCCACTAAATCCAGTATATCCACTTTCCCACCATATTATACCATTCTATCCCCATATCCCAGATACCAATCTTATCCCCAAATCCACTATTATACCATGGTAGCTCCCAATATCCCGTCATTATACCATTCTTATTCCCATATCCAGTATATACCATTATGATCCCCATATCCAGTATTATCCATTCTTATCCCCATTCCAAATGTATACAATTTTTCCCCAATATACATATTATACCATTCTTCCGCCATGTCCAGTATTTCAATTTTCTCCCAATATCCATTTATCCCATTCTTATCTCCCATATCCGGATATACCAGCGTAGCCCCATACCAGGTATTAGAGCATCGTTCGCCAGATCACATGCTTATCCATTCTTCTTCCCATACCAGTATTGACCGGCTGTAAAAATAACTCCCAGTCCAGTATTATCCCATTCTGATTCCATTATCCAGTATCTATAACCATGCTACATCCCATAATCCCAGTTTTATACCAATTCTTCTCCCATTCCAGTATATCTACCATTCTTTCCCCCCGATCCCATATTATCCGATTCTTTTCCCCAGTATCCGGATAGACCATATCTTTCTCCCCATAGCCAATTATACCCATGCGTTCCCCAGGCTGAGGAACAGGCGTGCCCCAGGCAGTATTATACCAGTCTTAGACCCATGGGGTCACGTATGATACCATAGTATCCGTAGATCAGGATTAGCCAGCGGCTCCTCAGGGGCAGAGGGGAGCATGCGTAGCCCAGATGCCAGGAGGACAACCAGGCCTTGGCGCCATAGCCAGGATGATAACCATCGTAATCCCCAGATCCATAAATGGACTCAATTCTTAGCCCAGATCCCGTAGTACAGGCGTATCTCCATATCCAGGAGTATAACCAATCTTCTCCCATAGCCATAAGGAGACATTCTTCTCTTCCCCTATCCGTCCAGTATTATATCCATTCTTCTCCCCTATCCAGTATTAAGCCATGCTTCGCCCAATATCCAATATTATAACCTTCTTATCCCATATCAGGTATTTTCACCATTCATCCCATGTTCCTATTGTCATTCTTCTCCCCATATCCGTTCTTATACCCTTCTTCTCCCATATCCAGTATGAGACCATCTGCTATCTCCCCATAATCCATATTATACCGTCTTATCCCCCATAGGTAGGCTATTATACCATTCTTCTCCCCATGTTCAGTATATGTACCAGTTTATTCCTTTTCCCATATCCAGTATTATACCATTCTTTTCCATGTTCAGTATGACATCCGTCTCTTTCTCCCATTGTTCAGTTGTATACGATTCTTCTCCCCCCCATGTTTCAGTTATTACTATTTTCCTACCCATATCCGTATTATACCTGCTCTCCCCATGTCTAATTTTATACCATTTTCTTCTCCTATACCCAGTATTAGACCATTCTCTCCCTGTTCATATGTAGCATTTCTCTCCCAAGGTTTTTCGTATTGTACAGCCATTCGTCTCCCCATGTTCAGTTTGTACATCTTCTTCTTCTCCCTGTGCAGTATTCTACACTTCTTATACCCATTTCAGTATGATACAATTATTATCCTGATTTCAGATGATACCATATATTTCCATATTTCAGTATTAATACCAGTGCTTCCCTCTATGTTCATATGTGTCACTTCTTCTCCCCGTGTTTTTGTGTCAGGATTGACACCATGCTTTCCTCTCCCATCGCCAGGTATATACCAGATTCTCCCCAGGCCAGTAATAAACCAGCCTTCTCCCCCTATCCATGTTTATACCATTATTCTCCCCAGTATCCTGGTATATACCATTCCTTTATCACCCATGATCCAGTATTATCTATTGCCTTAGTTCCATATCCAGTAATTATACCAGGCTTCATCCCAGAGCCATATTATACTTCTTTTCCCAATATCGCGTAGTATACCATATCTCTCCCCAGATCGTAATAACCATCCTTCTCCCCATATCCAGTAGTTATACCATGATTTCTCCTATTCCAGTATGATACCCATTCTCTCCCCATAGCCATATTATACCATTCTCTCCCCATATCCGTATTATACCTTCTTCCCCATATCCAGTATGATAACATCCTTTCGCTCCCATTTTTTCATATGGTCCATGCCCGTCCCCTATCCATTTATACCTTTCTTCGTTTCCCCATGTGCAGTATGGGAGCATTCGTGTCTCCACTGTCCTGTTTTTACGATTCTTATCCCCAGAGCCAGTTTATAACCATCTGATCCCAGAGCCCCTATTATTATACCATTCTTTTCCCTATGATCATTATTATACCATTCTTATCCCTATGTTCAGTATTATACCATTATCGCCTCATGTCCATGTTTATGACCAGTGCTTCTCCGGCATGTTGTAGGTACCATTGCGTGTCTTCTCCCAATTTTCAGTATTATACATTATTCATCCTCTGTTCTGTATTCTACCATGTCTCCCCATCTCCATTTTATACCATTCTTCTCCCCTATCCAGGTTTATCCCAGTTCTCTTCTCTTTCCCCCATAATCCGTATATACCATTCTTTCTCCATAGGGTTCGTTTATATCCATTCTTCTCCCCATTCTCATTTTATCAATTGTCCTCCCGAACCAGTAATTATACCATCTTCTCCCGCATTGTTCATAGTATACCACATTCTAATACCTACCCATGTGTCAGTAGTGATCCATTATGATCCGATAGTTCATATTATACCAGTTTCTCCTCATTATGGCAATATTGTAGCTCTTAGCCACATTTCAGTATTAAACCATCTTTCTTCTCCATACGCTTAGCCAGTAGTATACCTCAGTGCTGATCGCCCAAGCCTAGATACCGTTCTTCTCCCCCAGAGCCGATTAAACCATCCGTCCCCTCCCCATATCCAGTATGAGACCCATCTTCTTATCCCCATAGCCAATATTACAGACCACTTCCTTCATCACCCATATCCATATTTTCTGACGTCAGTCTTATCCCCATATCCCATTTTAGACATCCCAATTTTCTGATACCCGATCCCTGTAGGTATACCATCGGAGCACCAGAGCCAGTATTAGACCAATTCTATCCCGGCATAGCCAGTAGGTTAATCCCAGTCTTTTCTCCCCCATAATCCGTATTATACCATTCTTTGCTTCCCTGTGTTCAGTATTCTACCCTCTTCTCTCTATACCCAGCTATATACATATCAAGTTGTGCCGGTGGATGCCTTGATACCCATGCTGCATTTACATCCCATATGATCCTCATAGGCAGGAATTAGGTAGAAGGCCTGTCTCGCCCATATCAGGATTACAAGAAAGATGACACAACCAGGCTATTTCTCCCCATACCGTATTATAACCAGTCGTAGCGCCATATCCGGATATAAAATCCTATATCCAATCATTCTGGTCCCTCCCTGTACCAGGTATCGTATTACCACGCGTTACTTCCCATATTGGGTGAGAGGAATCCAGGAGTAGACCAGCGCTCGGGCACCAGCAGCCGTGAAAGTTAAGCCATGCGTCTCCTCCAAAGCCCTCGTAGACCAGTCTTCTCGCCCAGATCCGATTATAATATGCCTGCTTATCCCCCAGATCCAGTATTAGACCAGGTTAGATCCCCAGATCGCGGCAGGAGTCAGCAAGAGGGCGTGCGCCCAAGACCAGAGTAGACCAGGCGGAGGGCCCAAGGAGCCAGTAGAGACCAAGGACTAATCCCCATATCCATAGGTATCAATAACATTCTTAGCCCATAATGTTCCACAATTAGACAATAGTGTCTAGGGTCTCTCCATATCCAGTATTATACTGTGGTAATTCCCATATCCAGGAGGACTTTCTTGAGCCCCATAGCCCGAAGTATTACCATTCCTATTCCCCATACCGTAGGATAGATTTTTCTCCCAAGATACAGTATTATACACCAGTCTTATTCCGATCACTGAGGATACAAGGGGGCCTCCCAAGTCCCAGGAGGATCCGTCTTATTCCCATAGCCAGTAGTAGACAGTCTTCTCCCCAGTAGTCCAGTATTAGCGGCCTTACTCGCCATATCCATAGATACCATGCCTTATGCCCTATACCTCCAGTTTGACCAGTCGATACCCAGATCCTTATCAACCATGTCGGAGTCCCAGGCCATAGGATACCAGGCGATCCCCTATTCCAGTGGGTAGACCATGCGTCGCTCTCCCCTGCCAGTATTATCCAGTCGCTCCCATATCCAGGATGCAAACCAGTCTTCTCGTCCCAGACCATAAGTACCAAGCGGCAGCCCCAAGGCCATATATACCGTTCTTATCCCCATATCTAGTTATTCTACCATTCTTATCCCCATGTTTCAGTATTTATAGAGCCTATTTCTTATACCCGGTTCATAGTATAGCCATTATTATCCTTATATTCAGGATTATACCAGTCTTCTCCTCATGTTCATTAGTGGATCATTCTATCCCCGATATTCAGGTCTCTAACAAAATCAATACCATTCTTTTCCTCTTTTCTCCACATAATCCAGTCAATTAGACCATTTCTTAGCCCCAATTCCATATTATAAACCAATGCTTATCCCCATATCACAGTATTTAATACCAGATCTTTATCTCCGATATCCAGGTAATGTATAAGCCCCAAATCGTTCCCGGCCCAATCTTCTCCCGAGCGCCATAGTCTTATTGTGACAATTCAATTCTCCTCTCTCCCCCTATCCATCATAGTATACCCTTGCTTCTTCCCTAGCATCCAGTAATTATACCATCTTCTCCTTCTTCCCAATATCCAATATTATTCTGACCTTCGTCATCCCCTATACCAGTACTATACCTCTTATCCCCATTTTCAGTATTGTAGACCTTCTTTATCCCCATTTCAGTTATTTACAATACACCAGTCTTTTCTTCGCCCATACAGATTCTAAACCTCTTATCCCCCCTCTCCATATTATAACCATTCCTTTATCCCCTCTCCAGTATTTACCATTCTTATCCTCCTATATCCAGTATTATAGGTCGACCAATCTTCTGCCCCGTATATCCCAGTATGATACAATTCTTCTCTCCCATCCAGTGAGTATAACAACCATTTCTTCTCCCCATATCCGAGTATTATACCATTATTCTCCCCATATCCAGTATTATACCACTTCTCGGCTTCTCCCCATAATCTCCAGGTAGTCTATAGCCATTCTTCTCCCCCTAAGACATCCAATATTTAGCCATTCTTATCCCCATATCTAGTTTATCCCATTCTTATCCCACATGTTTCAGTCTTGTAACCATTCCTTTCCCTATCCAGTATTATACCATCTTTCCCCTGTTCATATTATCGCAATCTTCTCCCCATGTTCGTTTTATAATAATATCATTCTTCTCCCCATGTTCAGTTATCTACTATTGTTCTCCCTCATCCATACTTTATGAGCTAACCATCTTCTCGTCGCTCTCCCCATGTCGTTGCATTTTAGTTACCCGTTGTCGCCCCCGATTCACCCATAATTATGGATCCCGATTCTTCTCCCCAGGTTTCATAGTGGGTCTAGCCTTCTTCCTCCCCATTTTCAATCTATTGTAGCTGTCTTCTCCCATGTGCAGTATGTAGGCATGCTCTCCACCCATGTGCAGTATTATACATTCAATCGTGCGGCTACCCATGGTGATTCATATTCTACCATTATTATCCTTATATTCAGTAGGATAGCCATTAGTATCCTTTATAGTGTATTATAGCCCCATGCTGTCTCCTCTATGTATCAGGTATGTACACTCTCTGCGACACCCTGTTTCGATCTACACCATGCTTCTCTCTTCTCTCCATCTGCCAGTAGTACTAAGCCATATATTCCTCCCCATACCCAGTAATAACGATTCCTCTCCCATATCCCGTATTATAACACCGCTTATTCTTATACCCATACCTCCAGTCTATTAGGGCATACTCATTCTTAATTTCCATATCCAGTAGTTACCAACCATTCTTCACCCATATTCCATATTATACCCGCATTTCTTTTTTATCCCGAGTTCCAGTATTATACGTAGATCCCGACCATTTCTTCTCTCCCCATATCCCGTATTGAAACATGAGCTCATCCCTCTCTCCCCATATCCAGTATAATTAAGTCCTTATCTATCCCTATCCTTCACCAATTATATCGTTACCCATTCTTCCTGGTCCCCATATCCAGAGTCTTTTAAAGATTCAGGGTACTTCAGGATTCCTTCTCGCCCAGATCCATATTATAAGCCTGCTTCATCCCATATCCTGCAGGGATTACTACTAGGTCGCCATTGACTATCTTCTTTCTTTCTCCCCATGTTCATCGCTGCTGTAGACCACGAGGCAGTCCTTCCCATAGCCACAGTATTTAGATTCCGGGCTGAGCCTTACTCGGGCACCTTTTCCCCATGTTCAGTGATGGTAAGTCAGTCTTTCCTCGGTCGCAGCGCGACCCCGGCAGTCCCCTGCTTCGATCCCCCATTCCATCACTGGGTGTCTGAATACCATATCGTATCCCGCATACTCCATATTATACCATTCTTATCCATCCTTCTTATCGGCCTCCATAACTCCACGGAAGCGCATCTTCCCACGTATTATAATCTGATCAGCTCGGATGTTCGCGCGATTATGCCCCCATAGTTATCCTCCATGCTGTGCTCGTATGGAGGCCAGTCGTTCGCCGCTAGTTTGGTCTGAGTTTGTAAGCCATGATCACTGTCTGCGTCCCCGCGTGGCAGTATGAGATCTCCATACGGATCCTCCAATGGTTCTGCTTGAGTAATACCCTAGCTGTCGCCCCCAGACTCCCATCAGTGTTTATACCATCGGCTCCTCTAGTCCCAGTTGTTATCCAGTGTCGCGCCCAGAGCAGCGAGGAAAGACCAGTAGTCCCAGAGACTTCCCCAGTTTTCATCCATGCTCTCTACCAGTCGCGGCGTCTCCCCATGTCCTAAGGGTAGACCCATCTTTCTGTCTATCAGTCCCGACCGACATCTTTTGCTCCTCGATACTTACCCAGTATTACTATCCCCCAGGCCTTCCTCACCCTGTTTCATATGATTCCATTCTTTATAACGCCGATGATTTCCCATTATTAGATCCATTAGTATCTTTATTCAGTATATACCGTCGGCTCCTCAAGTTGGTTGCATATAGTGTTAGGCAAGTCTTACCCCAGACTTCATTGAGTCCAATACAGGACCACCTTGTCTTCTTCTCCCGAGCTCAGTATGGCGGGGGCGCACCTTCTCCCGGACTTTCCCCACGCACCCAGGGAGATATACCAGGCTTCTCTCACCCTGCCGCCATACTCCAGTTATGATACCATACCGGGCTCCTCATATCCATATGATACCGAATTCTTATCCCCATACAGGGCATGTTCCTCCAGTAGTATAAAATACCTTCTTATGCCCAAGTCCGTAGTAGAACCCCCATGCGGAGCCCCAGATCCAGAGGATCCAGGCGGTAAGACAACCCCGAAGCCAGGAGGAGACCCAGTCTATCCCCCATATCCAGATATTCACCATACCAGGCCGAGAACGCCCAGATCAGAAGTATAACCAGGTACGGAGCACCCCAGATTCCAGTAGAGATCCATTCTGTTCTTCCTGTGGTTCAGTAGCAGGACACCAGGCGATAAAACCCATATCCAGGAAGGCCGCGCGGAGGCTTACCAGGCTGTCGCGCGAGATGGCAGGTAGTACCATGCGGAGTTAATCCCCGAGTCCAGGAGGGAGATCCATTCGTCGGCCGGTGTTTCAGGTATGTATACCCATGTCGGCGCTCCTTCTCGGACCGGAGAGTGACGCGGAAGGCGGATATGGACCCAGGGGGTCAGGAAGCGGGCCGCCGATTGGGCTGATGCGCGAGTGAAGAAGCAGGGCAAGGGGCAACGGACACAGGTACTGCACTAGCAGGGTGCGGCAGTGATGTCCGGAGCAGGCGGAGCGAGCCCCAGAAGGTGCATGGGGTGAACACCAGAGGTACTGGGCTGACGGCGCCCAAAGAACTAACACCAGGAGGATACCCAGTGCTGTAGCCGCCACAGCGCCAGCTAGGATCCGCGGCGGGGCCCAAGGCCAGTATTAGACGCCAGGTCGGAGCCCAATAGCGCCAGGTGAGACCATGCTGCGCCCAGAGCCCGGCAGAAACTCAGCCGGCGCCCCAGATCATAGGGAGGACGCCATGGCTGCGTCACCCCATACCATTAATTATACGGGCAGTCTTCTCGCCCGATCCCGGTATGAGACCATTCTGCTCCCCATAATCCAGATAATTAATAGCCCCCCAGTCGTCTCGCCCATATCCCGTATTACTATACAGTCTTTCCCCATAGTAGCCAGTACTTTGATTACAATACCTAACTGCTTATTCCCCCTAAACCGTATTATGACACTGCATCTCTCTCGCAATTCCAGTATTATACCAGTTTATCCCCAATATCCCAGTATTATACCACATTCGTTATGCCCCTATCCAATAGTATAACCCATCTTAGCCCCATACCGGTGCAGCCATCATCCAGGTATTATAGCTCATTCTTATTCCCGCCATATCCACGTAGTATCCATATTTCTCTTCTCCCCAGATGTGCCACCTTAATTATAACCACCCTCTTATGACCCCATAGTCCAAGTAATATACCATTAGTTATCCCCATATCCATATTATATCAATTCTTATTCTTATCCCCATATCCAGTATTATAACCATTCTTATCCCCATATCCAGTATTATATCCAATATTTTCTCCCATATCCGTATTTAACCATTCTTTATTCCCATATCCGTATTATACCATTTTATCCCCCATATCCCAGATTATAACCAGTTCCTATCCCCTATCCAGATATGTGATACCCATTCTTATCCCCTATACATAGTAAACCATTTCTTCTCCCAGCATATGCATTATGATACCATTCTATCCCCATATCCAGTAATACCATTCTTCTCTATCCTGTATCCATTATTATACATTCTTATACCAACCAGGATTATACCAGTATTATAACCCATTCTTCGCTCTATCGCATATTAACCATTCTTATCCCCATATCCTATATACCTTCTTATCTCTCTATATCCAGTATTATACCCATTCTTATACCCATTCAGTATTATACCATTATATCCTTATAATTCAGAATTATAAGACCATTCTTTCCTCATTTCAGTATTGTAAGCATTCTTATCCCTGCCAATTATAGTCTACACCATTGCTATCTCCATATCCAGTACTATACCATTCATTTTCCCAATCCGTATTATACCATTCTTCTCCCCATATCCATTATTATACATTCTTCTCCTCCATATCCAGTATTATACCTACGTTCCCTTCTCACCCATATCCAATATTATACCATTCTTCTCCTTCTCCCCATATAGCAGTATAACTCATTTTTAATCCCCATATCCAGTATTATACCCATTCTTATCTCCCCAGCTATCCGTATATACCATTCCTATCCCATCCCCATATCCAGTATTATACAATTATTTCTCCCAATATCCAGTATTATACCATTTTCTCCCCATATCCAGTATTATAACCATCTATCTCCCATATCAGTATTAGTAACCCATTCTTAATCCCCCCATACAAGCCAGTCTTATACCATTTTTATTTTCTCCTATCCATTATATACCATCTTTCTCTCTCAATCTCTCACGTAACCAGTATTATACCATTCTTCTCCCCATATCCAGTATTATACCATTCTTCTCCCATATCCAGTATTATACCTATTTTTCTCCTCAATATCTCATTAAACATTAACCATCTTATATCCCAACTATCCATATTATACATTCTTATCCCCCATGTATTAGTATTGTACCATTCTTCTCCAATTCATCTATTACATACCATTCTCTTCTCCCCATACCATATTTACAAAACACTTCTTTCTCCCCATATCCAATATTATCCATTCTTATCCCCATATCGGTATTATACCGTCTTCTCCCATGTTCAGTATTGTACCTTCCTTTCCCCCATATCCATATTATACCCATTCCGTAATCCCTTTTCCCCATGTTCAGTATTGTACGCAAGCATCCGTCTCCCCTTTTCAGTTTTATACTTCATTCTTCTCCCCATGTTCAGTTATATACTATTTGCCTCCCCATACAGATATACCATTCTTCTCCCCGCATGTCAAATTTATAGCTCCATTTCTCCCTATACCCAGTATTATACCATTCTTCTCCCCATGTTCAGTATTGTAGCATTCTCTCCCATGTTCGGTATTGTAGCATTCTTCTCCCATGTTCAGTATTATCAATTCTAATACCCCATGTTTCAGATTTATCATTATTATCCCTTATATTTCATATTATTACCATTTATTAATCCATATATTCAGTATTATACCATTCTTCTCCTCATGTTCAGTATTGTAGCATTCTTCTCCCCATATTCAGTATTACACCATTCTCTCTCCCATAATCCAGTATTATCCTATTCTCCCATATCCAGTATAAAACCTCCTTCTCCCCAAATCGTATATACCATTCTTCCCCCCTATCCAGTACTATACCATTCTTATACCTTATCCAGTATTATACTAGTTTATGTCAATATCCATTATACCATTCTTCTCCCCATATCCAGTATTATACTATTCTTTTCCCATATCCAGTATTATACCATTCTTCTCCCCATATCCAGTATTAAACCATCCTTCTCCCATATCCAGTATTATACCAATTATCCCTATATCCAGTATTATACCATTCTTCTCCCTATATCCGATATACCATTCTCTCACCCATATCCATATATACCATTCTTATCCCCATATCCAGTATTATACCATTCTTCTCCCCATGTTCAGTATTGTACCATTCCTTTCCCCCAGTACCTATTATCCCATCTTTTCCCCATGTTCAGTATTGTAGCATCCTTCTCCCCATGTTCAGTTTTATACTATTCTTATCCCATTCCGTATTCACCATTCTTATCCCAATATCCACATTATACCATTCTTTTCCCTATGATCATTATTATACCATTCTTATCCCTATGTTCAGTATTATACCATTATTATCCTCATGTTCGTATTATGCCATTCTTCTCCTCATGTTGGGTGTTGTACCATTCTTCTCCCCATGTTCAGTATTATACCATTATTATCCTCATGTTCTGTATCCATTCTTCTCCCCATATCCAGTTTTTTACCATTCTTCTCCCCATATCCGTTTTTTACCATTTCTCCCCATATATCCATATATTATACCATTCTCTCCATATGTTCAGTTTTATACCATTCTTCTCCCCCATGTCTAATTTTATACCATTTTCTCCCTATACCCGTATTATACCATTCTTCTCCCACTGTTCAGTATTATACCATTCTTATCCTGTTTCAGTATTATCCATTTTATCCTATATCAGTATTATACCATTCTTTTCCCCATGTTCAGTATTGTAGCATCCTTCTCCCCATGTTCAGTTTTATACTATTCTTCTCCCCATGTTCAGTTATATACTATTTTCTCCCCATATCCAGTATTATACCATTCTTCTCCCCTTTTTCCATGTCTAATTTACCATTTCTCATTCTCTTACCGTATTACCTTCTTCTCCCCATGTTCAGTATTGTAGCATTCTCTCCCAATGTTCAGTTATTGGTAGCATTCTCTCCCCATGTTATATTATACAATTCTATACCCATGTTCAGTATTATATACCATTATTATCCTTATATTCAGTATTATACCATTATTATCCATATATTCAGTATTATACCATTCTTCTCCTCATGTTCAGTATTGTAGCATTCTCTCCCATGTCAGATTACACCATTCTTCTCTCCCATATCCAGTATTATACCATTATTCTCCCCATATCCAGTATTAAAACATCCTTCTCCCATATCCAGTATTATACCATTCTTTCCCTATCCATCTATACCATTCTATATCCCATTCCAGTATATACTTTCTTATTCCATATCCAGTATTATACCATTCTTCTCCCCATATCCAGTATTATACCATTCTTTTCAATATCATAGTATACCATTCTTCTCCCCATATCCAGTATTAAACCATCCTTCTCCCCATATCCAGTATTATACCATTATTCTCCTATATCCAGTATATACCATTCTTCTCTCCTATATCCAGTATTATACCATTCTTCTCCCCATATCCAGTATTATACCATTCTTCTACCTTCTATCCCCATATCCAGTATTATACCATTCTTATACCCATGTTCAGTATTGTACCATTCCTTTCCCCATATCCAGTATTATACCATTCTTTTCCCCATGTTCAGTATTGTAGCATCCTTCTCCCCATGTTCAGTTTTTACTATTCTTATCCCCATATCCAGTATTATACCATTCTTATCCCCATATCCACTATTATACCATTCTTTTCCCTATGATCATTATTATACCATTCTTATCCCTATGTTCAGTATTATACCATTATTATCCTCATGTTCTGTATTATGCCATTCTTCTCCTCATGTTGGTTGTTGTACCATTCTTCTCCCCATGTTCAGTATTATACCATTATTATCCTCATGTTCTGTATTATACCATTCTTTCCATTCGCCTTCCGTAATATATTAACCATCTTTCTTCCTATAATCCCATCTTCCTCCCATATCATCCATTTTATAATAATACCATTCTCTCTCCCCATATCCAAGTCTTTTTTTCATTTAACCATTTTCCTTTTCTTCTCTTTCTCCCTTCTCTCCTCAACACTCTCCTCCTTTTCTCTTTCCATCTATTCAAATTACATTTTTCTCTTCTTTCCTTCCTCTTTTACTCCCCATATCCAGTATTATACCAATTTCTCCCCATTCTCCATATGTTCAGTTATACCATATATGTCTTCAAATGACATACCTTTGAAGATTGTAATGTTAACATACTGGCGAAGGAACGTGACTGGTTCAAGAGAGGTGTTAAGGAGGCCATTTATGTGAAAATAAAGAAACCAAGCCTAAATAGAGGTGGGGGGGTTCGACACCAACTGTCTGCCATGTACAATGCTGTTTTAACACCTTACTCTGGGCGTTCCTATAACACCTCTTAGCCACTATCCAATCACCCCCTTAACACCTGGCTGTGATATGCTAATTGGGATTTTCCAGGGTACATAATTGCTACCGATTCTTGTACAAGTCATTCTGAATTGAGAAAGCCAGTCGGATGACTAGCGAAACGTCTTCAAGAACTACATTTCAAGTCCAGTTGATCTAATTGAATACAACAGATATACCATGACCTGGATGAATGAGAACCTTCACAAGCACATATCCAGTATTATACCGTTCTTCTTCCTGTGTTCAGTATTATACCACTCTTCTCTCTATATCCAGTATTATACCATTCTTATACTCATGTTCAGTATTATACCATTATTATCCTTATATTCAGAATTATACCATTCTTCTCCTCATGTTCAGTAATTGGTAGGCATTCTTATCCCCATATTCAGTATACACCATCTTTTCTCCCATAGCAGTATTTCCATTCTTATCTCCATATCCAGTATTAATACCATTCTTATCTCCATATCCAGTATTATACCATTCTTTTTCCCATATCCAGTATTATCCATTCTTCTCCCCATATCCAGTATTAAACCATCCTTCTCCCCATATCCAGTATTATACCATTCTTCTCCCCATATCCAGTATTATACCATTCTTATCCCCATATCCAGTATTATACCATTACTACCCCATATCCAGTATTATACCATTCTCTCCCCATATCCAGTATTATAAACCATTCTTATCCCCATATCCAGTATTATACCATTTTCTCCCCATATCCAGTATTATACCATTCTTACCCATATCCAGTATTAAACCATCCTTCTTCCCCATATCCAGTATTATACCATTCTTATCCCATATCCAGTATTATACCATTCTTATCCCCATATCCAGTATTATACCATTCTTATCTACATATCCAGTATTAATACCATTCTTTTCCCAATATCCAGTATTATACCATTCTTATCCCCATATCCAGTATTATACCTTCTTATCCCCATATCCAATATATACCATTCTTATCCCCATATCCAATATTATACCTTCTTATCCCATACCGTATTATACAATATTTCTCCCAATATCCAGTATTATACCATTCTTATTCCCATATCCAGTATTATACCATTATGATCCCCATATCCAGTATTATACCATTCTTATCCCTCCACTATCCATATTATTACCATTCTTATCCCCATATCCATATTTCATTCTTATCCCCATATCCATATTATCCTCCATTATCCCCATATCCAGTATTATACAATATTTCTCCCCATATCCGTATTATACCATTCTTATTCCCATATCCAGTATTATACCATTATTATCCCCATATCCAGTATTATACTATTCTTATCCCATATCCAGTATTATACCATATTTCTCCCAATATCCATTATATACCATTCTATTCCCATATCCAGTATATACCATTCTTATCCCCATATCCAGAATTATACCATTCCTATCCCCATATCCAGTATTATACATTCTTCTCCTGTTTCAGTATTATACCATTCTTATACCCATTCCAGTATTATACCATTCTTCGCTCTCATATGCAGTATTATACCATTCTTATCCCCATATCCAGTATTATACCATTCTTTTCTTTCTGTGTTCAGTATATACCATTCTTCTCTCTATATCCAGTATTATACCATTCTTATACCCATGTCAGTTTATATACCATTATTTCCTTATATTCAGAATTATACCATTCTCTCCTCAGTTTCAGTATGTAGCATTCTTATCCCCATATTCAGTATTACACCAATTCTTTTCTCCCATATCCAGTATTATACCATTCTTATTCCATTCCAGTATTATACCATTCTTTTCCCCATATCCATTATATATCCCATTCTTCTCCCCATATCCAGTATTAAACCATCCTTCTCCCCATATCCGTATTATACCATTCTTCTTCCTCCCCATATCCAGTATTATACCATTCTTCTCCCCATATCCAGTATTATACCATTCTTCTCCCCATATCCAGTTATACCATTCTTCTCCCCATATCCAGTATTATACCATTCTTATCCCCATATCCAGTATTATACCATTCTTATCGCCATATCCATATTATACCCTCCTATCCATATCCATTATTATACAGTTATTCTCCCAATATCCAGTATTATACCATTATTATCCCCATATCCAGTATTAATACCATTCTTATCCCCATATCCAGTATTATACAATATTTCTCCCAATATCCAGTATTAATACCATTAATTATCCCCATATCCAGTATTATACCATTATTATCCCCATATCCAGTATTATACAATTTCTCCTCCCAATATCCATTATTACCATTCTTATCCCATCCCAGTATTATACCTTATTATCCCCATATCCAGTATTATACCATTCTTATCCCCATATCCAGTATTATACCATTCTAATCCCCATATCCAGTATTATACCATTATTCTCCCAATATCCAGTATTATACCATTTTTACTCCCTATCCAGTATTATACCCATTCTATCACCCATATCCAGTATTATACACTATTTTCTTCTCCCCAATACCAGTATTATACCATTCTTATCCCCATATCCAGAATTATACCATTCCTATCCCCATATCCAGTATTATACAATTTTTCTCCCAATATACAGTATTATACCATTCTTATCCCCATATCCAGTATTATACAATTTTTCTCCCAATATCCAGTATTATACCATTCTTATTCCCATATCCAGTATTATACATTCTTTATTCCCATCCAGTATTATACCATTCTTTCCATATCCAGTATTATACCATTCTTACCCATACCAGTATTATACCATTCTATCCTATCATATTACCATTCTTCCCCATATCCATATTATACCATTCTTATCCCCATATCCAGTATTATACCATTCTTATTTCCATATCCAGTATTATACCATTCATATCTCCCTATCCAGTATTATACCATTCTTATCCCCTATCCAGTATTATACCATTCTTTCCCCATATCCAGTATTATACCATTCTTCTCCCCATATCTCAGTATTAATACTATTCTTATCCCATATCCAGTATTATACCATTTTTCTTTTCCATATCCCAGTATTTACCATTCTTATCCCCATATCCAGTATTATAACCATTCTTATCCCATATCCAGTATTATACCATTCTTTTTCCCCATATCCCGTATTAAATCCATTCTTATCCCCTTACCCGTATATAACCATTTTATACCCCATATCCAGATTTATATACCATTCTTATCCCCATACCAGTATTATACCATCTTATCCCATACCAGTATTACCATTCTTATCCCATCCATTATATCTGTTATAATATCCATTTATATTTTATAAATGTTATATATACCATTCTTATCCCCATATCCAGTAATATACAATTTTCCTCTTAATATCCATATTATACCATTCTTATCCCCATATCCAGTATTATACCATTCTTTTCTCCCCATATCCAGTATTAACCATTCTTATCCCCATATCCAGTATTATACCATTCTTTTTCCCATATCCAGTATTATACCATTCTTTTTCCCATATCCAGTATTATACCATTCTTATCCCCATATCCAGTATTATACCATTCTTATCCCCATATCCAGTATTATACATACTAATCCCCATACCGTAGTGTACAATTTTTCTCCCAATTTACAGTATTATACCATTCTTATCCCATATCCAGTATTATACCATTCTTATCCCCATATCCGTATTATACCATTCTTATTCCCATATCCAGTATTATACCATTCTATAATCTACCCAATATCCTAATTATACCATTCTTATCGCCATATCCAGTACTATACCATTCTTATACCCATATCCAGTATTATCCATTCTTATTCCCATATCCAGTATTATACCATTCTTATCCCCCATATCAAGTATTATCCATTCTTATTCCCATATCCAGTATTATACCATTCTTATCTCCATATCCAGTATTATACCATTCTTATCCCCATATCCAGTATTATAAACCATTCTTATCCCCATACCCGTATTATCATTCTTATCCCCATCCAGTATATACCATTCTTATCCCCATACCAGTATTAACAATATTTTTTCTCCCAATATCCGTATTATATACCATTCTTATCCCCATATCAAGTATTATCAATATTTCTCCCAATATCCAGTATTATACCATTCTTATCCCATATCCAGTATTTATACCATTATTATACCCCATATCCAGTATTATACCATTCTAATCCCCATATCCAGTATTATACCATTCTTATCCCCATATCCAGTATTATACCATTCTTATCCCCATATCCAGTATTATACCATTCTTATCCCCATATCCAGTATTATACCATTATATTAATCTATTTGCTATTGTGCATGGAGGTGGAGTAACTGGTTTTAATGGAGAAAATTTCCCCATTGAAACTACTGATAAAATTGATAAATTGTCATCAATAAAACCAATTTCCTCTGCGTAATTTCTAGTTTTGTGGCTGAAATATCATTTTTAAAACCAAGATTTTGATGTGAAAATTTCCCAGTTAACCTATTCTGCTGTGCAGCACCTTCCACACACAGTTGGTTAATTTACATTGCATCCCTGCTTTCCCTCTCTGTTATATCTCTGCCTCAGGCTGTTATAGCCAATCAATGACTCCCCAACACATCTAATTAGATGAAGGTTATCTTCGTACTGCCTCCTTTTCCTGTTGGTCACAGTGTCAGACTGGGCTGGGCAAACAGGAAATATTGGGCTTTGTACACACCATGCAACTTTTTGGTGGCCTGAATTGGATTAATGGGCAGATCGTGCTGTCCATTAAGGACTGCACGCTCGGTCGTAGTGAACTTTTGGTTGCAGCTATTTTTTGCCCGACGGTCAATTTTGATGAAGGAGTCTATGGTGTGTACCAAGTTTGAGCCCTGGGGCCCATCAGGAAACTTAAAGGGATCTACCCAGCAATTCATTCACCTTTTTACTTATTTAAAGCTAGGTGCACACACTAGCAATAAAGCCCCGATACCATTGGATCGCTGGTGTGTGTAGCGGTTTTCCCGAACAAGAGCACGACCACCGAACATTCCCAATGACCGAGTGGTCATTCTGGAAAAAATGAAAATTTCCCTCAGCCATGCTAGACTCCCTATAGAGGATTCTGACGCGGCCGAGGTAAACACACAGTCCTGAACTTGCTCTGCAAAGGGAGAACGCTCTGGACTGTGTGTATGCAGATCTTAGAAAGATGGCAGACAGGATCTTGCAGATGCTGCCTGTCATCTTTCAGAAATCTGTACTGTGTGTACCCAGCTTTAGTATCTGACTCCTTGAAATACAACAAAATACCTGTGGGGAGACAAGAAAGTTCGAACACTAGTTAGGTCCATACCACGTTGTGCCTCCTAAAGACCGACCAATCTCCGGACGAATAGTCCAACATACAGCAAAATCAAGGTAAGTTGAAGGGGTAGAGCAAAATTATTCTTTTATCCATATGATAACAGAAAGGACAACACCCCATCAGGGTATATGCTTTACGCGTTTCATGGGTGGTCCCACTTCATCTGAAGCTAATAACATCAGACTACTTGAGTTTATTTTGTCCCTTTGCCTCAATACCTAAATGTGAATCATCTTCTCTGTTTTTATAAGCCAAAGGGCTGTGAGCCCACATGGGGTTTTTCCCCTGTAACCCTATAAACCAGTTCAGTGCTGGTTGGCCAATCAGTTTGCCAGGTTTGCAAGGGATGTGAGAGGCTTAAGTACTTTGCAAGTTTTTTAAAGGGCATCTATAGTGAAAAAAACACATTGCCCCTTTGCAAAGTTAAATTCATGTACTCTGTGCTGCCTTTACCCTATCTATGTCAGTGACTCTGTTTAACCATGGTGCCAGATCTGTGTGCAGCACTCCCCCCTTCCCCCTCCCCTCTGTTACCTACTCCATGTCTCAACTCCGGCTAACCGACAAGCTTATCATGTGCAGTAGGAGTTAAAAGTTCAACATCCTGAAAAACACACCCACGCACAGTGGCCAATAGAAAGCAAGCAGTTCTGGAGACACGGAAGAAGGAGCTCCATACAGTTTACGATTTCTCACTTTGTGACCCATCATCAATCAGTGAAAGCTATTAAGAAGGGGGGTCAAGTGCAGCCTTATATCTACCATCAAAGCTACCTCTCTCCCCCTGCTAATGCTGTTAACTTTATGTTTATTACAGAGCAGGGGGGGTCACGTCAGAGGGATTTGATTGACAGTCCAAGTAGAGGAATGCAATCTCGTATTCTCCTAACTGGTGTATCTCAGGACAGAGAGGGAATCTGAAAAAAGTGAAGACACTCTGGGGGTTGTGGGGAATTATAGAACACATGGAAAGAAAGAAAAAAAAGTTCATTTTCCCACTATAGATGCCCTTTAAGCAACTTTACAGCAACAGTGAACAATCAGAGAAGTTTAAAAATATTAAACTTGCCCAAAATATTAAAAAACTTGCTGGAGAACACAAGATTCTTCCCAGACACCAGATTTGCCATTAATAATTTTGAATGTTGTAACTTTACTGAGCCTGGTATTAGTAAAATAATTGACAATGAGGAAGCTTTTTATTGGATGAGTCACTGACACTTTCAAAGTCGATGTAGCTTACCTGAGATCCGAATCTGTTTACAGCAGATTGGCACAAAACTGAAATTCAAAGATTACTCATTCTTACAACTCTTGTAAAGCTAATGGGAATAGATCTTACCAGGCGGGATGTAAACCAGACAATGAACTACCTAAAGACCTACTAGAAGCCATGTGGAACAGCATTGATATGATAGGGCTTAACGTCTATTCGGATAGCTCAAGTGCTAACCTGCATAGAGGCATTGAACAGGAAACATATTGAACAAAAAAGCACTACTGTAGTGAGTAAAATTTGGATTCCTTTTGATTCCTTTCTCTTGGAACGACTTTTAGGTTTTTAGGCATTTCATAAAATGACTTAGTAACTAATTTTCTTTGTTAATATCATTAGTGAATACAAGTGCTGTTCTGTTCTAAAGTAACGGATTGTCAAAATATGACTTTCACTTGTGGCCCTAGAGCTTAACTACCTGAAAAAATAAATTTTACATGGAAACAATTATCTTTGTCACCTAGAAGATATTTCACCAACCTGGATGGCAGGTTAGTGCTGCTGATTGTATTAAAGGAGAACTAAACCCTTCAAACTCACCCACTTCTCCTTTACTTCACCCTGGGTTTGCAGTAGGGAGAAATACTCACCTAAAGCCACACTCATGAGTCCAGTCCAGAGTTTAGTCCCCACTTTAAAAAATAAAAATACTGCCCTGGCTCCTATTTTTTACATTTGGGCATGAGGCTCCACTCAAAGTTAGTATTTTTCATCCAATAGAAAAGCAAATCTTGTTCCTTTAGATGCCTAAAGCTAGGTACAAACCATACAATAATTTGGTCCGACCGACATTTTAGTGTTTCGGTTGGTTGGGCTGAATTATTGGATGTGTTTTGTGGCAGGACGCGACCGTCCGACCGTTCATTCGTCCGAATCAGAAAAACAGATGATTGGACGCATTGGAAAATCACAACCGATTATGTGGTACTCTATGCACCACGGACAGTCCTTCCTTCTGGATAACTGGTCGATAGAGCCGGTAAGGAGGAAGGATTGTATGGTGTGTACCCACCTTAAAGGTAGCCATACACATGTGACTGCCAGCATAGTTTTATGTTTAATAGATTCTACCAAACCTATCTAATTGCCTTTTATTAGGAGGTACGTTATAGCCTAGATCTTGGGGGTCAGTGGTGTGATTTATATGAATGTTTCAAACACATTTAAAGGGCAAGTCCAGCCCTAAAATGAAAACTTACATGCAGGTAAATCACCCCCCAAAACCCTAAACGGTAATAGTTTGAAATCTGAAATATATAAGTCTAACCTGAAATTCTGCACAATGTCCTGTTGCCCCTGTTTCTGCTTCCTGGTTCTTCCAGTTACCAACTGTCAGTTATGAATTTGACAGTCGACATCACAGCCAATGACTGAATGTTAATCCCCTAGCTTCCTCTTCTGAGCATGCTCAGTACCAGGTCACTAAATTGCTCAGTTTCCATTAGGCATCCAGAAGCATAGTAGGCATACAGTAATGAGCACAAAGTACTATATATCAACATATCTTAAAGAGGCCATTCTTACTAAAATATATTATTATGAGGGTGGAGTTGTCCTTTATTATTATATGAAGTAAAGCTGTGCAGAGCCAGTAAATTAAAGTTATTTGCAAGATGTTTGTCACAAACTTACTTGCCGCTCCGATCCAGCGGTGCACCTGTGACAGCCGCGCTCTTCCGGGTGGGCAGCGTTATGATGTCAGGATGCGAAGATTCAAAGGCTGGCATCCCCACTGCACCTGGCGCCTGTTTGTAGCTTTCACTACCCTGGCTGCTAGGCTACTTACTTACCTATCCTGAGACTTACCTTGCCATATCATCTGTAATAAAACATTTGTATCTCACGCACGCAGCGTGGAGAAATAAAAAAACATTTTAGCCAACTTTACTTTTAAAACAACATCTTTCAAATAACTTTTTTTTCAGTGCTTATTTTGTCCCAACCAATCAGGTGTTAGCTTTCAAATGTTAAATGAGATCTGGTTGGTTGGGGCAAAATTAGCACCATTTTTACCAATAAGAATCTTTATTGAATCTCCCTGATACATTATTACTTATGGGGTTAGAATCTTGTACTGTATATTCCAACCCTTGATGGAGGAGACTGGAGAAGAGTCAAATAAGAAGTGTAGTGAAAGAATTTACTGTCTTTGCATTGCTGGTTCTCTGTGTGAATTGGAAAGTTAAGTTAAATTGGAAAAAAAACCTACTAAAATCACAGTTCTCCTTTAAGGCTGGGTGCACACCAGCAGATATTTTCAGCCGGCTGACCGATTCATGGCACTTTTGGTCGGTCGGCAGAAAATATCTGCTGGTGTGGGGGGGCTGGCGACGACCAACCTCGATCGTTCATTCGTCCAGATTGGACGTGTCAGTCAATTCCGATCGATTGTAAGGTTCCCTATGGGACTGCGCGATTGATCGTTTGCACTTTCGGCCGCTGCCTAATTTGCCGCGACCGATGGAATTTGTCGCCGCCGAGCGCTAGCTCGTTGTGAGCGCTCGGTTGGGACAAATAGTCCCTTTGTGAGTACAAAGCCTAAAACAGCCACTGCAATGTATTTCTCGTACAGTGCTTTCTTTTTAGCATCTTGTGAATTGCCACATAAAAATCTTACCTGCAACTGAACATATTTACATCTCTCATTCCTCTTAATATTGTTCATTGTTTTTCTTTAAAAGGTAATAAACCTAATATATTGAATGTGTGGTAAAGTCTACATAATAAGGATATGAGATCTGATCGCCATTTATAGTTATCTCCGGAAGGATTTCTTTATTTCCCAGTGGTCATTTATCAAACTACTCATACTAGATGTATTTGGTGGGTTGTCTTTCTTCATATTCATGGAAATTTAAATAACTCTCCCAGCAAACCGAAAGAGCATGACAACCTTTATGTAGGCATAGACATCACTTGCCAATTTCAACAACTATGCAACTACGTTCCAATCAACATAGAACATATCTCTTAGCTTTAGGGAAATAACGCAGGTCCCTGCTGAGTCCAACAACAAGATTGTTATTGTGTGTAAAAAGAACGGAACTGAAATTTTAATCATTTCATAAAAAAACAACTCTCTGATGCAAGAAAGTCATCAATAAACGAAACTGTAAAGTTGGCTGTATATGCATGAGCAGATATTTTGGGCCGAAATATTGGTGGTACTAAGTGACCACGACCGTCCAATGGCCAAACGTCTTTACACCCAAACCAGATGAAAGAACAATCAGACATGGCAGAAAATCGTAGCCAGTCATGTGAGCTTCTATGGGCCGCACAATCGATTACGCAGAGGACTCGTCTGGTTGTGCCAAAATATCTGCCTATGTTATCCTAGCCTTACACAGATGTTTAAAATGAATAGGAAAGATAGGGTGTTAATTGCCATATTATAATATATAATAATGGGTTAACAAGGCACTACTTAAATATTCAAAATGCACCAACAAATAACCAAGTTTTTTGTGAAAGGTGCTTGTAGAAAAAATTCATTGTAAATAGTCATGGAGAAAAATAGTTTCTACATATGACTCTCTATGTTGTGCAAAAAAGTATATACGGCATCTTTATTGAATTGTACAAAGTGAACATCAAAAAGACTAAAAACAATTAAACATATATGAATCACATCTTAAAGTGCAATTAGGCTAGATTTCCTCTGTACCTCCTATCAATAGTTGAAGAATATGGTGCAATAAGATATGATACTTAAGTGCTAGAGATAGAATTTCGTTCCCTATTTCAGAATTTTTTAATAGTGCGAAAATCCAAAAGAAGTCAAAAGGGGGAAAAATCTGAACGATCTGATTAAAGTAAAGGTTCATACACACCTGCCGGTTTTTACCAGACTCCCGATGAACATGCGGATTGCCAAACAACCCTCGACAGAACGCATACGCACGAGTGACTATCGGCCGTTTCGGCCATTCCTCAGGGTCGGTCGGGGCTCAGGGGGTCTGGTAAAAATCGTCAGGTGTGTACAAACCTTTAGGCTAGTAAAAGCACGGTAACGTACTGCAGATGGCTCAGGCACCTCGTAAAATGTCAGGGAAACAAGTACGAATCATCAAAACAAAAACCTACTGTACTTCTTACACATGAGTTACTTTCAAGCTTCCGTTTGTATTTCCAAGACAACTTTCTTGGGGTTTAGAGATTGACGCAAAACAGAACTTGAACCCAAATTCGAGCCGAGCTTAACAAGTTCAAACGGTTTCGCACTTTTTGAACTATCCTGGACCAGGATTTCTTGAACTTTCCGGGCTTACGATAATTATCGAACATTCGTTGAGGTTTTGAGAATTATTGAATTTGTAAAAAGAATGATGTCCACATGTCCAAAATTAACCAATGGCAGCTAATTTGAGCATTGCCAGACCCCTGGCTGGTAACCCTCGATTATACAGATGGAAGGTTCGGTAACCCTCGAATCCAGGTCCAATGGTTCAGTAACCCTCAATCGCACGATTTGAGAATTCGGCTGTATCGTACGAAAATCTAACATGTGTACGAACCTTTAGTCTGCCTTCCCATTGAAGGGGCATTGTCAATCTGGAAGATGAGTCTTTAAGGCCTTAATACTGGATACAGTATATAGGGAAGAACTAACCATTCCATCCCCCTTTAATGCATGTATTTCTGCATCACTGTAATAATTTACCAGAATAAATTTATATGAGAGTTTAATAACAGGGCACCATTATACTTGATATTCTTAACTGAGGATGTATCAAACTATTCCTCAATTGTCCATTCCCATTCCCATCCCAATCTATTTGCCAGCAGAATTTTTCTTTTATTCTGCTGTTTCTCCTGAGGAGAGTCTTGTATTTACCTTGTGGTAAGTTAGACATGCATGGGTACTCACAGTATCAAATTATATTTTCTTTTGAGTTTAAATGATCATTTTTCCTGTTATATGTAAAAGGATGCACTATGAATATTAAAAAATACACATACATATCCATTGGATGGGTATAATGTTCTTAGATAGTGTGCAAACTGCTTGCTTTTAAAGGAGATTTGTCTTTTTGGATATTGCAGCCTAAAGGTGACCATACGTTAGGCCGATTTTATGTCCAATCCGACATAAAATTTGACATTTTCATTGATTGGCTGAAAAATTGTACATTTTCCTGATATTATTATGTGACATCAGATCGTAAAATCGATCGTAATTGTGATCAGGAAAGTCGTTTTTTTAAGCCGATTGGTAAAATGATTGTAGTGTTTTCTGAAGTTCCAATTAAATGTAAATGTAATGTAACCTCACAATGGACGACATTAGACAATAATCACAAAACAAATTGAATGTCGAACAATATGTACGGTACATCTTAGTACAATTAACATTGTACATCTGTCTATCAAAGTATCGGTCGGTTTAAGATCGTAATTACGATTGTAATAGTGTCTGGCCACCTTTAGGCTGGGTACACACCAGCAGATATTTTCGGCCGACTGACCGATCCACGGCACTATCAATTGGTCGACCGATAATATCTGCTGGTGTGGGGCGACTGACCTCAATAGCCCGTTCGTCCGGAATGGCCGATGTGTGGGTACTGTCGGCTGCAGCCACTATTGCCAAGACTGACAGACATTTGTCCCGGATGAGCGCTCGGTCAGGACAAATAGCCCCTTTGTGTGTACCCAGCCTTACCAAGACATGCTGTCTGTCATATCTTGATGTGTATTTATTATCCAATTTTGCATTCACCTGGTTAATATTATGAGAATACACTTAACTTTCACATTGGGTGTCACTTGTTTTATTCAGATTTTAGAAGGATTTTGTAAGAACACAAACTTCCCTGACTGAAACTGTTGATAATTGTAAACTTTAGAATAATTCCAGTAGCATTTTCATTTTTTTTCTGTTTTCTTCTTTAGCAGTCCCTTAAAATATATCGATAACGTAAGCAGACAAAGTTTGTTTTGTTTAAATATGCCTCATGACCATAGACGGCCGAATTCACTGGGATCTATTCCACTTGCAGATTTGCAGATTTTCGGAAATATTAGAAAATTTTAAGTTAATGGGAATTAAAAAATCTGAACGTTTCGCCTTAAAGGAAGGTATAAATAGCAATGGTAACTTATTGTAAATCACTCAGGGACATGGGAAATGGTCTGGGGGACAAGTTTCAATGGCCACAATCTTTAAAAAAAACAAACCACTGTCCAGTACTGGAACGTCCCGAGGTTCCTGTTTTGGCATTCCGATTAGTATTTTTATTGAGTACTGAGAAAAAAATCTCGAATTTCGAAAGATAGTTTTGTGGTTTGGAAAAAAGTGAGAAATCGGCAAAGTTCAAATTACGGCGGATTTGTGAAATCCTCTATGGAACTGGGTTCGGGCCCATCTCTTTTCATGACCTTACGGTGCCCATACACAGGGAACACTCTCTTTAAACATTTGGTATTTGCTTATTTCTTAAAGTGACCTAGCACCATAGTGTGGGTTTTATTTAAAAATATTTTGCAGTGTCAAAAGTGTTGTCCTTATCATACAAACCACTATGATACATATATGTAAAATATGTGTGTGTGTGTATTTTTCATTTATCTCTACATTTTAAAGGCCGGGGGGGGGGATCACACCTCCAACATTTCCTCTGTGATGAACTACAATAAAGAATCCAATTTACTACATCGTACCAGCAAATACCTCATGTTAACTCCTTGTTAAAAATAACACCCGTGTCTTGGGATACCAGTCACCAGGGTATTGTTACCGTGTTGTGATGACCAAGAAGAATGGTTAATTATGCAAATAGAACTACAAAAGCACAAATTCTATTTGAATTACTAACATAACAGATGTTTGCTGGGCAACACCATGAAGCCTGAAGTCACAGTTATGCTAATTTGGCACCGTTTCCCTGCCAGTTACCTTTGAGTCATTAGAGCAGGCAGTTAGCAAGTCCTTCTGTCTAACTAATAATTGCCTATTATTGATATTAATTAACATTTTTTTGCACCTTCCTTGAGTCTTGACCTGGTATCTGTTGGTAAGCCTAAACTGAAAGACCCATTAAAAGGCAAAGTAAAGTGACCTATAAAAGGCAAGGACTATTTATCACCAGTCAAGCAAGGTCAATTAAACAGAGAGCTGTGCGTTGTCTTGATCTGCTGACGGTTCCTTGATTACTATTATAAATTGCTAATAGGGCAGAAAGTGTTAAGTAGCACATCTGCGGGGGGTGGTTATTCCTTAACTCCTGCCTGGTGACAGGTGAAAGAGGCTTTTGATTGCCTTATTGATGCAGACTGCCCATCAGTTGCTAGTTATTGTTTAACTTCATGATTCCGCAGCTGATCCCATCCTACTGAGAGTCAATCAGTTTAATTAGTAGAGGGATACGGTATGTTCTTGTGGTTAAAACATTGATAGAGTTGGCCCTGTTATTTACATGATGGGTAAAAAAAAAAATAACACTAATCATGGAAACATCTCATTGCCTCTCCCATTATTTTATAATAACGCCGTAGCTAAAGGTTTTTATGGATCCAGATCAAGAGATCGTAATAGAAGCATATTGACGGATCTTTTTTTCCCCCCTCTAATACTCCAAGGAACTGGCTGTAGCAGAAAATATATCAAAACCTTATCATCAGAACTGAGATCTTCTGTGAAAAATCAATAAAGAGTTATACATGGTTTGAGTTTAAACAGTTCTCTGTAGTCGTTTAAACATAGTGCATCTGTGCTGAGTTTCGCCTCCAGAGACCGGTGTAACCTAGCAACTGCTAGACTTAAACCGATTAACTACAAATGAAGTACTGTACGCCTATCAAAGCAATTGTTCATGGTTACCTTTGTTGCAGGGATTTAACTAATTGAACATGATACAGTATGAAGATAATTAACACCCATGAGTTTGTTAATTGCCTGTTTAGCATTACAAGAGCATCTCTCGGCTCCTATATCGCTTGCTCTTTCCCAGCCTTCTACTGCTGGGAATGAGAAGGTTTGATTGGCAAAGGTTTTTTTTCCATTTTCTTCATGGAAATGACGTTATTATTGGGTTAACTAACAACGCTGGTCTCATTGGAATGACTAATTTTATCCTTTAACTGTGTTTGTGTCTTAAAATAAAACATCTCGTTTAGGCTTTACTTACCGAAATGCCTCTTCATGCCTAGTTTATGTGGATTACAAATTATACATAATTAACTATGCAATTTACTTAATTAAGCATTATTAATGTTAATAAATAAATTGTTACCTAAAACTTTTGGCTTGCGGATCTTTGAAAAAATCCAAAAATGTAAAAATCCTCAAGCAAATCCTTTGAAGTCAACTGGAGTTTAAAAAATCCTCCTAAAATTGAGGTATAAATAACAATGGTAACTTAAGGCTCGTACACACGTGCGATTGCGGGTCCCGACCTGCGACACATGATGTGTACGAACGAACGTTTTGGCCGATAATCAGCCCGTGTGTAGACGCTTTATCGGCCAAAATGGTCGTTCATTCGGGGATCATTGAACAACCGATTTGGTGGATCTCTGAACGAACGACTGTTCGGAGATCCACCTACACAGGGGCCGTTCATTGGCCGAAACGGTTGTTCGTACACGACGTGGGTTGGGACCCGCGATCGCAGGGGTGTACGAACCTTTACTGTAAATGGTTTAGGGTAAATTGTCTAGGAAACATCATCCAGTACCTGAAACTTCATGCGCTTCCTGTTTTTGAATTCAAAATTACTAATATCTTTGAAAATTTTCGATTTTTAATTTTGAAAATTCTCGAACGTTCGATGATTTTTTTAAAGTTTTGAAAATTTGAAAACAAACCAAATAGAAGTCAGTGGAAACCGAAGTTACGATTGTGTTCTGCGTTCGGTATTGAATATTCAGAGTTCAATATAGAATAATCAATGTTTGATATAGAATAATTGATAAACCCATCAAAGATTTGAAGTTCTAAAATGTTTTGGTTTTAACATTTAAAATTTCGAACATTCTGTGGAAATTCTAAACCTGAAACATTTTTAATTATTACCAATAATGAAACATGTACATTTCTTTGAAAGAAAATTCAGATCACAAATCGTTATCTAAAAAGAAACACAAAAATGATATAGTGCAACATGTATATATTCATGTTTGTATTCATTTTCTTTTATGGAACTATGTATCATGCAGCACTATATAGTTATATACGGTAATCCATTCACATCAGTATGTCTTTTTATTGTGGTGGTAACCAGGGTGCCTGGAGGAAACCCACACAAACAAAAACAATTTAAGAGGGTTTAAATGAATTGAAGAGGAATGTAGGAGCTTGAATATGAAGACTGGCTATTTAGGGTTATTCACATTACAAACTGGTGCATTGGTCATTAATAGGTCATATCAAAGGACATGTGGACATTCCATAAGATTAGAAGAATTTTGTCTTGAGGTTCAGAAAGGGTATGGTAAAATTGTGGCATTTTCTTCCAGTAGATGTGTTTCTGGCAGGTTTATTGTATAGTTTCCACATCTCTACACACACACCAGCCGAGTTTTTGTCCTGACCCAGCGCTCACTACAAGTGTTCGGCCGGAACAAATGTCTGTCGGTCTGGCTGCAGACTACAGTTTGCGAGACTGATCGCGCGGTCCAATAGGGAACCGTACAATCGCCCATAATTTACCAACAGGTCCAATCGGATGAGATGAACGGGCGAACGAGTGTGGCCGCCGCACACACAACATCAGACATTTCCGGCCAACCAACTGATACACATCACTATCGGTCCGTCACCCGGAAATATGATATTGTGTACCCAGCCTTAGTGAGTTTCTAGAATTCTTTTAAAATTGAAAGCTGTTGTGGGGTTATTTTAATTACCATTTGGTGTCTGAAAAGATTCCCCCCCCCCTCCCTATATTTTTTGGGGAGGGTTTTTTTTTTTGCCTCCCTCTGGATCAACTGTTAGACAGGAATCATCAAAACTAACAGGGAGATTCAATAAAAGTTCTTACAAATGTAAGATCCAACCAGGGATCATCAACAGGTAAAAACTCATCAATGTACTGTCCGACGAGTGTATAGTTAACATTATTCTTTTACCTTACTTGATAATAAATGAGTTCAGCCACTAAGTTCATAATATGCAATACAGAATTTCAGGATAGAGCCATATAACCAACTAATTAAAAAAGAAACAGGGTTATTCAATAAAAGTTCTTATCGTTAAATATGGTGCTAATTTTGCCCCAACCAATCAGAGGTTAGCTTTCAAACGTTAAATAAGATCTGATTGGTTGGGGCAAAACCAGCTCCATTTTTACCAATAAGAACTTTTATTGAATCTCCCTGTAAATGTATGGATGTCTTTATTCAACCTAAACTACAATGTTACTATTCTATGAAATGCTTTCACTTATATATGAATATATACCAGTGAAGTTGGGTTTATAAAGCGCAGTATAGATTGTCAGATGAGTGAACAACTTCTAATCACCTGTAGAGATGGGATCTAGGTCTGAATTGGACCAGGATCTGAAACTCCCGTTTCTGAAATCTGAAAGTTCCCTTGGAACCGATTGGAACTTTCATATTTCAGAACTTCTGTATTTTTGATAATTATCAAATTTACTTTAAAAAGTACGACAGGAAACTAGTTTTAGATTGTACGTTTGACGATTATAGAACATACCCTTGAAATTAGCCTCATATATTTGGGAACCTGAGAAAGTTTGATAGGGAACTCAAAAGTAGCAAGCGTGTACCGGAAGTTCGTTTTTTTTTTTTAGGGTAATTTGTACGTGTTCCTCTGACCTTTTCCCAGTTGCCTGAGCCATCTAATGTAAGTTACCATGCTTTTACTACCCCTATATTATTCAGACTTTTCCAATGATTTCTATGGGTGCATTTTGGATTTTCTCGTTTTTTTTAAAATCTGGAAACGGAACGAAACTTGCTGGTTTTGAACATCTCTAATCACCAGACTGAAACCATAACACTTATTTAATTCTCACATTGCTTTAGCATTCCTCCAACTCATTGAAACCTTTTCAAACAAGAAGAAAATTGCTTAAATGAAGTCATGTAAGATTTCAGCCGACACATTTGCTAGGTAGATGTTAGTTACTGTTGCATCCGTAGGTTTTGGATTCAAATCCATCCAGACACCATCTGTACGGAGTTTGTATATATTATTCTTTTACATGTATGTATTTTCCTCTGGACATTTCTCCCCTATGATCCATAAAAACATACTTACATGGACTGACATCTTTGATATTGTTCCAAAATGGTTCTCCACACAAGAATTCCAATGCAGCTAGTTGAAAATCAGAAATAAACCTGTGTAATGCACCTGCCATTGCAGTTATGTTTCCAGCTGTTCCAACCCTTACAACAATATTCTTTCATCATAAGATTTATTTCTGTTTTATTCTGTTACCTGCTGTTACTGGAGGAACATTCCTACATTGAATTATGGAAATTAGCTAGTGTCCTTGCTTTAGTGACAGCTCATCATATTGTGTTTCACTATTTGGCATTCCTAGAGAACACTGTTACACTGGTATACCCCCAAACAATCTATTTCTTTATTCTTGGCTCTTCAATAGAGCCTTCTGTCTAGACTTACATGCTAGGCTACCCTGTTCTTCATTTAGTTCTTATAGTAGGAAATGATATGTTAATTTCTCCATTTTCCAATATTTTCCAGATATTGTGAATACATGAAAATATTTGACATACAAGATTTCCCCTCACTCCCTAGTAAAATCTTCAGTATAGGTAAGCAAATATTTTAATTGAAGAAAGTATCTGGTCTGCAATACTTGTCTTCTCTTGAAATTTAAAGGAACACTAAACCCCCAAAAATAACTTTGTGCCATTCGTTTCTATTATTCACAGGGAGGTAAGAACGCTTATTCCCACCTCCCTGTTAATAATAGGACGCTCGGGGGACCTGGAACTTACCTTACCGCCGCTCCACTCACAGCCGCTCCTTCACTGACAGCCGCTCTGTCCCGACCGCGTGCCCTATCTTAGGTGCATGCGTGCCAATACAAAAGATAGGATGCGCGATCGGGAGAGAACAGCTGTTCAGTGAAGGAGCGGCTGCGTGTGGAGCGGCGGGTAAGGTAAGTTCCAGGTCCTCCGAGCGTCCTATTATTCACAGGGAGGTGAGAATAAGCGTTCTCACCTCCCTGTGAATAATAGAAACGAATGGCACAGAATTATTTTTGGGAGTTTAGGGGAGTTTACAGTCCCTTTAAGTATGTTTTGTATCCTACAGTTTTTCCCAAGAGGTAGAGTATTACTGGTAAATGGAAAGGGGCTCTGATGTGCTTGCATAACTCTTAAAGTTAAAATGTGAGCTTTAATATGCAGCAACCAATCAGATGATATCTAACTGCAGTAATTTAGCAAAAGGCAAACATCTGATTGGTTGCTGCAAATAAATTGCCCAGGCAAATGTTGTCACCTCTTATGGCATCAGCTTCTCAATGTGCATGTAAACAGACATGGCATAAAATCTGGGTTTTTTCATTTGCTCAAAACACATGTTAATAAATGGTCTTCTGGTTCTTTACTGTTATAAACCACAGTTAGTATTGGAAAAAAATATTGTGTCCCATGAGAGGCACATACAGTCTCTAATTATAAGTCCTATCATCAATCATAAGTATTATTTATTCAGTAAAATGAATTGTTAATTAATAACGGATGCACATTATGGCCTTGCAGCTTACAGCACTATTTATAATTATTGGTTATATAGGAATCCTCAACAATTAGCTCCAACAGACTATTGTGGAAATGTCTGATGTGATAACAGAAAAAAGATTTTCCCAGCTATTACCGGGATCCTTTGCAGCTTGAATATCGATTAGAAATATAAAAGAGTGTCTTTAGTCTGTGAGTGTGTGCTGTGTATAAACTTAATAAATGTTAATTTTGCATTTTATCTTACCAATTGTTGACTAAAAAAAGATGGTGTCAAATTTCCCCTCTTAACCCAAATTTTTTACTGCCATACAGGCACTTAAACACTCCAACCTACTTAGAGGAAATGTGACATTTTATGTAAATCCATTCAAAACCAGGCGGATCATTTGGATTTCGGGTCTTTGGACCCCATTTTCAAGGGTTAACAAATGTACGAGGTTAATTTTGGTAACCCTCGAAATTAGCCTTGAACGCTCGATAAACCTTGAAAATACAATCGGAAACTTGAAAGTCGTTTCCGATCATATTTTCAAGGGCTATCAGATATTTGAGATTATTTTTGAGAGTTACCAAAAAAATCCTGAGCTGAGACTAAGAGGTCATCCACAAATATTTTCATTTTTTTTTTACAAATCAAAGAGGTTTGCAATGTTAATAAAATGTTTTATTGTAATATGAATGAATGACAAATGTATTATTATAATTAGTAAATGACCAAACCAAATTATTCATTCTTAATCCAGTTTTCCGTAGCTGAATAAAAACTTACAGTTAGGAGTTGACCGTAGCTCTAGACATGGCTGGTGCTAGATTTTCTGTCAGCCTTGTCAAAGTAGAACTACAGTGCTTGTATAAATTAATGTTCCAATGTAGCCCATAAAGAGTAAGGAATAAAAACTATTTCATTTTAATATAAGAAGCAGATTCAACATGTAACCTTCTCCATCAGGGGATGATGTATGGTACAATCAATGACAGAAATGGGAACTGACCTTGTAACTAGGCAACTGAGCATGTCATGGGAAGAAAAAGATTTCTGACATCATCATCTGGCTGTCCTTTCAGTTTTTCACAAATTCAGATGCTCACAGCTCAGTACAGACAGAAAATTTGCAGAAAGGTGTATGGGTTTAGACTTTATTGTTAAATACTACATTTAAACATTGGTATATGCAAGCAATATAACTCTTTAAAATATTTGACAGTGGAAACATGTTCTTTTCAACTACTTGCCTTAAACAGAAGAAGTCATGCTGACATGGGCTCTCTACATGATTTGTTTCTCCTAACCATGCTCATATATGGGAAGCATGTTTACATGCCTTTTTATCATAAAAATAAAATACTCAATAGATGTCTACAGTCCTACACAGTAGATTTCATCCCCCCCACAATATTTACCTGTTGATTTTTTTTGCCTTCCTCTGGATCAACTATTAGGTAGGGTTAAAGCGTAGGATGTAAAGGTTGGACTAAATGGACATATATCTTTATTCAACCTCAATTACTATGTTGCTATGTTCAGTTTAAAGTAGATACGGAAACAATCGTTGCTGTCTATGAATGCGTCTGCAAACTGATGATGTGATTCATCGACCACCTTAAGTCCTTATAAAGCCTAATACTAGTTGGGCTTAATGGGAAATTGTACTCACCCCCTCCTTTCTACTCCTCTTCTTTATAGGACAATTATGCTCAGCTCCACACCCCTCCTCTTATTCTTTCCTTCAATTGTACCCAGGGTTAGTACCTTAAACGCTTGGTCTAAACCTCTGGGTACTTCTTAGTTAAGTAAAGTTGGCCAGCCAAATTACCTCCCAATATTCCCTTCCTGACTGATCGTTTCACATACAAATGTAAAATCCAACCAGGGAACATCAACAGGTAAAAACTCTGAATCAATGTACTGTCCGACGAGTGTATGGTTAACATTATTCTTTTACTTTACTTGATAATAAATGAGTTCAGCCACTAAGTTCATAATATGCAACACAGAATATCAGGATAGAGCCATATAACCAAATAATTAAAAAAGAAACAGGGCTATTCAATAAAAGTTCTTATTGTTAAAAATGGTGCTAATTTTGCCCCAACCAATCAGATATTAGCTTTCAAATGTTACATAAGATCTGATTAGTTGGGGCAAAATTAGCACCATTTTAAACGATAAGAACTTTTATTGAATCTCCCTGTAAGTAATTTACACTCTCATTCCTTAAAATAACATTAACCAAACAAAGAAGATTAAGGATTTAAACAGAATTCTCAAAACTTAGGAATGAGATGTGAGAAGTTCCCCCTTTACTTCCGGGCAAAGTTACATTAATGTCAGCAGAGTTGGTTTGGTTGCCTCCCACATTTTTTATTTGTGCAAGAAATATATTTCAAATAAAACTTTATTTACAGGGGCACCATTTAAATTGACACAAAAAACACGCTTATTTTAAAGGCCATGTTCACTCTTAAAGCAAAAAACTGGTGACATGTCCGTTACCTGTCTCCAGCCCCGACTGATTTATTCAGCGCATACATTACATTCGCAAAATATTTAAGAATATTTATTGTCTCCATTCTGGAGTAAGCTGGCTCCTCCCTCCGTGTACTTAATCAAATCTGTAACTGTAAATAGCAGTTGGGGTTGCCGGCACATAACTTATAAGTCACTCGTTTTTTGTTTTAAGACTGGACATGCCCTTTAAGTAAATAAATATATACATATATACTCTATGTATACAACAAAAACTGTAAGTAAAGGACTATTCATAGAAAACAGGTTATTCCTAATTACTTTTCAAAGCATTAGACCTTATAAATAAAAGCATCTTTCTAAGCTCAAGGTCACCAGAAAGAATCACATATGGGAAACAATACATTTGTATGCATTGACCATTTCAAACTGATGCTAATTTATGCAAATTGCACACCAGCTCTTGTTGAGTGACGTTCTTGCTTTCTCTTGACTTGTTAGAATCAGAATGTATGCTACCCAGAATGCTAAGTAATTGCTCCTAGCTCCATAATGCAGCAGGAAGAGGAAAGTTCCTTGGAACACAATTACTACATTTTTTTGATGACATTACAGTTCTTGTTCGATGTTCACACAATTTTTGACATAAACAGTTTTTTTCACTTTAAAGAAAACCAATGTAAAATAAATGATGCAGAATTGTATTTATGATTTAGCACTGTTATACATGCTTGTTGTTTCCCATTTATAAACATGGATTGAACCACCTTAATGTGAGTTCTTCTTCATATGTTTCAGGGAATCCAGGTAGGAGGGATTCCATAATAAGGATAGATCACCAATTTTCATGATGCAGTCTTTGCTCCTAGTGCTGGATGAGTCATTGTTAATAGGATTTATGTATTAGAAAAGTTCACATACCATTCTGCTCTCTTACTATCAGTCATTATGTTATAGGGATATGCACATGGTTTTCTGGGTTTTAATCATTTACAAAAATTTGCCTTCTTCAAACCGTTTGGATAAAGTGTCAATTTACAAAGCTTCCATGTCTGACCACAGTCATCATAGGCCTGCGAAAGCTGTCAAATGAGAACATGTTACAGTAGCAGAGATGCCTTGCTGTCATGACCTACTCACTGATTAACTCCCGACGAAGGCCACAAAGTAGCTGAAACATGTTGAGTGCGCGTTTAAAGAGTGCAATGCAAGTTATGTTGCATAAAAGCCAGAGGACAACGCTGTATAGCTCTTCGTATTTATATGTATATATATATATACATATATATATCGTCTGGCAAGTCACAGCACTCGGATTCTGCTTTATAAGGTTTATTAGATCATCTGCATCTCAATATCATGCGACATTTTGGGGATACACAGTCCCCTTCCTCAGGCCACAATTGAACACAGATACTGATATATAAATATATATATATATATATATATATATATATAGATAACACAGTAAATGGAGCACTCCTGGGTCTTATATCCAAACAATGCTTTATTTGTGCCAACAGGTCAACGCGTTTCGGCCGCGTGTTCGGCTGTTCTCAATATCTATAAGAAGGAAGCACCCGGGCAGTTGTGACTTAATATAGCACGAGTGCCGCTCTACCAAGTTATTGCTATATATATATATATATATATATGGCTACGTTGATAAATTGATGCACACCTGAATAAGTAATCAGGTAGATTGAGTTTTCGTATATAGCTCTATATTATATATATAATGCAGAGCTAATACAAAGAGAATGTACTGTGCAGCTTAATAAGGCATTCGTATATTTTACCTAATAAATGTGTTTAGCAAAATAATATCACTTCATGACCTAACTTCAGTTCATTAAGCGTTTAAAGTATGGGAAAAAATCGATTTGCCAAGCGCTGTCTTCAGAGCCATCCATGCATTAAGAGCATTTGATCATGGTTTAGACAGATTCCTGACCTCATTTGTGACTATGGCATGTAAAGAGAAATTTGGGGGAATTAGGAGCAATTGAGGATGATTTGTATGAATTATTTCCTTTTCATAGAAAATAAGTATTTTAAAATATTCTCTTCTTACTTAAAGTGCATGTCCACCATTAAAACAAAAAAAATGATGACTTGTCAGTTATCTGTTATCGCCTATTTTCGTAAATCATCTACTTTCGATTTTCAAAGTTTTGTCGGGTCTTCGAAAACCCTCGGGATTCGATTTGAAACTGGGTTCTAATGGAACCCACATTACATCTCTACTTTCAAACTTTACTGCTATTTTTACCAGTTTATTACATGCACCTGTAATAATCTACCTCCTTCCTCTATTTATAAGATTGAGCATGTGCAGAGGAGGCAGCAGGGGAAACAACAGTCAATCATTGGTTGTGAAGTCAGCAATCACAGCCTTGATTGACTGCATGGAGTGAGGAGCATACATAAGTAACAGATATGTGACCAGTTTTTTGCTTTAATGGTGGACATGCTCTTTAAAATGAAACATACAAGATCGTTAGTTATGTTGAATAGCAGACATAGATAGGCAGACAGACAAATACAGATTGATCTACATATAGTAGATAGTTGACTGATAAAGTCATTAGTATGAATATTTCATAAAATTGACATAAAGTGTATGATCTAAAACACATTTGCACAAACTTATAGCATAGACATTTGATTACAGTTATATACCAGCTGACTTTCTAATCTTTTTTAACCAGATATTTCACTGTAGATTAAGTACAGCAGTTCTGAAAAGTAGATGATTGTACATCTCCATACGTTTCCCTTGGATAAAGCACATTAACAATGCATGTCTCAATATAAGAGAGGAGAAGCAGATAAATATTTGACTTGTCTTTGGTTAAGAATTGCTTAGAAAGACCAGTGGTTTCTGGGCCATAAATCAGAATAAATTAATCCACAATTCTGGATAACTGTATTCCATTATTGTATAAGCCTGTAGAATAAATCCCCAATAAATTTTAATTATTGAAATTATCTTTAAGAAAAGTTTTGCCTGTTTCCCAAAAAGATACAAAGTAAACTTAAGTCCCCAAATGTGTTTTTTGCCAAGTTTAGCAAAGATTTTGTCACAAAGTAAAGTTTTATAAATTCCATTTGCCAGTGTGAAATCTCTGTAAACCATCAAAAATAATTTGAAGTATTTAAAATTTTAAAAGGAAAGAAAACGTTACAGTAAAGAGTACAAAAATAAGTTAGAGCTCATATCGCTGGGGCATTCTTTCTTTCCACAACTTAAAAACAAGTTCAACTGAGAGCTGCCATTTTGATTTTCCCACTGTGAGTGTTTAGATTGTGATCCTACCTGTAACCATCAAGTTGCGTGGATCCCTAGGAGTTGCTATTCATTTTTGGAATCCTGGGTTGTGTCATTGGAGACAGATTGCAGTATCAGACATAAAGGTCCTATTGTCAAGAATTTCTACTGTAACGTGTGTTATGACTAATTGTTGCATACAATTAACAATTGATTCTGATTTATTCAATGTAAATTCTGTTTGTATGATACCTGTTGCACTCTCTATGGCTATTCCTTGGAAAATAAAGTAATTATCATTGGTATCTAAAGCCTCATACACATGCACGATTTGACGGGCAACATACAACCCCAAGCGCATGCACACGTGCCACGAACGGCCGCTTTGGCCAATAATCACACATTTGTATACGTTCCCTTGGATGGATCAACAACGCCCGAGAGAACATGTACACACGTGCGACTATTGCCTGAAACGGCCATTTGTCACGTGGGTGTATTGCGGTTTGGTGTCGGGCATCCTGTCGGACGCGTGTAGATACCAATAATTATTGCTCTATTTTCCAAGCAATGGTATTAAGGAAGGATTAGGGGATAAATTAAAATAATTTTAACATTATTAAGCTAAGTGTGTAAGATTCCACGAGTGCTACAACGGGATACCTTCTTGGTCTTTAACCAAATTCAGTGTTTTGTACATGGAAATTTATTTGATCCTAAGCACCACCGATAACTCGGTAGTTGGAACTTCACGGCAGTCGACACTGCCTAGATAATTAATCTTCTATGATCCGGTTCAACCTTAATTTATTTGATAAATTAAAATAACTTCTAAGACATGCAAAATGTTGTCATATTTTATTAAAAGATTTTATTTTGTTAGGACCAATGATCTGAGATTACTAATTTTGGGCCAAATGATATCAGCAGCTGCAAAAAGATGGTCTGAAGTGATTACTGCTAATGGAAGTTCTACAGTACTAGTTCCTAAACACAAACATCTAGAGATGTTCTTTAAGAAATGTCAAGAAATCCAATTGTTTCTGTCATTATTTTACACAGTTTGTATCTGTCTAATGTTATGATTTAATGGAAGATCAACGCACATTTGAAATTTATTCAGAAATCCAAAATATTTGCAAGCTTTTCTATACAATTATAGATTTCTAGGAAAAGATGGTTTAACGCAATTAGATTCTTCAAAGCTCCGGGACTTGATGGGAAACACTCAGTCCTTAGAGAGCTTAGTTCACTTTCAACCAGGTCATTATTTCTAATCTTCTTAGGCCGCCTTTACTCTGGTATTGTGCCAGCTAACTGGAGAAAAAAAGGAATACCATGTTAATTAGAGATCTGTAAGTTTGACATCTGGGGTAGGGAACATATTAAAAGGGTTGTTACAAGATGCGATTCACAATTATGTTCTGGGGAATAATCTCATAAGTATTAAATAAGCATGGAGGTGAGGAAGAAATTGGACTGTGGTATTGCAGTAGATTGTATTGTACATTCATGGGGGGGTTGATGCAGTGCAACTCAAAAGTTTATTGCAAAAATATCTCCTGGCCTTGGAAAGTCTGGATATCAATATAAAATGTGTATAATCTACATACTAAAACAATAATAGATAGCCACACTCACACACCTGCTAGTTATCTCTGGTGCTGCTTCATTCAAACCCCATTCCAAGGGGCCAATAGTCACTGCAGAACAGAAAGTGGATACGTCCCCCCAAAACGTTGGATTGCTTTATGTCTGAATAAACTATAGGGGTTCTCCCCTTTTATCACCTGCTCATCTGAGTAGCCTTCTGGTTCCTCTTTCTGTTCTATAATGTACAGTTGCATGTCATGTAATTATACAACAGTTACATAGGGTCTGGTCGTAGTTAGAGATGGATGTGAACCTCAAACTGAACCCGGTTCTGAAGTGGATTTTACTGATGCGCTGGAATACAGACTTTGCGGATTTATGACATTTTCAGATTTCCCCGAATCCGCGGAACTGTTTCTGATAATTATCGAGCATTTAAAAATTTAAAAAAATGTAAATTGAAAAATGTTGATATTTGTGTAACAATCGTGCATGTGTGTACCCAGCTTAAGGTGGGAGTGTCACTTCCATGAGCACAGAAAAATGCAATTTCATTCTAATTTTTAACCACTGCACTTAGTGGTAAGGAAGCCATTTTGTTTGTATGTGTATAATACAATTTCCATATATCACTAGAATAAATAATTAAATCAATTTAAAAAAAAAATATCAGATTTAATAATGTAACCTAGTTCAACCAATTTAGGAAAAACAGGAACAGATGTAGAATTTAAAATAACATATTCGACTGATTCTCCCCCTGTAATTAGTGGGCAAACACAGCATCATTTTCCATAATACTGAATGTAATTACTAACATGATGTATTAAATAACATTGCATTGTCCCTACAAATGCAGAACACAACCATCTCAGCCCAGATAATAAAACATTTCATTTTATTTCCTTTCTTTACAGTAAGAATTGTTGGTTTGGTCCAGTATACTGCACTGTATCACCCCAGAGGGAACAATGAAGCTGACACTTCTTGTCAGCAAAAACAAAATGGACTATGAAGGTCTTTAATTTGAACAAATTTCAGTGGTAGAAGTTACTGAATTATTGCACTTTGAGAGAAAATATAATAACTGCGCCATCATGAACCACATATTTAAGGGGACAGGCACGGTTAATCCACAGATGGAAGTCAAACTATAGGGAAGATATTTCTATATTACAGTACATTAAGTGATCCTTTTAAATACAAATGTTCTTTTTTTAACAAAAGTTGATGCTTGGTTATACAAAAAATGGTTATAATCAAAACTTAAAGGAGAAATGTGTCCCCAAGCCCCCAACACAAGTGATTTGAATGTAAATAGACTCCTTAAAACTATCCCTAAATGGACTCCCTGTGTTCAAGGAAGAGGTTAAAGCTGTAAAAGATTTAAATAAATGTATAATACTTCCTCATTCCCATGTCAGAGTTAAGTCTGCTTCACCACCTTCACCCCTTTGACCCATCTAGGCATGTCATCATGATGAAAAGGAGGGAGTGTTCTGGTATTTTCCTAGCTGGGTTGGCACCTTACTCTACACTGCTGATAGAGGGTCCCTTATGAGTGACGTGGAGGAGAGGCGATACTGTGTATTCCTTCTAACCTTTTTACACTTGTACTTTAAAGGTGGCCATACACTATTACGATCATTATTACGATCCTAAACCAACCAATACTTTGATAAACAGATGTACAATGTTAATTGTATGTAGATGTACCATACATATCGTTCAACATTCAATTTGTTTAGTGATTAAAGGTGCCCATACATCTATGAGATTTTACTTACCTGACCGAGCGTTCACGCGATGTTCCTTTGATCCTGCCGGAACTGCTTCTCCCGATCTTACATTCGACCGACATGCAATCGCAAAATGAATGGGATTTTGCGATCTCATTTCGGTCAAATGTAAGATCGGGAGAAGTGGTTCCGGCAGCATCGACGAACATCGCGTGAGCGTTCGGTGGGGTAAGTAAAATCTCATAGATGTATGGCCACCTTTATGTGGAATGTTGTCTATTGTGATGTTACATTACATTTACATTTAATCGGAACTGCAGAAAACACTACAATCATTTTACTAATCGACTTAAAAAAATGACTTTCCCAATCGTAATTACGATCGATTTTACGTTCTAATGTTGTATAAAAAGATTGGGAAAATGTTACATTTTTCGGCCAATCAATGGAAATATCGGATTTATATACAAACAATAGAATCCTAGTGCACATCCAACTAATTTGCTTACATTTAACATTACCAGTGAATTGCGACTTAAAAAGCCTGCCAGTGAATTTAAGCAATTAGTTCCATAACTTGGCCAAATTATTTTAAGCCCAGCAACCACGTCACGGTTCGCTTTATTCTGCTGGGTCCTAACCTTTAACCTTAGTAAATTTTACCTTCGTAAGAGACGTAATTCTCAAACTTTATCTTAGTAACAGTACCTGCCTTTAATGAGATGAAAATCCCTGCCGCTCGTTCGCTTACTGTCTAGGGACTGACTCTCCAGCTCTCAAGTACTTGAACACATGGGCCACTGTGGGTGGAGCACACATTTCCCAGAGGCTTTGTCAAACCTCCAATGCAACAAGCAAAATATATACAAAGATGGGGTAGTATGCATTCACACAGAGTGCAACTAGAGACCAAATCAATTGTATGTCGGATTGTACATAAAATTGGCCTAATGTATAGTCACCTTAAGTTTGTAATCCCTGAACGCAGAGAGGCCAATGATATATTAGTTTGATATAACTTTGTGTTGGGACTGCAGTTCACCTTTAAAACATACCACTTATACAGAATACCAACCAGTTATTTAACTATAGTTACTAATTTTCAGTTTCCAATGGTCCACTGTTTATGCTACTACATAAGGTCATCCCTTGGTGACATCACCACCAATTTTGCACAAATCATATAAACATTGAACAATAGCACATATGAATAATGTGAAAACTATACATTTCCCAGCAGTTTGATATTATTGTAGGTGTCATTGACAGTAGAACAGCTTTCCATTAATGAGGAGGTAGAGATTCCAGGAGTGCCAAGATGATCAGAGCATTCCTAGACATCTCATTATTTTAAGGAAGTTCTATGGGAAAACAACCGGGGAAGATTCAGATTTTGCTGAATATTTGATGTGCTATTGAGTTTATTTGTTTTATGTGTATATTTTGCTGTTCATATAGTTGGGATTGTTGTACATTGTAAATCTGGTGATAGATTTAGATTGGTATCTGAACAAGGAAACCATGTCAGCTAATTGTATAAGCTCAAAATATTTTGTGCAAAAATGTATTTACTTTATATTGTGTATTTACTGTCCTTTCCTTAAAACTGCTGTAAACTGAGGATCATTATTTGTCCACCAGATGATCTGCCTACATTTCGTTACAACTTGTGCACCTTCTTCCTGATGTCAGTGGCCCTACAGATATGTAGCTTGACTGTTAGGCAGTGCACACATCATGCAATGTAACGACCAATATTTAAGTATATTGGTTGACCGATCTGACCGTTCATTCGGCAAAATCTGACTCAAAACCACAGATGATCGTGCGGGCCCCCTATGGACAGCACACTTGGCAGCCGTGAAATGCTAGCCGCTGATAATTTCCTGCGACCGACAGTGCTTCATCCTGGCCAACCTCTCACTAGTGGCGAACGGTCGTCGGGGCGAAGGATGGAGAGGTGTGTATCCAGCTTAAGCCAATGTTGTGTAAAATCTGTAAATTATATCTATGTTTAACATGTAATCCAACTGGCTAATTCCTTTTCTTTAAAGGTCTTTCTGCAAGCATTATGTTTCAGTTCAGTAAGGACAACTACTCTGTAAAAGGTTTACTTTTTTAAAATGAAAAGTACTTGGGGTAGGGATATAGGATTGAGTTTTCCTACCTCAGAGTTTTTTTTTTATTTTCAGTGTTTAAAAAAAAACAAAAAAAAACTTTATATGCACATAAGTATATGTGAACACAACCTCAAAATCTGTGGCCTCTATACTATCAAGGTTACATAGTGCTTCCTATGACCCATCTAAGAAGTCTTTTGTTTGTGCAAGGAGTCAGCATGATGTTGGGTGGACACAAATATTCCATGTATTTGTTTGTAGTGTTTGAAATGTGAGGAGAACCCCCTATGCTTTCTTACGTTTCTTTTTAGACATTATGCCATCTCCGTAATTGGTAATTGTTTGAGAAGAAGGGTGAAGAAGGTTAAGAGATTTTACTGTATATGGGCTGACAGATAAACATTCCAAGAAACTTTGCTGATTTTCACTGTAAGTTCAAATCGACTGGGTACTTGACAGTGTTGTTGACTCAAGGCCTTAAAAGAATGTGTTGCTCTCTTTGTGGCCATTCAGTACAGTCTGCTTCCAATTGAGATGCATGTGAAATAAAAGGACATTTACTAGAAGGAAATGTTAATCAAGCAGTAAAATCTGATTCTGGGTAAATGTTATGAAAAGTAAAACTATATATCTTAATGTTGGATTGATATCAACCTCTTAACATTTTTTAAATGACAAACACTATTTTCAATAGTCAGTTTGATGTTACATTTAAAAAAAAAAAAAAAAACCAAGACAAATTATGGTATTTTAATTAAAGGTGTAAAGATGATCTGTGCTAATCCCATTATATTCCAAGTGTCCTTTATATAATTAGATGAACATATTGGACAATGGGGCATGATGGGTTAAAAGTTCAGTGTGAACCTTTCATGATAACACAATAGGTTCACTGGTACTAAGTAATATTTCTAATGTCATTACTTGAGCAATAAAAAATACAGTTAGAGAAAATGAAAGAGCAAGCGTTTTAATTCTTGTGCAATTGTGCAACATAAACGGAGTCACTGGACCATTGAGCAGATTGCATCAATTTACCATATGGGTCACTCCTAGACACTTGATAAATGAGCAATTTATCTACACTAAAAAGCATTTAAGTGTGACATCTGAGCAAAGGACCTATGCAGCCATGTGCAACAACATCTATATATAATATTTATGTTTATCCAATAAAAGGTGGCAAAGGAAATAAAGAAGAGGAAGCCACTTAGCATTATTGACTGTAGATGTATTTATAACTTTATGGGTCTAATGTTTGGATTCCAGGACAGGAGAGGTACGATCAAAGTAATATGGCTATTTCTGCTTGAAAAGGATTTAGTGTTTTCTGTGTGAAATACAAATAGTAGATTTATATTGACAAAGAACCACAAAATAAATATAGAATTGTGAACCGTTAGAGTGCCACAAGCCAATTACATAAGGTATGTTGCAATAAATTCTCTCCTTCGGGCTATTTATACCATTAATGTTCGTTCTCCTTTTGGTATACTTTGTCTACATGTTGTTTCTTAACTTATTACTCTAATTTGGATTAGTTTAGTCCCCTTTTCCCTGTAATAAATACTCTAGTATGAAATACGCCTAGGGCAGGTATTATAGGGACTCAGCAGCAGTCTGCCATAAATGAGACACTAAACTAACCCTTTCCTAGTCTAACTACCTTGATGTGTTTAAAGGCCACCCTCATACTGGAATTTAACCTGATATTTCAACAGAATAAGAGCAATAGACGTAATAATATATTTCTGAAATATTTACAACATATTTGTATTTAGTTATTTTATGTATATGAAGTCAGAGCCTGAAAAATTGAGATACCTGTGCGATGATTGGCCAATATTCCTGTAAATAGCCTGGTACATAATCCTCCTCCTGTAGCCTACTGTTGTGGCTTGTTGTTACAGGGCCATCTGGTTTCGATAGGGATTGTATGACACTATGGGGCCAATGCAATATCGTGCATTTTTGGGAGAATTAGTGCAAAACAAACGCTAGCCAATGTAATATCGGGTTAGCATGGGTTTTGAACTAATATTGGAAATAGTGTGGCTTACCCAATGTAGTAATGGCTTAGTTAAGATTAAATTTTTTGCGCTAATCTTAACGCCATTGCTACAGTGGCGTACAGGGAAAATGTAGTAATAAAAAAGTTCCGTCTTACCTGGACGGGATTCCATGATACAGTAAGTCTCGGGAGAGACCTTAAACCATCCCAGGATCCCGGTCAGATAAGACGGAGGATTTTTGTACTACATCGGCCCGTAAATACAAATAACTGGCAGGTTGAAGAGCAAAGGTTGATCTGTTGAGATGACAGGACACTAATTCATGGGTGTATTAGGAAAAAACAATGATACTTGGGGGATGGAAGTGATACTTTTGCCTTTAGCTGAACTTAAAGGGAACCTTTGCTAAAAACGATTTTGACATTTATTTTTACATTGAAATGTAAATGGATACAGTCATTTTAGATTATTTCTAGAGTTCTCTGTCTCTCTAGCTGCTATCTGCCGGCTCTGAACCGTTTGAGGTCAAATAGAGGGGAGAAGCTGTAAGGGAGGGTACACACCAGCCGATATTTTCGGGCGAAAATATTGGCTGGTGTAGGGCGGCCAGCCGTGACCGTCATCGATCGCTCATTCGTCTGGATCGGACGAACAAACAATCAGACGCGTCAGAAAATTCCGATCGATCGTGCGGTTCCGTATGGGACCCACACGATCGATTGTTCGCAAATTCGGCCGAATTTGCCGCAACCGATGGACATTTGTCCCGGCTTGCTCGGGACAAATAGTCCGGCCCTGTGAACCCAGCCTAAATGGGGACTTTAGGTGAATGGAGCTCCCATTTTACAAGATAAAAATGAGATTTTCAGTGATGTATATTTCTAATAAGTCATTTTTTTTATTGTTTACATGCTGATTTGACAAATAATGGCAATGCAACAACATCCCTTTACTCAAACAAAACTAATGTCGACAGTGATATTTCAAAGTCAGAGAGTGGAAAATGGCTTTATCAGTAGTATATCAGAATAAAATTAACAGCTGCATTCATGTAAATGTGTTAGCTTTATACATTTAAAATATTGCTTAGGCTCTCATTGTATGGGGTATTGCTTACATTATGATTAGCATTTTCTTCAAAAAAGGGCATTAAAAAGAAATAATATTTAAAGCGCATGTCCGCCACCTAAACTAAAATGTAACCCCATACTGGCCCCACTGTGTAGTTTTAATATGGTTCTCCTGCAGTGTCTTTTCAAAGTCCTGGAAAGTGAAAAGTAGAAGCTGTCAGTGAGTCATCCGGTGCCTGTTTCTTCCTCAACCTCAGCAATAGAGATGGCCGAAACTCACCAGTTTTGTTCCGTTTTCAGATTCCCGGATCTCGGGAAAATCCCGAAAATCCGAAAACGGAATGAATAATCAAAAATAGGCTCCGAAGTCCCGAAATCCAGACGATCCGTCTGGATTCGGATTTCTCTACTCAGCAAGGACTGAGGCATGTGCAGGGGAGCCCTTTCCCCCCTCTCACCATCTGGATCCATCCATCCTTAGATTTTGCTCCCCCAATTTGGAATTTAAACTTACTTACCAGCAATGTTCCCTCTAATTGTAAATTGTATGTGTGCGCAGATATAACTTTTCTGTGCACATATAAAATTAAATTGTGTGCGCTACATACCGCAGCACTTATAGTCCAGCAGATTTTTCTGTAAGCACCACTTTAACCGGTGTGTGCAGGCCTGCAGAGTTTTGTGCACACGCACAAGCGCACACCTTAGAGGGAACACTGCTTACCAGCCCTTGTTTCACCGCTCTCCTTTTGCTGCTTTTTCTGATTGTGGATGCAACAGAAGGGGCCAGACTGCCAACAAAAAGGGCCAGACTGTTCCCAGAATGCTGGGAGTTGTAGTTTTCAAATATCTGGAGATCTGCTGGTTGTCTGGTATAGAAGGTTGCAGGTTCAATTCCCCAGACTTTTATTTTTTACTGAAATGTTAAAGGACAATTATACTCACCTTCCCTCCGCTCCTCTTCTTTGGTCAGGTAGGCAGAAAGGACCTAGCGGTTCAGGTCCTCACCCTGGGTAAAAGGTAATGAACAAAGAAGAGGAGCGGAGGGAAGGTGAGTATAATTGTCCTTTAATATTCTGTTTTCAAGGAATGTACCATTGTTAGGGACAGGAGCATTTTAAAGTGTTTACACAAAGAGCTTACCCATAGTACCCATGGTAAATTCCATAAATCATCCAGCATCCACAGCAAAGAGAGAGGTGAGACAGCGTTTTATGTGATTGGGAATGTGCTCTCTTTTCTGGAGACTTTAGTTCCCCTTTAACTATGTTAATCCTGGGATTAACCTGGGATGTACCTTTTGAATGGGGAATGTTGGAGGGAATGTTAAATATTTAGCATCATGATTGGTGTGGTGGAACTGCCATCACAGAAAAAGGCGATGAGTTCCTGAATTTGCTGCAGGATAATTTTCTCTCACAGGTGGTTGAGGTTTCTACTAGAAAAGGAGCTCTGTTGGATCTGGTAATATCTAACATTGTGGAGCGCATTATAGATATAAAGGTAACTGGAGGCTTAGGGAATAGTGACCATGAAATAGTGGCATTTGGACTTTGTTATCGAAAGGAAAAGTGCGCTGGGTTAACAAAGACATTTAATTTCAGGAAAGCAAATTTTCCCAGGTTAAAAGCAGCTCTTCAGAATGTCAACTGGGATAATGTATTATCAGGTAAAGGTACTGAACAGAAGTGGACTGTGTTCAAGGGGATTTTAAGCCAGTTCACATCTAAATTTATACCCTTGGGAAAAAAATAAAAAAATAAATCCGCGCCCATGTGGCTGAATTCTGATGTAAAGAGGCAAATGGTAAGGAAGAAAAAGGCATTTAAAATCTTTAAGGCCGAGGGAACGGAAAGGGCCTTTAGGGAGTATAAAAACTGTAACAAGGATTGTAAGAAAGCAATCAAACTAGCTAAAATTAATAATGAAGTTAGGATAGCTGAACAAAGCATCACTAAGCCTAAACATTGTTTTAAGTATATTTATAGTAAGAAGATGAGGACTGAGAATGTGGCACCATTAATTAATGGGGATAAGTTAGTTACGGAGGATGGTGATAAAGCAAATGTCTTGAATAATTTTTTTTCCTCTGTATACACTATAGAAGATCCAAGTACAGATATCATAGAGTATAGTAGCAATAAAGGTATACAAGATTCAAGTTCACTTTGGTTAACCGAGGATATGGTACAGAAAGAACTAAATAAGGTTAATATTAATAAATCTCCTGGACCGGATAAAATACATCCTCGGGTACTTAAGGAGCTAAGTTCAGTTTTATCTAGGCCATTGTTTCTTATTTTTGCTGATTCCCTCATGTCCGGTGGTGTGCCTCTGGATTGGAAAAAGGCTGATGTTATTCCAATATTCAAAAAGGGTAGTAGTTCACAGCCGGGTAATTACAGGCCTGTAAGTTTAACTTCAGTGGTGGGGAAGATACTGGAAAGTTTAATAAGAGAACATGTTCTAGAGTATGTTTCAAGGACTGACATTATAAGTAGTAACCAGCATGGATTTAGGAGGAATAGATCTTGTCAAACTAACTTGCTTGGCTTTTATGAGGAAGTAAGTAGAAATTTAGACTCTGGTATAGCAGTAGATGTAGTTTACTTGGATTTTGCAAAGGCTTTTGATACAGTCCCCCATAGGCGTATATAAGCTAAGGTCTGTTGGTCTGGGGAGTCACATTTGTACATGGATAGAAAATTGGTTAATGAATAGGATGCAGAGAGTAGTTGTTAATGGGGCTTCATCATTATGGACTAAAGTGCTAAGTGGGGTGCCACAGGGTTCTGTGTTGGGGCCGCTTCTATTTAATCTATTTATTAATGATTTGGAAGTGGGTATTGTCAGCAAGGTTTCTGTGTTTGCTGACGACACAAAACTTTGTCGACCATTAAAAACTTCAGAGGATGTGCAATCGTTGCAAGGGGATCTAGATAGATTATCACATTGGGCTGCTAAGTGGCAGATAAAATTCAATGTTGATAAATGTAAGGTGATGCATTTTGGGCTTAAAAATACTTGTGCTACTTATACTATAAATGGCTTTGTGTTAAGTGAATCCCTGTTGGAAAGGGATCTTGGAGTTTTGGTGGATAACAAACTTAAAGGTAACAAGCAGTGCCAGGCGGCAACAGCCAGAGCCAGCATGGTATTGTCTTGTATAAAGAGAGGTATGGATTCAAGGGAGGAAAATGTAATTCTCCCTCTTTACAAAGCATTGGTAAGGCCTCATTTGGAATATGCAGTGCAATTTTGGAATCCTGTGTACAAAAAGGACACCTTTGAAATGGAAAGGGTTCAGAGAAGGGCAACTAAATTAATAAGGGGATTGGGGGAGCTTGAATATGAAGAGAGACTGGAAAAGTTACAATTATGCACGCTGGAGAAAAGGCGCTTGCGTGGGGATATGATTACTGTGTATAAATACATTAACGGGCCATACAATAAACTATCTGGGGCATTGTTCACCAATAGAACATGTCAGAGGACACAAGGACATCTCTTAAGACTTGAAGAAAAAAGGTTTAGGCTTCAAGCTCGGAAAGGGTTTTTCACTGTGAGAACGGTAAAGCTATGGAACTGTCTTCCAGTGGACGTTGTAATGGCAGGTTCATTGGTCAGTTTAAAAAAAAAGCTGGATGAGTTTCTGCAAACAAGGATTGTTGCAAGTTACTGGTATTGATACATAAAGTAGAGTTGATCCAGGGAAATTTCCGATTGCCACTTGGAGTCAGGAAGGAATTTTTTCCCCCTTCATAAATTTGGTGGGGGGTTTTTGCCTTCCTCTGGATCAACAGTTAGGCAGGTAATGAGGATATTGCTAGATGGGTTGGACTGGATGGACGTATGTCTTTATTCAACCTCAAATACTATACTAAAATTACTGATATAATTTAGCTTTTAATGTATGAATGACCTCCGACTGAACGCATACACACGGACGATTCTTGGCAGAAACAGCTGTTCATCGTGTGTAGCGCTCGGCCATCGGGGGTCGTTGCTCGCTCAAAAATTGAGCACGTGTGCGAACATTTAGTTATATTGATCCAGTTATAATATCCTTTCGTGTTAAAGGAAATGTACACTGAAAAAATTACTTTGCCTCATTTCAATCTATAAATGAATACAAGTATGCAGCAAGTATGATGTATTTGTGTTGCTGCATGAATTTAATCCAATACTTGCCAAGGGAAATTTTCTGTCTTTCCCACAGTCCCCCAGCCCCCTGCCAGACTATGTGACTTTCTTTGGGGGTAAGCATGCTCAGTAATCCCTATGAGGCAGTATTGGGAGGGGAAATTCCCCTAAATGCTGTTCATGTACCAATTGTCACCATTCCAGCTACAGCAAAACTATACATAACAGAAGTTTTTATGATGGCATTTGATTTACAGCTGAAATGTAAGATGGCTTAGACTGGATATCTAAAGAAATATGGGACAGATCAACAAAATAATGGTACAGTGGTAGTTGGAAAGAATTATAGTTTCCAGTAATGGACAATTTAAAAAAAATGCCCAATGGGTGTCAGGAAGGATTTTTTTTCCCGTTGTGGCAGAATTGATAGCAGCTACATGAGTTGTTTTTTTATGCGACTTCCTCTGGATCGACGGTCCCTTTATATCTCTTATCACTGGGTTGAGCATATTTAATCTTCATTCAACTAAAGCCTCGTACCCACGTTGAATAATTTTCGTACGATGCAGCCGACGAACGTTTAACAACATTATAGTTAATCCTCATAATTAAAACAACATCTGTACACACAGCAACAATAGTCACCACGATAGTCGTTAAATATAGATGTTCGTACGTAATGTAACATTCGTATCTTTGCGAAATTACAAAAGCAGCGCATGCGCCTTTTATATATTTTTTCGTAGAACGTTAATAACAATCTGACGACCATGTACAAATATACGATAATCGGCAGAACAAATATTTGTTATACAAATAATCGTACAAATATCGTCTGCATCGTACGACAATTATCCAACCTGTGTACGAGGCTTAAGAAAGTATTTTCCTCAGCAACCTTCTCATGGAAGACCACTTATGTACCCTTCCTTTTCCACCACTCATGTACCCTTTCTTTTCCTCCACTCATGTTCCCTTCCTTTTCCTCTACTCATGTTCCCTTCCTTTTCCTCCACTCATGTTCCCTTCCTTGTCCTCTACTCATGTTCCCTTCTTTTTCCTCCACTCATGTACCCTTCCTTTTCCTCCACTCATGTTCCCTTCCTTTTCCTCCACTCATGTTCCCTTCCTTTTCCTCCACTCATGTACCCTTCCTTTTCCTCCACTCATGTTCCCTTCCTTTTCCTCTACTCATGTTCCCTTCCTTTTCCTCCACTCATGTACCCTTCCTTTTCCTCCACTCATGTTCCCTTCCTTTTCCTCCACTCATGTACCCTTTATTTTCCTCCACTCATGTTCCCTTCCTTTTCATCTACTCATGTTCCCTTCCTTTTCCTCCACTCATGTACCCTTCCTTTTCCTCCACTCATGTTCCCTTCCTTTTCCTCCACTCATGTACCCTTTCTTTTCCTCCACTCATGTTCCCTTTCTTTTCCTCTACTCATGTTCCCTTCCTTTTCCTCCACTCATGTACCCTTCCTTTTCCTCCACTCATGTTCCCTTCCTTTTCCTCTACTCATGTTCCCTTGCTTTTCCTCCACTCATGTTCCCCTTCTTTTCCTCCACTTATGTGCCCTCTTTTTTCCTCCACTTATTTTCCCCTTCTTTTATTCCACTCATGTTTCCCTTCTTTTATTCCACTCATGTTTCCCTTCTTTTATTCCACTCATGTTGCCCTTCTTTTCTTCCACTCATGTGCCCTCCCTTTTTCTCCACTCATGTGCCCTTTTCCTCTATGAACTCAAATTTAGTTCTACTTGTGCCAGAAAACAGAAGTGGCCATTTTATCTGCCAGTGGCCTTTCCTGCCAGACTGGCTAGTAGACTGACAGACAGGTTGACTTTTGGAGTTCATGCACAAGCACAAATTTAAAAAAAATTGCTGGTGGGAGTGGGAAAACATTTTTACACTTGGAGGAGGGGATTTGGTGGTGGTGATAAACAGCTGTGATTGGTTGCCTATCAGTGTGTTAATGTAATATAGGGCCTTATGGTACTGGCAAAAAAAGAAGGTATTGTACTGTAATTTCACAAAATCAGAAAACTTTTGTAAATTTTGCCTTTTTTGTGATATTGTGAGCATTTGCTGCAAAACCAACTTTGTGACGAAATCTAGTTAATCTCTATAAACAATAAAATTGTATGAGTAGTTCATAAAGTCTGCATGGTGTGTTCTGTCCTGTTTAATGGTGGTAGGCTACTCTTATAACCACACATATGAGGTAAAGCTTGAAAATCAGTACTGATGTGTCCATGGCCATGGCAGTAGCAGATGAGATTATAGTAGTGGACATTATGTGTATGACATAATGGGATTGCGGTATAATATGAGGTATGATACACTAGGTGTTAAGCTTGATACACACAGTACCGACAATCCCCCGATACCATAGGATTCCCGAACGAGCACAGCCACCGAATGTTCGGGTTGCCAGAGTGGACATTCAGGAAAGACAGAAAATTTCCCTCGGCAGCAGTATTCTCCGTATAGGAGAGTCTGCCATGGTTGAGGGGAACACACAGTCCCAAACATTCTCTCTTTGCTGTGTATAGGGAGAACACTCAGAAATGTGTATGTTCTAGTCTTTGAAAAATGACAGACAGGATCTTGCAGTGTGTACCCAGCTTTAGGGGTAGGAAGTTAAAACAGCAGCTCTTTGTGTATTACCCTGTATAAGTCCAAGAAAACACAAACCCGATGGTCTGTAATTTCATTCCAAAATTGGTTTTAGTGGCAAAACGTCACCAGTGAGAGGGCGGGGGGGGGGGGGGGGGGGATTCATCTGCAAAGCTTCAATTTCAATTTTAGTTTCCATGATAAAATTTCGACAAGGTTTTGCTGTCAGCATTTTGCAAACCCACCCTAGTCTGATCCTTCATTCCCCAATCTTTTTAAACCTGCTGCTGCTGGTCTCTAGAGATGGGATCCAGGTCTGACTCTGACACGGAACCCCTCGGTTCTGAAATCCGAAAGATCCATCCGAATACGGACGGAACGTCCGGATCTCGGGACTTCAGAGCCTATTTTCTCTAATTATCGAACGTTTGAGGGTTATAGAAAATAGCCTAGAACTTTCGATAATCCTCAAAAATACGATTGGAAACTTGAAACTTGTCTCCAATGGTATTTTCAAGGATTACCGAATGTTCAAGGTTATTTTCTATAATCCTCAAAAATATCTTTGAACATTTGATAATAAATGAAAATTCGTTCTGTTTTCAGATTTTCGGATCTTCGGATTTTCCCGAGATCCGAAAACGGAACAAAACTGGTGAGTTTCGGCCATGTCTACTGGTCTCATGCCACCCTATCTCTTATTCTTCGAATGTATAATTTATGGAGCGTATCTCCCCGCTGAAGAAGTCCAGGATATTGGATTCGATTGAGGTAAATACTGCAAACTCGGGGCTAAGTTATATTGTATTTTGCTCCTAATAATAGCACCCTTGGTTCCCCACATTGTACCATGATGTTTTGTAGATTTCAGATTGAAAACGGAGGAAGATCGGTTCTGAAAGATGAAAAAAATTCCACCTTGCCCATTTTGTGTTTTTTTGATAAACTAATCGATATCACAGATATTCTGATCAATTGGACATTAAAGGGCAAGTGTACACTGACACATGCATGCATGACGTCTTCAAATCACATTCAAGATGTCAGCAACTTTCGACCAGTAAAGGCTCAGGAGGGACCTAGGAAAAAAAAAAGGGGGGGAGGGGATAAGATTTTTAACAGCTGCTGCTTCCAATTTAACTTAACTATTACAGTGTACTTATCCTCTAAAACCCCTTTTCTGTAGTGTAGGGGACTTTAGTCTACCGCCATGTTCGTTTGCAAAAAAACTCATCAGGAACTTCTTTGTTCCCCCGGTATTCTGCCTCTCAGCCAATCACAGATGTGGCTGCTGCGCAAGCCCCCTGCCGGATCAGAACGCCGGGGGAATGAAGCTCTGTAAGTATATTTATTTAGCAAATGAACACAGCAGTTGGGGTGGGCTATGGTCCCCTACACTACAGAAAGAGTGTATAGTGAAGGTGGAGATACCCTTTAAGACATTTTTGTGTGAAAATCATAGGACTCAAGTTGAATATGTCCAAAAGAATACAGTTACACAACCACATTTATAGATAGCTACATTTATAAAATGGGTCTCATTGGTATGTGCATTTTTGCCCTGTAGAGTCTAAAACAATAATAGATAGGCACACTCACACACCTGCTAGTTATCTCCAGTGCTGCTCCATTCAAACCCTATTCCAAAGGGTAGAGCAGAAAGAGGAACCAGAAGGCTACTCAGATGAGCAGGTGATAAAAGGGGAGAACCCCTATAGTTTATTCAGACATAAAGAAATCCAACATTTCGGGGGGACGTATCCACTTTCTGTTCTGCAGTGACTATTGGCCCGTTGGAATGAGCAGCACCAGAGATAACTAGCAGGTGTGTGAGTGTGGCTATCTATTATTGTTTTAGTATGTAGATTATACACATTTTATATTGATATCCAGACTTTCCAAGTCCAGGAGATATTTTTGCATACTTTTGAGTTGCACTGCATCAACCCCCCCTCCATGAATGGCTGAATAAACTACAGGGGCTCTCCCCCTTTTGTCACCTGCTCATCCGTGTAGCCTTATGGTTCACTTTCTGTTCTACATTTTTGCCCTGTAATCAGTGAGTTCCAGTCTCGCTAGTTGCTCAAGGCATCATAGTCTACCTGTGACTTACACATACAAACAGCATGGAGATACATGCACATTAATTGAAGTTTTTAGCATCAGTGCTTATCAGGTAAAACAAAATTAAAATGACACCAATATCCTACCCTTCATTAAAGATAAGGATAAATTGTCTACGCCCATAAACCCCCCCCCACCCAATAAATAAATAAAGACCCCACGCAGGAACACTACTGCACTGCTAAACCGCTCGCAGAGCCGCATAAAACCTTGATTGTTGAAAATAAAACCGTGAACCAATGCGCATCTGATGGATACAACAATTGATTTGTGGATTAGGTTTTTATTTTTCAACCATTGAAAAGAAATAATGTATGGAGGCAATCTAGTACTAAGCATTTTGGAAAATCTATTTGAGATCATTTCAGCAGAAGCTCCGGCAGTTTGTCATAAGAGGGAGGAGAGCAAAGGATAATTGTCTGCAGTGTAGTAAAACACAGAATAACTGCCATCACACTTGAGTGAGCTTATAGCCAGCCTGTCCCAGGGCCTCTAGAAGATAGAGCAGTTAATGTTCCCTTTTATTTCAGAGGATATGTCACTTGTACCATAGATTTATACCGTGATACAGCAATTTCATCCAAACAGATGGATAATGATGTCAAAGGCAGAAACCCTGTTTTTATTGAGTTTTGCCAAGATTGCTCAGATAGCTGCCTCAATTGAAAAACCCCAGCAGTACTTCGGCTCTTAATCTTTCTAATCTCGGCGGTATTAAATTTCATCATTTTTGTTTGAAGGAGGAAAATTCTGCCGTAATGGTTTCCTAATAGGGAACACAGAAGATACAAAGCTGGGGGCTCTCGATGTAGTTGTTCCATAAGCACTTCTGATTTATAGGGCTGTTTATGACAGAAAGGAAAATTATCTTCTGCAGGTATAAATCAGGTAAAGAGTAGGAAATTGAACTTGGATATCATCTTGTCAGATGTTTAATGTTCTTTCCCCCTGTCACTTCGGATAGGCCCAATTTGCAGAATACTGCAGAGGTAAAGGAAGACAATTAACAGTGACAGTAAAGTAATAGATGACGCTATAAAACCAACCTGCTGGTGTTAGATGCTACGTATGATTTTAAGATGAAGTAGAGCCAAAAGTCTATATTAACTCAAGCCAACCATTTCCTGTGTTCAGCGATCCCCACTGTGACACTTGTTTGTCACATTCATTGGGTGCCACATATGATACTTTACATATTAATGAACTTATAGCCTGAAAGTCAAGAGAGTTATGCAGTGATTGGGCGACCTGCTTATAAAATGAGTGAGGGTCCCTGGTCCTTACAACTGGGAAAGTGTAATCATGTTATCATGGTGGATTTTACATACTGAAAATATTATCTGTACTCACAGCAGGTGTACAACAAGCAAGTGGCTGCTATTGTTATGGCTGACTGTCTACACTGCTCAATACAATTAATCAGGATAGGTTCATTATGTGCTCATAGGAGTGTGTGCGCATTGAACTGTTATTCTGTAAACCTACCGTATACCCATTATTTGGATGGACCCTCGCTCAGCAGTTTGTTGATGGTTTTGTCCATTGGGCAGCAAGAGGCCCTGTCATTCAATTAGATTAGTAAAGTGACTCCATCAAAGGTGATCTGAATGAACTGATAACATTGTAACATATGATGGGGTCACTTTACTAATCTAATCGAATGATCATCGCTGACCCTTTCTCCCTTCTGTACATTGGTGCTTGTGTGCATATGTTAGAGATTGGGTGTGTGTTAATGGATGGGCTCTGTCACTGGGTGGCGCTGTCAGAAGTCGCCCAGCATATGGTGTTTGAGCTGCTCGTATCGCAGATTGTAAGTATGAAATATAGATTTAATTTACAACTTTAAAAAAAAATATCAAAATAAAATTTAATGACTACTTACGTAATCATATCCCAGAAGCCTCAATATGCGCACAACCCGCGACCCCTGACACCGACAGCTACAACCGTGCGGATCAACGAACGACCCCCGATCGAACACATTCACATGGCCCTAAGTTACCTAATCTGTCTTTAAAGAGGGCCGGGCAGTATGGCGGAGGAAAGAGGGAAGGTAAGTAGAGTTTGGGAGACTTTCTGAAAAATCTTTTATAGCAGTTGGGGCTGGGGAAAGGAACCCTACTATGTGGCAAAAGTTCTCTACAGGGGTGGAAAAGCCCTTTAACAACCCCCCAAACCTTTTTAAGTTTCAAATATGCCCCATAACTTCCTTACCTGACCCGGTCCCCCCGCCGCTCCTACTGCTGACAGTTGCTCCACTTCCTGGTTGCGGCTGTCAGTAAATGCGCAACGTGAAGTCACGTCCAATTGCCTGACAGCCGTGACCTGGAAGTAGAGCGGCTGTGATCGCGGAAACCCTCTGCTCCAATTTTTGCTCGAAACAAGCAGGGGGCGGCAGCCAGGGAGCAAGTGACCGGGTCAGGTAAGTCCCTATAGGGGAATCTTGGAAACTTAAGAATATCGCAAAACCTAGGTTTGGTGGGATGGGAAACCTTTTTAAAGCAAACCTTTTTTTAGGGTGGACTTATCCTTTAAATTTGATAGCAATTACTTCCATAAAAAAAACAGGAACTTGTCACTGTACTCCTAGATATGATTAGAATAGGAAGCTGTTCTTAGTAGTACAGGATTATATAATTATAACAATACATCTTTTCTTACCTTCATAATTATAGTAGAGAAGAAACACATGAGAACAAATAAGCTCATTAAAGTTTTTATTAAAGATTTATTTGGACGTTTACATTTTTTTTTGGTACACGAACAATGTTGTGAAGGTAGAATTAAGACATATGTCAATCTAGTCCAACCTTTTCATCTTACCCATAATCCCTGCCTATTAAGTTGATCCAGAGGAAGGCGAAAAACCCCAGTATTAAGGGGGAAAAATTCTTCCTGACCCCAAATGGCAATTGGAATAATCCCTGGATCAACCCAAAATTTTATCTGAATTTATTATCATTATGTTATTACCGTTTTGTGTTTTCAAATTTCATATTACATCATCCCAAAAGATAGGGAATAATCTACAGCCTACCCAAACAAGCAGAATCAGTCACAATCACAAAGACTAACACACCATGGAACTCAATGTAAGAGACCTACATTGCATAAAGAAGCCCTTTTTCATGCCAGGGCTAAATTATAAAGGGTCAAACAACACAACCCTCCAAGAGCCCACATCATCTGTAGGCCTCCACCCTAGGAATCCATCACCACATAGATCTCATGGGTACAAAGGTCCTCATAGCTGATTACTTGAAATTATAAATAGACTTCACTGAATTTAAAGGGTATGTCCACCCTAAAACCCAATTTTTTCTGTAGTGTAGCCTCCCCCCTCCCATCCTCAACCACATTGTCTGTTTTTAAAATATATGTATCCGATCACTTACTTACCAGCCTTCGTTCCCACGGCCTCTGCCAGTAATGTTACTTCCACAAAGGAAGTAAAATTAGGGGCGGGACCGGTAGCCACGCCAGTGATTGGCTACAAGGCAGCCAATCACAGATGCAGCTGCCGGGTATGGAGAACGGCGCTGGAAAGATGGCTCATAAGTAAGTAATCTCAGGATTATTTTCAAAACTGACAATGCGGTTGCGGCTGGGAGGGGGAAGGCTGCACTACAGAAAAGTGGTTTTAGGGAGGAATCAAAACCAGAGACCTTTACACAGGCAGCCAGGCTACTGCTCTTCACTTTCCTGGACTTTGGGGAAGCACTGCAGGAGAACCATTTGGAGCAAAGATGTAAGGTAAGGATTTATTAACACTACACAGTTTTGGGTGTGGACATGCCCTTTAAGTTGGACTGGAGATTCAAACTCCTAGTTATTGGAAATCTTTGGTCCATAATTATACAGGTTCCACATTACAAGGCACAGGAAAATGTATAACCATCTCCCAAGCTCGTAAACACAGGTAATAACCACCACTTCTCTCCAAACACCACTCTTATGTTCTGCCGGAATCCAAAGGAGAAGGTTTGTGCCGTGACTCCTGTGCTAAAGGTAGGAGGACGGTGATGCTCTAGGCTGGTCTTGTTTCTTATTAAGAGACGAAGGTGATAGACAAGCAAATATTTCAGAGCAATAAACACCAATGAAGAAATAACGAACAGGATAAAGATGGCCGTGTTCTCGTACTTTCCTGACTGCATTTCAGTAAAGGACCGCACCATATACTGAGCAGATGTGACACTGATAAATAGACAATACAGTGAGGAATACAGGCAAAACAGGATAAAGGACTTGTAGTTGGAAAATCCAACGCAATTGTTCAGCCATATACAATGATGGTCCTTCTTTAGGACACAGATATTGCAGGTTTTGCAATGCCAACACCTGTCTGGTTGGATCACTTTACATATCTTACAAATCCGAAACTCGTCCTCTGGTGTCCTCGTATAAATCTGCAGTTTCTTTGCAGCTCGTTCTAGAGACTTTTTAAAACGTTTTTCTTTGTCTTTCTTCAAGTGTTTTCTGGCTGCCTTAGGGAATTGAAAGGCCTTGGGTGGTTTAGCAGGAGGTGTGAACATAGTTACCAGATAAGTCCATAATAACATGAAAAGAAGAAGATGATAGATAACCAGGTAGCATGCCTTCTCAGTTATGGAATTGACAGCAAAAACGCACAAATTCCCCACATACGCACCATAGGAGAATAATAAAATAATAAATACAAGGGAGACTGGTAACCATCCACAAAAACCTGAGTTCTGGGCCATAATCCCTGTTAAAGAGGTGCTGGTACCAAGATTTTATCAACCGCCAAGGGAAAAAAGGATATTCAGTAACACACACTGAATGTACCTGTCTCTGTCGCAAAGTTAAAAATAATGACTAAAGTTCAGGCAAGGTAGGTTTATATGCAAACAGGATGTGTGACATCACATCAGAGTTTGTTGCTAAGCAACAGATTTTTTTTTTAATCAGTGTGGACATCCCAAAAGAATATACTGTTAGCAGCAACCAATTAGAGGTTTGCTTTTTACTAGGTTAATGCAGTATGATCAATTCTCATTGGTTACTGCAGATTATCAGCACAGGCAGACTTTTGCACCTTTTGTTGCATTAACCCTTAGGTGTTTTCTATTTTCATTTCTTGGTAGGAAAACAAAGTTCTGATTGAAAAAAAAAAAAGAGTAAGTTTGCATTAAAAAGTTTATTCTACCCCAAATATAATATTGCTATATGTGATATTATTAATAATGTTTGTCCTTGTCATTCCTGCATTTCTGTTTATTTTATACAATTGTACAACACTGACAGTTATCAGCTCTATACAGAACCTGTTCATTTTAATTTAGCTAACAGACACATCACTATATTATTTGCATTATTACAGTCAAAATGTCAGTTGCCAGGAGTGGACCATTATTCCATTTTATGGGGGAGAAGATTGTATAATTTTGCCATAGGATCTGGTATCTAATTGCCCACAACACTGAAATGAATAGCTGGCTAAGTTAACTTAACTGCTAAGAGCATCATTATTAGAGAAGGCTAACACTATTACTGATCTACTTCTTAAGCGGAGATAACTAACAAAGAAGGTGAATTGCTGTGCAGGGCCGTCTCTAGACTTTTTGGCGCCTGAAACAAAATTCCAAATGCTGAACACATCCCCCACCACCCCTGTCGCCGTGTTGCCAGAAGGGGTGTGGTTTTATAATCGAAAGTGGGATGTGGCTTGTCCAGAAGTGGGAGGGGCTTTATACTCGTTGATTTAACTTATATCATTATCATTGTATTTACATATCATTCCTCTATTTATTTACAATACATTGAAGGACCCAACCTTTAGAATAGTATCCCCACCCCAGACCAACCATAATAAAAGGTTTTGGCCAAAAGATTTGTAAGCCTGTCAGCTGCCACCACGTGGAGATAGACACTTTCAGACAGCAGGGCCCTAACTAACCTAACTAATCTAACCTAGCTTAACCTAACAAACTCTATCTAAAGCTAGCATATGAAATGTCTTTTAGTAATATAAACACATACTTTTATTTACCTATACAAACCTGTTAAGGAAGAAGGGTTATGCACAATGCTACACTTGGGAATAGCCAAAAGCTTTCTGTACTATGAATCAAAACTGAAGTATAACCAGAGATCTGAGTGGAATGAGATTCAGGAAGCGGAAGCTGCCGGTTCTGGTACCTGTGACGGATTTCGGGTTGGGATGGACAGTCCAGAATGCAGGGTAACCATTAAGTATTTCCGCCGTTAGCAACCCCCCCCCCATCCCCGGGAAATTAGGCAGTAGGACCAGCCTTCATATACATTTTTCCGCCCCCTACCTTCCCCTGCTGCACCCTGCATCATTAGCGAGACGGCCCTGCCCCTGTGATGTAAATGGAGAGAGCACTGGGGGTAATAGAACTGAGCAAAGTAAAAATAAAAAGTTTCCCCTTTGTCAATGCAATCACCTGTAGTAACAACGGTGAGAGTTGGCTGAGGATTAAAGGGTATCTCCACTGGTAAAATCTCTTTTTTAATTCAGTTTTATTGAAGAATGGAAAGTAAGACACAACTCCCTGTTGTTCAATAAAACTGAATGGAAAAAAGTGATTTTACCAGTGGAGATACCCTTTAATTAAAACTTTTTATTTGCTCAATATGCATTAAAAGTGGAATAGATAAAATCACTTTTATAGTTAAAAAAAAAAGTAAAACCACAGAATGCCTCTTTAAAGGGAAAACATAAACAGTAGGAGATGGTAAAGACCTGTACATCCCTCACATTAAAGGGGAACTGTAGTCCAAAAATTACTTTAGGTAAAATGACTGGAATTGCTTTCCAGAGAGCCACATCCCACTCACCAACATGGACGCCGAGGCACTGCTGGCTAGGGTTCATGAGGAAGCGATGCAGCGGGGAGACTCCTGGCTCCTGGACATACTGCAGGCATCAGGTGCTGGCGGCAATCCGACAGTCCCAAAAGGAAGGAAGAGGAGCGCACAGCGTGCAGGGCCTCCCCGACGTTTGAGCCCATCCCCGGACCGCAACAGGAGACGGAGACACAGCCCCGGTTCCGATTGCAGGCAGCAGAGGACAGCAACAGGACAGCCTTCAGGAGCAGCGGAGACGCGGCCAATCCAGCATGGCAGCTCTCCCAACAGCAACAGGCCCAACATACGGTCCAGAGGCGGGAGGAGCAAAACGGTAAGTGCGGCCACAGGGTCGGCAGGGGGCACTACCAGGGGTCAGGCGGTTCAACGCAGGGATTCCTTCCCTGTACTCCCATCAACTCTCCCCATCAAAAATCAGCAAGGGACAGCTGGGGACATGCTCCCTCCCCAATACCCAGACCAACTTAATGCGGCAGCACCAGCTGAGCCATGCCGGGCTGGCAGCCCCTCCTCCATGAGATTTAGGCCCCTCCCCAGCAGGGAGGGAACCCTTTCACCTGTACCACCGGAAGTGGCAGCCTGTGGGGTACCAGTTACCTCACAGGCTAGGGATACCCCTGAAAACACCTCTGACAGGCAGGAAGCCTGTGCAGGGCACGTTACCAGCGGGCGGATTTAGAACAAAGGAGTCCCCTAATAGCAGAGAATCCTTCTCCCTCTTTGTCTTGTCCCACGCAGGACCGGGAACACTTGGAAAGGAATTTGGAGCACTTGGGTTCAGCGGTGCTACAAACAGCGTCCCTCCATCCGCATGAAAGGACCACCCAGACATCAGCTGCTGCCCCCAGGACCACAACATCCACAGCAGCAGGCCATATGTATAGAAGAATTCCCAGGATGTTCCCAGACTTCAACAGGAGGTAACTCCACGCACAGCAGCTCACACACTCAGTCACAGGGGTCTAGCAAGGACACAATCCAATCCATTGGTAGTGGAGGCCCAGGGTTTAACAGTGTCGTATCAGGGCTTAGGCAGCTTATTTTTCAGTTAGAAGGGGAAAGAAGCCAACAGTTTAACATATCTGACACAGGGACAGGGAACCAAGCGAACAGGGAGGAAACAGTGACAGGACCAGTTTTACAGGCATCCATCCATTACCCACTTCCCAAGGACACAGGCAGGACTTCAAGGCTCAAGGTATTCCCGATTCAGCAAGAAGTCACATGTACCACATGTACCTATGTTTCGAAGGCCCCCTCGGTTCACACCTTAAGAAGGAAATAAAAGAGAAAATATGGAAGCGTGAATATGTAGACATATTCTCTCTCTTCCCCATGGACAGATTTCCACTAGAAAAATGGGAAAGGGAAAAAGAAAGCAGGTCAGAGGAAGAAGAAGAAAAAAGGCGCTGCCGCCTGATTCCAAGAACTTTTGGAAACTGGTTGCAGGCTTTCACCATATTAGGGAGCGTCACTGGAGAAAGGTACCCAGAGCAATGCTACCTTGCTACCTTGCTACCTTGACAACATATGGGAAGCACACAGAGTATATGGCGGGCAAGCATGGCTCCGGTATGACGAACAGTTCCGGCAGAGGAGGGCAGTCCACTTCAAGCTAAACTGGGATCACAGGGGCATTGCCCTCTGTATGAGGGTAATGAATAACAAATCATTACAAGGCCCAGTTTCATCATTAACAACGCAGTCCTTTCTTGGCGGGAGTGGACCATCCCTACACAGCGTACATGGGACGGGGGGCACAGCACTGCAAAAAAAGGGTGTCTGCTGGCCGTTCAACGACAGCCAGTGCAAGGGGTACATAGTGCAGATTTCGACACAAATATTCCTTATGTGCGGGCTCCCATCCATACAGTCGTTGTTTCAAAAGAGGGAGACAGGCAAGCAAGCACAGGGAAAACACTGGAAAAGGCGGAGTCCCCAGTGAAGTTAGAGGCAATGCGTCCATGGCTCACTAGATACCCAAACCGCAAAAAAGCTCTGCTACTCCTTGAAGGTTTTAAGAAAGGTTTTAAAATCCCCTCCAAATTCAACGGGCCTAGGATCCAACATAAAAATCTCAATTCAATAGCAGAGAACAGTACGAAACAAATTACAAAAAGAAGTTGAATTAGGTCATATGGAGGGTCCATTTAAGGACCCACCACTCAGCAATCTGGTAGTTTCCCCACTAGGTTTAGTCCCAAAAAAGGAGCCAGGCAAGTTTCGGCTCATTCATCACCTCTCTTACCCTCATGGAGCTTCCGTTAACGATTAAATAGATCGAGAGCTAGTTCGGGTCAGTTAAGCCTCTTTTGATGAAGCCATCCGGCTAGCTAAGGCAGCCAAAAAAGGGGCATTGCTTGCTAAGACAGACATCGAATCAGCCTTCCGTCCATTACCACCCAGATAGTCTCCACCTTCTTGGTTGTTTTTCGAGGGCAAATACTATGTAGATCGCGCACTGCCCATGGGATGCTCAATATCATGCGAATATTTTGAGAGTTTTAGCTCATTTGTCGAGTGGGTAGTTCGCCAAGAATCAGACATTCCATCGGTCATCCATTACTTGGACGACATCCTGATGGTGGGTCCAGCCAATTCCCACATTTGTGCTAATCTGCTCCACACTATGCACAGGATCTCAGAGCAGTTTGGTATCCCTCTGGCACCAGGAAAAACTATCAGCTTCTTGGGTATAACTATTGGCACCATGACGCAGGAGAGTAGGCTCCCGGATGACAAAGTGGCGGATCTTAAGAATACGGTCGCCACTACCATTTCCGCAAGGACAGCTTCAGTCCTTGTTAGGGAAGCTAAATTTCGCATTCCGTGTCATTCCCATGGTTAGGGTATTCTCCCGGCGGTTAGCATTAGCCACCGCAGGGATAAAACGGGCCCATCACTTCATAAGAATCACACGGGAGATGAAAGCAGATTTAGTGGTTTGGCAAAAATTTCTGTCAGACTTCAATGGAAAAACGTACTGGCAGGCCGAAATCCTTCGGGCAGACAGGTTGCACCTATATACCGATGCAGCAGGCTCGGAGGATTTCGGGGCCTATTTCCAAGGTAGATGGTGTGCTGCTTCATGGCCAGAACCTTGGAAGTCTTCCGAATTGGTAAAAAATTTTATGTTTCTCGAGCTGTTTCCCATTTTAGTAGCCCTGGAATTATGGCGCCCACTGCTACAAGACAGAGCAGTATTATTTTGCTCAGACAATTTGGGAGTTGTACAAGCCATCAACACCTTGACAGATTCGTCATCCCCTGTTCTAGCGCTGTTAAGATTACTAGTGTTCACATGTTTAAAACTTAATATTAATGTCAGAGCGGAACACATTCCTGGTGTCTCTAATGAGATTGCTGACGCTTTATTTCGTCTACAGCTGGACAAATTTCAGTCGCTGGCTCCGGAAGCTCTAAAAATAGGAGAGAAGTGCCCAGATTATCTGTGGTCAATTGTATGAGAGGTATGAGTAACCTGATTAAAAACTCCCTGGCCCCCTCAACCTGGAAAATTTATGAAAAGGGTATGGACAGAATGGTTTCACCTAGAGGAACAAGTAGGCGAGTCACTAGTTGAAGGGGATAGGCTTGACTTATTAGTCTGGTACCTCTTACTGCTTTTCGAACGGGGAAGCTCGGATAGTGTAGTAGATAGAACATTAGCCGCACTAACATTTCTATTCAAAGCGATGGGTTGGAAGGACCTTACAAAGATTTTTTTGATCAAACAGGCAGTAAAAGGTTTTAGGCTGGGACGGAAGACAAGGGATTTGAGGCGTCCAATCACACTTGGCATCCTAGAAGGGCTTTTTCACCAACTGACTTGCCTGACAAATTCCAGCTTTGAATGTAGCTTATTCAGGCTGGCTTTCTCATTGGCCTTTTACGGGGCCTTTCGAATCTCAGAATTGATAAGCCCCAGTCGGGTGGCTCAAGGGGGGATGCAACTCGTGGACATAGAATTACAGCAAGAAAAGCTCTGCATTACGTTAAGGAACACAAAAACCTCAAAGGGGGCAGCGATGGTGGTCACTTTAGCCTGGGTTCCAGATAGAGCCACTTGTCCCGTTAATTGCTATCTGTCATACCTGTCCCAGCGCCCAACAATAGGAGCTTCACTGTTGGTACATCAAAACGGGTCATCCCTATCGAGATTTCAGTTTGTGTCAGTGTTAAGGAAATGCTTAGAAGCGCTAGGTTTGCAGTTTAAAGATTACAATAGCCACTCGTTTAGAATTGGGGCAGCTACAGAGGCCGCTAGGTGGGGTCTACAAGAAACTGTAGTTAAGCGTATAGGCAGGTGGGAGTCTGCTCGTTTTCGTTCCTACATGCACCCTTCACGAATAGAAGACTAGAAGTTAATGTAATACTATTTATCCGATTCCAGGTTGCCCTCCCGCCAAGGAATGGGTTTTAGGGCACTCATACATTGTCTGGGCCAAGAAGAGATCAGCTTTCACATTAGTTAGGTTTCCCTAGGGAGGATCTAAGTGTCTTCTGGATTGGGACTAGGGGGATGCTCTGGGACCACATGATGCCCTTGGCGGTACAACGGCCCAAGGTACTGGGAAAACCGAATATCATTTTACTCCATTTGGGAGGTAATGATTTGTGCATTACTCCGATGAAGTTTTTGATAAAAAACATCAGAAGAGACTGCCTGAGACTGTGGTCTCTTTTCCCTGGGCTGTTGGTCGTGTGCTCCGAGATTATTCCCCGCAAGTCTTGGCGCGGGGCACACTCCCATACAGCTATTGAGAAGGCTCGGATAAAAGTTAATAAAGCAGTTGCTAAATTTGTACGTTTAAATGGGGGCTTAGTGATCAGGCACACTGACATAGAACACGATTGGCCCCTTTTTCGCCCAGACGGAGTGCACCTCACTGAGGTAGGTACAGACCTGTTCAACCTTGGGTTACAAGAAGGGCTTGAGCGTGGCCTAGATATTTGGAGGAGCAGTCACGGTTGAGGTGACAACCGAGTCTGCCGTGGCGGGTCTCTGTCAGTCTTCCAGGAGAATGAAATGTTTACATTTTGCCCATATAGGGCAGACAGCAAAAAGGAGGTGCTGGTCTAACCCCTTAGGTGGGTAGTCAGCTGGTAATGGACAGTGTGAACTGGGGACTGGCCAATGGTTTGGTGCGGCCAGTTCAAAGGCAAGAACACCTACCCATTGAGTCAGGTAGTGGGCGGCTTATGGAGTAGGAAGTAAAATGGAAGGGCAGACAGACAGGGACTCAAAGTTTTTTGTTGTTGAAACAACGTGTACTGTAATGTTATACTACCATGATTGTAACTGATTTTAATAAAGCTGTGACCATTTTATTCCAACAAACATAAGTCTGCTCTAAATTTTTGTGAGAAAAGGAAAAAAGGGGAAGGTAAATAGTAACAGTTGGATATGTACGGGGTCGCAGCTTGGTTTAAGTGAGCAGGGTTAGAACTTCCATGGTCATGAGTATTTTTGCAATTTTCTTTCATTTTTTTTTTATATACTTTGAAGATATTTACATTTTTGTGGGTGATATGGATATGTGATATAGGAGACAAACACCTCAAAGCTGGCTGACCCTAAGTGGGTGAAAGGCCTAAGCACTCGGTGCGCTCTTAGTCCAAAAGATCAGGTCCCTAGATTAGTTCCCTATGGCTAGTGGCAAAACCGGGATGCAAATACTAAAAAATTCATTGGTAGGTATCAGGCACGGAATCCATAATTAAATAGTCACGAGCATGCACTTAGGTGCCATATTCATGAGTAATAATGAGCAGGCTGTTACAGAGTGCAAGGAATGGTCCCTCCTGACATATTGCTTGTAGGAGGGAATTGAAACAACCTGTCTCTCGTGCCCCAATACTTCAAAAGAACAATCACAAGGACCCCCTAATGCATTTCGCTCCCATAATATTAATCATAGGTCCAGGACGCCTCACCGGTCTCCTGTTTATATGTGGGCAGTCAATTGTAGTCACGTCCTTTTGGTTGTAAGGGTAGCCAATCGGATCGTCCCAAACATGACAAACCATGCGGCCCTAGCTGAACTGTTCCGGATTTTGCAGTATTTCTTGGCACAGTGGCACCGCAGTCTGCATGTGCCAGTCCAATGGCTGCAGATAGACAGACCCACATTGTAATAACCCTAGGAGAAGGAGACTTACTGTTATCTAGGCTGACTATGTACTAATCCTGGGAACTGTAAACATACAGTGACCAGCGTGATAACTGTAGTCAATGTATATGTGTTTATCTGTGTGTGTCTGTCTGTGTGAGTGTCTGTCTGTGTAAATGCCTATGTGTGTGTCTGTCTATGTGTGTCTCTGTCTGTGTGATTGTCTATATGTGAGTGTGTCTGTCTGTGTGTGACAAGTATATCTACAGTGATCTAATGATTGGTCTATCTGTGTGTGTGTTTCTGTCTGTGTGTGTCTGTGTGACAAATATATCTATAAAGGCCTATAAATCTATTGTGCGGCCCTCAAAGTTGGTATGGGGGCCACACTTGAGGCCTTTGATGTAAAATGGATTGGGTATTACTGCTCTAGTGCCTCTCTGTAAATGCGCGTGATTGGTGGAACACACGGAAGTATAAAGTTGCTTCACCAATCATTACAAGTTGCCTTACACTTATAATGTGTAGAATAGATACTGTACTGTTTAAAAGAGAGGTCCTAATAAAGATGTGGATGTTTGATCAGGACAAGTTATTGATATGTTCTGCTATCTATGGTGAATCTATAGAATATCTACATGGTATCCTTCGCACATTGGAAATAATACAGTAGTCAGGGATATAGTAAGGGATATCATCTTGGATGATCTTGGATTACTGTTAAGCAATGTCCTGCTAATCCTCACAATTTAATGTTATAAGGTAAGTATGGCTCAAGTGAGCTGACCATGCGGTGAGTGACATCCACATCATATGTATAATTATAACTATCCCGACGGACTCCGTATGCTATGTGGCATGCGCATTTCAAGATACTTACCATTACGCACACCATTTTCCTACAATTACGGTGCTGTTGTACATTATGATCACGGTCATACAATTGACGATGGTAATAAATTGTTTGAGCAACCTATACAATACCATTTCTGAAACCATAGTCGAATGGTACTATTCCGCAGATCACAAAATTTTCACCTTTGGGGTTTGGCTTCTGCGATCTTGGAACTCTGCCTCTTTATAATATGTATTGGAGAAAGCGTACATATCACACTGACATTTTAACATGAGGGTTAAAACCACATATTATTATATAATTAGTGTGAGAGGTAAGCGGCACTCCAGCTTTAAAGGACAATTATACTCCCCTTTTCCCCGATTCCCCGCACATAGTACCCATGGTGAGGACCTAAAAATCGCTAAGTCCTAACCCTGGGTACTTTCCCTAACTCCTGCCCGTACTTACCGCAATCTGCTTCGCCGACCACCGCTTTGTTTCCTCCACCTCTCTTCTACTGTCTGACAGGTCGCTAGGCACTCCTTGGAATACACGCCTCCTTGCAGAGCTATCTTCCTATTGGCTGCCTCGCGATCTGTCATCTGAGCCGGAAGAGCGGAGAATGGACGCGATCCCCGGCGACGCAGATTTTCGGTAAGTATTGCAGGAGTTAGGGAAAGTTACCCAGGGTTGTAGGACTTAGGCGATTTTAGTTCTCACCCTGGGTTACTATGCACTGTGAGGAAGAGGAGCGAGGGTAAGAGGTGAGTATAGTTTGTCCTTTAAATAATCTTACCAGGTGAAGCCTTCAAAATAAATGCAAGTATATGGGCATTGCACTCCTCTGGAATTTCTTTCTTTGACACATTTATTGTATTGGAAAATCACGATGTTTCGGCCATCTTGGTGGCCAGGCACAGAAAGCAAATCTAACCCAGAACAAGTTTACAAGCAAAAACTGGATAGTTATGGGATTCCATGCATATAAATATGGAGAGCCCACTATATACTGCATTTAAGAGGTTTATTTTGAAAACAAAGCAAAACATCAGAACAGGTGGTTCAAAAAACGTTGTATGTTGGTTGTTTTAAAAATAAACGCTTTAATCACAATCTATAGTGTGCTGCCTACTATATTTATTGCTATTGGAGTTCCTGGGAGCGGGAAGAGGACGCACCTATCAATTGTTGGAGACAGTTAAACAGCATGTGGCTGGGTGCCGTTGGACCTTATTGTGCTATGGATCTCCGCAGTTTCTTCCACCCTCATGGCAAAACATTTACAGTAGAGGAAGTTGAAACAGCAAGTTCTTAATCTTCAAGATAGATCACCCAGCCATGGTTCAGATACATGTATGAACCTGGGTATAAAACACCAGAAGAGACGAAGTCAAGCCTTACAGAACACATCAATGCTGCTAGAACCAAAACATCAAAAAAGTGGAGTAGAAGGAAAGAAAATAACACGATACCAACATGAATGGGAAACAAGACAGGAAGAAAGAATGGTCATCCCATATGTAGGCAGGTTGAGTTCTCCTAGAAATTAAGAATTTTCAAAAACACTGTGATCCCTGTCTCCTTTTAAAAAACCGAACCACCACGGACTGAGCAGCAATGGTACATCTGAAGAACCAATAACTCGAAACATAAGAATCAGCAACATCTATATGCAGGACAAGTATTAGCACCTTGTCGTGCCAATCACACTGTAATAATAAGCAGATCAAAGTAAATTGAGTAAATAGAAGACGGAACTGAACGAGATTGTCAAATCCACTCTCACAAATAATGTATCTAGACAGATTAGAGAACAGGGTAGCTCTTGATCTCATAAGGAAAACTTTACGCAACCCAAAACACGCTAAAGGGTACCAAAAGTGCCCACTAATAAAATACGACAAACACAGTTACTTCTTCACTGTGTTTTTGTTAGGACAATCAAAGCTCCTCCACACAAGGAGGGGAGGCACTTCAAAGTGGTACACCCATCCAATCTATTGACTCGTTCCAATCGAAGTCAACGACCAATGGGTACACAAGCCATCCAATAATTTGATCTTCCAACGAATAACACCAATGGGTACACACCCAGTCCAATATTTGACTCTTCATTCGAATAAACACCAATGGGTACACACCCCAATCCAATAATTTGGACTCTTCCAATCGAATAAACGATACGGCACACAATCGAAAGTCGAACTACGACCAATCAATAGATAAAAAGTCAGGGAAATTGGTCCAGACGCTGCTACTTTTGCACGACCAAACAGTCGTCATCCTGGACTCGGTGCTTGGAAGATCGAACGGCTGGCGGGTACATAGGATGAAGGTATGTACCCACCTAGACTTAAGGTATCAGGAACAGATGGGGGTATCAGGGCAGTAAGACCAATAGATCACAAATGAACTGATTAGCTGCAGGTGATCAACTTATCTAACCATATGCTAACAACCTGCACTAGCTGAAGTATACTTATAGTTTTGTGTTTCTCACCCACTAATAAACTAAGCAGCTTTGAGCTATCAATGATTTGGCATTATTCTTCCACAAATTAATATATAAGCCAATACTGTTCACAAATCGGTTGCAATGTGGAAGACCGACACCTCAAACTTATGGAATTATGTTCAATACCATGATGAGTGCATCAGGTACATATCACAACCATTTCCAGATGTCAGATAATCTCTAGGTGAACATGAGTTTGGGTCTTCCATATGAAAAATAAAATGTATGCCAAAATACTCATACCCTACAGTCACTTTATTCAATAGTTAGTAGCTCTCTAACAATGAGTGAGAATAAATACATTGCCTACTTTAAGTATTTACAACAAGAGCAATGGAAGATATATAACAGGTTATAAAAACCCTTGATAAAGGGGGAATGTCAAGCTCTTGCCTAATGACATTTATAGGCTAGCAAATGTGACAACACTATCTGACCAACTACCGAAATTACATACAACCAAACCCACGCAAACTTACTAAAGCATACACACAAATCTAATCCGTATGTTAACCAAATAATCATTTCTGACAAGACACCACTTTACTCACTAGAAAACTACTCATATGCTTGATTCTAACATCCGACGACCAGCATCACAGCTACATACTCCTCTTGTCCAAAATACATAAAATAAAAATGGTTCCTCCTGGAGACCTATGGTCCGCCAAGTAACATAAGTGTAAAGGATAGCAAATTCTCCAACATAGACACCATGGACCATATTATAAACACGTGGTATTGCAATTTATCAATATGGTTCATGTTACCAACCTTAACTCTTTTGTAAGCTAGGTACACATGATACAATATTTCGGCCTGACCGACCGGAATTTCAGTGTTTTGGTCGGTCAGGGGGCAATTATTGATTGACCGCTGACCGTTCGTTCACACCCAATCGGACAACGACCGATCGGACAGGTCAAAAATCACAACCGATTGTGTGGTCCTCTATGACCGCATGATTGTCGCGCCTAACTGTCAGACACAGCTGCTTTTTTCCGCGCCGACATCCTTCTTCTTGCTGACCGGTCACAAAGCCTTGAACGGTCCGTCAGGTGGAAGGATTGTATAGTGTGTACCCACCTTAAGACACACTTTGGAGACCTAGCCAAAATTGATGATTTACCAATACAGATAGTACTTTACTGGTGACAGCACACATTGTATATGTCTATTAATCACCAATTTGGGCTAAAAGCAGATGACAACATTTTCTTAACAAGTTCTGTGTGATGATGATAAGGAGAACTCACAATCCCTTCTTATCAAACCCACCACTACCTCCAGGTAAGGGCCCGGTATGGAGCTGCTTGTAGCCCTACCTATACCATGTTGTTTTAGGGTGTTTGGGAGGAAACCCAGGTATTTACAGAGTTATTTAATAAAAGTTCTATCGTTAAAAATGGTGCTAATTTTGCCCCAACCAATTAGATGTTAGCTTTCAAATCTTAAATACATCTTATTGGTTGGGCCAAATTAGCACCATTTTTAATGATACAGAACTTCTATTGAAAACCCTGTTGTATTGACTATCTGAGTTTCACAGCCACATATCTTGTGGCTCAGATACATTGATGGCCTCCTATACTATGGAATGTCGATATGAGAACTGAAAATATTCCTACAACATTAAAATAAAACATTTGAATCCAAAACTAACTTCAAAATCGATAATCAAAAATCGACTTTCTGGACATCACAATGATCAAAAAAGATGGGATTTTACAGACATATCTCTTCCGTAAAGAAACAGCCACTAATAGCACTCTCCATTAGTCAAGTTTATTAATCACCCTTGTTAAACGATCCATATGATTGTGAAGCTTTGAGATTGCTGAGGAATTGTTAAGAAAGCTTGGTATACAAACACAGGGCAAAGCAAATAAGAATGATTTATTGAACATGGCTACTCTGTAAATCAGAGACAGAAGCCTATATTAGGGCTCTCAAAGTGACAGAGATCCCCTAAAACCCAAAGATAAAAAAGAGGTAGGGAGACAGCCAAATCAATACTTTCCACAATGGTACAAACTAGGTGAAGATCGCACACCTAAAGAAAATGAATAACTTTTATTGAACGATAAACACAATCACATTCTTCAGTACACTATCACATGTGCCTTGCACTTAGCGTACTAGTCCATCTGGACCTGTCAGAAGACGCTGCCATGGAGCAGACACCGGGTAAGTTCTGCAACTTCGTTCCAGGGTCCTGAAACGAACGGAAGGTAAGACACAGCTTTTACCTCCTGTAAATCATATAAACTGAATTGAAAATGTGTTTTTAACCATGGAGATACCCTTTAATCCTCAGCCAACCCTTACCATACTACATACAATACAAGGATTGTGGAAGCAATCCAATTAGGCTAATTTACACTACATAACTGAAGTGCTACTGATCTGGTCAAACATTTATACAACATAGAAAAGATACTCAATGCACATTCCTAGGCCCCATACAATATCATATTATCTGCACACTGGCATACATTATAATCAAAGGGGTTTTAGTATACATTACTGTGATCACATGAATGAAAAGCCTTCCAACCACATCAAGGTAACCCCCCAGTCTGGAAGGTCCTAACGTCTAACCTATTACATTTCTTTTACTTCAATTACGATTAGCAAACTTTGCATTTCTCATTCTAAACACAACTGGATCCATAAAACAGGCTCTCTTCACTTCCCCCCAGCCCTTTGGCTTTTTAAAATGAGGAAGAGGCCATCCAGTGCTTTATATTAAAGGCATAGGAACTCCTATAAAAGGGCATGTTGGGGGTGCTATTATTACCACATGGAGGCTTGACCAAGCCTCCCAATAAATACATACTACAAAAGGATTGTGGAAGCACTCCATTAGGCTAATTTACAACTACATTTAACGGAAGTGCTACTGATCTGGTTAAACATTATAACAACAAAAAATAATCAATGCACATTCCAGGCCCCATACAATATCATATTATCTGCACACTGGCATACTTTAAAAACAAAGGGGTTTTAGTATACATTACTGTGTGATCACATGAATGAAACGCCTTCCAACCACATCAAGTACCCCAGTCTGAAAGGTCCTAACTTCTTACCATACTACAGGTGATTGCATTGACAAAGGGGAAACTTTTCCTTTCTATTTTCTACTATTTCCCCATCTATCCCCGTGCTCTCCTCCATTAAGATCACAGGGGGTAGCTCTGCAATTCACTTTTTTTCTTATTCTCTGCTTAAGGAGTAGATCAGTAATAGTGTAGCCTTCTCTAATAATGATGCTCTTACAGTTAAGTTAACTTAGCCAGCTATCATTTCAGTGTTGTGGGCAATTAGATACCAGATCCTATGGCAAAATTATACAATCTCTCCCCATAAAATGGAAAATGTGTCCACTCCTGGCAACTGCCATTTTCACTGTAATAATGCAAATATATAGTGATGTGTCTGTTAGCTAAATTAAAATGAACAGGTTCTTGTATAAGCTGATAACTGTCAGTGTTGTACAATTGTATAAAATAAACAGAAATGCAGGAATGACAAGGACAAACATTATTAATAATATCACATTAGCAATATTATATTTGGGGTAGAATAAACTTTTTAATGCAACCTTACTCTTTTTTTTTTTCAATCAGAACTTTGTTTTCCTACCAAAAATGAAAATGAAAACACAAGGGTTAATGCAACAAAGGTGCAAAGTTTGCCTTTGCTGATTAATCTGCAGTAACCATAAGATTTTTTCATGCTCATTACACCGTAAAAACAACATCTATTGGTTGCTGCTACAGTATCTTTTGGGATGTCCACACACTGATTAAAAAAAAACTGTTGCTTAGCAACAAACTCTGTTTGTGTGTCACACATCCTGTTTCCATATAAACCTCCTTGCCTGACACTTAGTCATTATTTTTAACTTTGCGACAGAGACATTACATTCAGTGGTGTTACTGAATATCCTTTTTTCCCTTGGCGGTTGATAAAATCTTGGTACGCACTCTTTAACAGGGATTATGGCCCAGAACTCAGGTTTTTGTGGATGGTTACCAGTCTCCCTTGTATTTATTATTTTATTATTCTCCTATGGGCGTATGTGGGAATTTGTGCATTTTTGCTGTCAATTCCGTAACTGAGAAGGCATGCTACCTGGTTATCTATCATCTTCTTCTTTCATGTTATTATGGACTTATCTGGTAACTATGTTCACCCCTCCCTAAACCCCCCAAGGCCTTTCAATTCCTAAGGCAGCCAGAAAACACTTGAAGAAGACAAAGAAAACGTTAAAAAGTCTCTAGAACGAGCTGCAAAGAAACTGCAGATTTATACGAGACACCAGAGGACGAGTTTCGTTTGTAAGATATGTAAAGTGATCCAACCAGACAGGTGTTGGCATTGCAAAACCTGCAATATCTGTGCCTAAAGAAGGACCATCATTGTATATGGCTGAACAATTGCTTGGATTTTCCAACTACAAGTCCTTTATCCTGTTTTGCCTGTATTCCTCACTGTATTGTCTATTTATCAGTGTCACATCTCTGCTCAGTATATGGTGCGGTCCTTTACTGAAATGCAGTCAGGAAAGTACGAGAACACGGCCATCTTTATCCTGTTCGTTATTTCTTCATTGGTGTTTATTGCTCTGAAATATTTGCTTGTCTATCACCTTCGTCTCTTAATAAGAAACAAGACCAGCCTAGAGCATCACCGTCCTCCTACCTTTAGCACAGGAGTCACGGCACAAACCTTCTCCTTTGGATTCCGGCAGAACATAAGAGTGGTGTTTGGAGAGAAGTGGTGGTTATTACCTGTGTTTACGAGCTTGGGAGATGGTTATACGTTTTCTGTGCCTTGTGATGTGGCACCTGTATAATAATGAACCAAAGATTTCAATAACTACAAAGCAGTTTGAATCTCCCATCCAACTTAAATTCAGTGAAGTCTAATTGTAATCGTATGGAATCGGCTATAAGGACGTTTGTACTCAAGAGATCTAAGTGGTGATGGATTCCTAGGGTGGAGGCCTACAGATGATGGGGGCTCTAGAAGGGTTGTGTTGTTTGACCCTTTATAACCTAGCCCTGGCACGAAAAAGGTCTTCTTTATGCAATGTAGGTCTCTAACATTGAGTTCCATGGTGTGTTAGTCTTTGTGATTGTGACTGATTCTGCTTGGTTTTGGGTAGGCTGTAGATTATTCCCTATCCCTATCTTTTGGGATGATGTAATATGAAATTTGAAAACACAAATGGTAATAACATAATGATAAAATTCAGATAAAAGTTAGGGTTATCCAGGGATTATTCCGATTGCCATTTGGGGTCAGGAAGGAATTTTCCCCCTTAATACTGGGGTTTTTCGCCTTCCTCTGGATCAACTGATAGGCAGGGATTATGGGTAATATTAAAAGGTTGGACTAGATTGACACATGTCTTAATTCTACCTTCACAACAATGTTCCGGTACGACAAAAATATAAAATCCAAATAAATCTTTAATAAAAACTTTAATCAGCTTATTTGTTCTCTGTGTGTTTTCTCTCTACATATTTATGAAGGTAAAAGATGTATTGTTGTAATTATATAATCCTGCACTAAGAATAGCTTCCTATTCTATTCATATTTGGAGTACAGTGACAAGTGCCTGTTTTTTTTATAAAAAATTGCTATCAACTTTAAAGGGCAAGTCCACCTTAAAAAAAGTTTGCTTTAAAATTTTTATCATCCCCCCAAACCTAGGTTTCACAATATTCTTAAGTTTCAAAGATTCCCCAATAGGGACTTACCTGACCCGGTCCCTTGCCCCCTGGCGGGGGAAATTGTTTAGAACGCTTGGTATTCAAAACAAGGGCAAAAATATAAAGAATAGATTTATTGAACATGGCTACTCTGTAAATCAACAAGAAAGCCTATTAGGGCTCTAAACTGACAGAGAACCTCTCCTAAAGTCCAAAGACAAAAAAGAGGTAGGGTGACACAACCAAATCAGATACATTACTCGTTTCAACAATGAATAAAGATGTGGTGTTGGCCACACGAAAAAATGAGTGATCCTCAAGAGTGATCGATTATAACAGATAAAATTCCCTACAAAGGATCAAAACTGATCATGTGAAAATGGGCCTTAGGGGGAGACCGTGAGAATAAATTACTACAACACGAAAGCAGGTGGATTTTCTTACTAAATTTCCTTGCCACATGAACAGGATGAGAAGATCCTATTCAACCACTCCTGTGATTGTGTTCCATACAATTGAATGACATAACCAGTACAACCACACATGTATATTATTTATATGTATTCTAGTTTTCAAACAAAACATAAAGTGCCACCTGCAAACCTTCTGACAGTGACAGGAATCATTCTAATGTATAGCATATAAAGAAGGGGACGCCACACAGTGTATTAACAGCAAATAAGTGCTTTAATTACCACGTTTTGGACTCAAGCTTGAGAAAGGACTGTGTGAGTGCAAAACGCGTAACATTTAAAAGCACTATATTTGCAGTTAATACTCTGCGTGGTGTCCCCTTCTTTATTTGTCTGCACAGATGGATGGATGGATGGATGGATGATGGATGGATGGATGGATGGATAGATAGAGAGATAATATATAGAAAGATGGATAGATAGAGAGAGATAATAGATAGATAGATAGATAGATAGATAGATAGATGGTAGATAGATAGATAGATAGATAGATATGACTGATTCTGCTTGGTTTTGGGTAGGCTGTAGATTATTCCCTATCTTTTGGGATGATGTAATATGAAATTTGAAAACACAAAATGGTAATAACATAATGATAATAAATTCAGATAAAATGTTGGGTTGATCCAGAAAACGCGTAACATTTAAAAGCACTATATTTGCAGTTAATACTCTGCGTGGTGTCCCCTTCTTTATTTGCTGCACTTTGCAGTTAATACTCTGCGTGGTGTCCCCTTCTTTATTTGCTGCACATAGTTATAATTATACATATAATAACATAATGATAATAAATTCAGATAAAATGTTGGGTTGATCCAGGGATTATTCCGATTGCCATTTGGGGTCAGGAAGGCTGGATCAACTGATAGGCAGGGATTATGGGTAATATTAAAAGGTTGGACTAGATTGACACATGTCTTAATTCTACCTTCACAACAATGTTCCTGTACCGACAAAAAATATAAAAGTCCAAATAAATCTTCTGTAATAAAAACTTTAATCAGCTTATTTGTTCTCATGTGTGTTTCTTCTCTACTATATTTATGAAGGTAAAAAAAGATGTATTGTTGTAATTATATAATCCTGCACTAAGAATAGCTTCCTATTCTATTCATATTTGGAGTACAGTGACAAGTGCCTGTTTTTTTATAAGAAATTGCTATCAACTTTAAAGGGCAAGTCCACCTTAAAAAAAAGTTTGCTTTAAAATTTTTATCATCCCCCCAAACCTAGGTTTCACAATATTCTTAAGTTTCAAAGATTCCCCAATAGGGACTTACCTGACCCGGTCCCTTGCCCCCTGGCGGGGGAAATTGTTAAGAACACTTGCAGGGTTATTCAATAAAAGTTCTTATCGTTTAAAATGGTGCTAATTTTGCCCCAACCAATCAGATCTTATTTAACATTTGAAAGCTAACATCTGATTGGTTGGGGCAAAATTAGCACTATTTTAAGCGATAAGAACTTTTATTGAATCTCCCTGTTGGTATTCAAAACAAGGGCAAAAAAAATAAAGAATAGATTTATTGAACATGGCTACTCTGTAAATCAGACAGAGAAAGCCTATATTAGGGCTCTTAAACTGACAGAGAACCTCTCCTAAAGTCCAAAGACAAAAAAGAGGTAGGGTGACACAACCAAATCAGATACATTACTCGTTTCAACAATGAATAAAGATGTGGTGTTGGCCACACGAAAAAACTGAGTGATCCTCAAGAGTGATCGATTAATAACAGATAAAATTCCTTACAAAGGATCAAAACTGATCATGTGAAAATGGGCCTTAGGGGGGAGACCGTGAGAATAAATTACTACAACACGAAAGCAGGTGGATTTTCTTACTAAATTTCCTTGCCACATGGGACAGGAATGAGAAGATCCTATTCAACGCACTCCTGTGATTGTGTTCCATACAATTGAATGACATAACCAGTACACACACACATGTATATATATTTATATGTATTCTAGTTTTCAAACAAAACATAAAGTGCCACCTGCAAACCTTCTGACAGTGACAGGAATCATTCTAATGTATAGCATATAAAGAAGGGGACGCCACACAGTGTATTAACAGCAAATAAAGTGCTGCCCTTGGATGCTCAATATCATGCGAATATTTTGAGAGTTTTAGCTCATTTGTCGAGTGGGTAGTTCCCAAGAATCAGACATTCCATCGGTCATCCATTACTTGGACGACATCCGGATGGTGGGTCCAGCCAATTCCCACATTTGTGCTATCTGCTCCACACTATGCACAGATCTCAGAGCAGTTTGGTATCCTCTGGCACCAGGAAAAACTATCAGCTTCTTGGTTATAACTATTGGCACCATGACGCAGGGAGTAGGCCCCGGATGACAAAGTGGCGGATCTTAAGAATACGGTCGCCACTACCATTTCCGCAAGGACAGCTTCAGTCCTTGTTAGGGAAGCTAAATTTCGCATTCCGTGTCATCCCATGGTTAGGGTATTCTCCCGCGGTTAGCATTAGCCACCGCAGGGATAAAACGGGCCCATCACTTCATAAGAATCACACGGGAGATGAAGCAGATTTATTGGTTTGGCAAAAATTTCTGTCAGACTTCAATGGAAAAACGTACTGGCAGGCAAATCCTTCGGGCAGACAGGTTGCACCTTACCGATGGCAGCGCTCTGAGGATTTCGGGGCCTATTTCCAAGGTAATGGTGTGCTGCTTCATGGCCAGAACCTTGGAATTCTTCCGAATTGGTAAAAATTTATGTTTCTCGAGCTGTTTCCCATTTTAGTAGCCCTGGAATTATGGCGCCCACTGCTACAAGACAGAGCAGTATTATTTTGCTCAGCAATTTGGGAGTTGTCACAGCCATCACACCTTGACAGATTCGTCATCCCCTGTTCTAGCGCTGTTAAGATTACTAGTGTTCACATGTTTAAAACTTAATTTAATGTCAGAGCGGAACACATTCCTGGTGTCTCTAATGAGATTGCTGACGCTTTATTTCGTCTACAGCTGGACAAATTTCAGTCGCTGGCTCCGAAGCTCTAAAAATAGGAGAGAAGTGCCCAGATTATCTGTGGTCAATTGTATGAGAGGTATGAGTAACCTGATTAAAAACTCCCTGGCCCCCTCACCCTGAAAATTTATGAAAAGGGTATGGACAGAATGGTTTCACCTAGAGGAACAGTAGGCGATGCACTAGTTTGAAGGGATGCTTGACTATTAGTCTGGTACCTCTTACTGCTTTTCGAACGGGGAAGCTCGGATAGTGTAGTAGATAGAACATAGCCGCACTAACATTCTATCAAGCGATGGTTGGAAGACCTTACAAAGATTTTTTTGATCAAACAGGCAGTAAAAGGTTTTAGGCTGGGACGGAAGACAAGGGATTTGAGGCGTCCAATCACACTTGGCATCCTAGAAGGGCTTTTTCACCAACTGACTTGCCTGACAAATTCCAGCTTTGAATGTAGCTTATTCAGGCTGGTTCTCATTGGCCTTTTACGGGGCCTTTCGAATCTCAGAATTGATAAGCCCCAGTCGGGTGGCTCAAGGGGGGTGCACTCTCGTGGACATAGAATTACAGCAAGAAAAGCTCTGCATTACGTTAAGGAACACAAAACCTCAAAGGGGGCAGCGATGTGGTCCCTTTAGCCTGGGTTCCAGATAGAGCCACTTGTCCCGTTAATTGCTATCTGTCATACCTGTCCCAGCGCCAACACAAGGAGCTTCACTGTTGGTACATCAAAACGGGTCATCCCTATCGAGATTTCAGTTTGTGTCAGTGTTAAGGAAATGCTTAGAACGCTAGGTTTTGCAGTTTAAAGATTACAATAGCCACGCGTTAGAATTGGGGCAGCTACGAGGCCGCTAGTGGGGGGTCTACAAAACTGTAGTTAAGCGTATAGGCAGGTGGGAGTCTGCTCGTTTTCGTTCCTACAGGCACCCTTCACGAATAGAAGACTAGAAGTTAATGTAATACTATTTATTCCGATTCCAGGTTGCCCTCCCGCCAAGAATGGGTTTTAGGGCACTCATACATTGTCTGGGCCAAGAAGAGATCAGCTTTCACATTAGTTAGGTTTCCCTAGGAGGATCTAGTGTCTTCTGGATTGGGACTAGGGATGCTCTGGGACCACATTGATGCCCTTGGCGGTACAACGGCCCAGGTACTGGGAAAACCGAATATCATTTTACTCTCATTTGGGAGGTAATGATTTGTGCATTACTCCGATGAAGTTTTTGATAAAAAATCAGAAGGACTGCCTGAACTGTGGTCTCTTTTCCCTGTTTGGTCTGTGCTCGAGATTATTCCCCGCAAGTCTTGGCGCGGGGCACACTCCATACAGCTATTGAGAAGGCTCGGATAAAAGTTAATAAGCAGTTGCTAAATTTGTACGTTTAAATGGGGGCTTAGTGATCAGGCACACTGACATAGACACGATTGGCCCCTTTTTCGCCCAGACGGAGTGCACCTCACTGAGGTAGTTACAGACCTGTTCAACCTTGGGTTACAAAAGGGCTTGAGCGTGGCCTAGATATTTGGAGGAGCATCACGGTTGGTGACAACCGAGTCTGCCGTGGCGGGTCTCTGTCAGTCTCCAGAGAAATGAATGTTTACATTTTGCCCATATAGGGCAGACACGCAAAAAGGAGGTGCTGGTCTAACCCCTTAGGTGGGTAGTCAGCTGGTAATGGACAGTGTGAACTGGGGACTGGCCAATGGTTTGGTGCGGCCAGTTCAAAGGCAAGAACACCTACCCATTGAGTCAGGTAGTGGGCGGCTTATGAGTAGGAAGTAAAATGGAAGGGCAGACAGACAGGGACTCAAAGTTTTTTGTTGTTGAAACAACGTGTACTGTAAGTTATACTACCATGATTGTAACGTTTTATAAAGCTGTGACCATTTTATTCCAACAAACATAAGTCTGCTCTAAATTTTTGTGAGAAAAGGAAAAGGGAAGGTAAATAGTAACAGTTGGATATGTACGGGGTCGCAGCTTGGTTTAAGTGAGCAGGGTTAGAACTTCCATGTCATGAGTATTTTTGCAATTTTCTTTCATTTTTTTTTTATATACTTTGAAGATATTTACATTTTTGTGGTGATATGGATTGTGATATAGGAGACAAACACCTCAAAGCTGGCTGGACCCTAAGTGGGTGAAAGGCCTAAGCACTCGGTGCGCTCTTAGTCCAAAAGATCAGGTCCCTAGATAGTTCCCTATGGCTAGTGGCAAAACCGGGATGCAAATACTAAAAAATTCATTGGTAGGTATCAGGCACGGAATCCATAATTAAATAGTCACGAGCATGCACTTAGGTGCCATATTCATGAGTAATAATGAGCAGGCTGTTACAGAGTGCAAGGAATGGTCCCTCCTGACATATTGCTTGTAGGAGGGAATTGAAACAACCTGTCTCTCGTGCCCCAATACTTCAAAAGAACAATCACAAGGACCCCCTAATGCATTTCGCTCCCATAATATTAATCATAGGTCCAGGACGCCTCACCGGTCTCCTGTTTATATGTGGGCAATCAATTGTAGTCACGTCCTTTTGGTTGTAAGGGTAGCCAATCGGATCGTCCCAAACATGACAACCATGACAAACCAATTTAATGTTTAAAGGTAAGTATGGCTCAAGTGAGCTGACCATCGCGTGTGAGTGACATCCACATCATATGTATAATTATACTATGTGCAGCAAAAAAGAAGGGGACACACGCAGAGTATTAACTGCAAATATAGTGCTTTTAAATGTTACGCGTTTGCACTACACACAGTCCTTTCTCAAGCTTGACCAAACGTGGTAATTAAAAGAGTATATAGACTATTCATATAGAGAATATATAGATTATACATATAGAGTATATAGACTATACATATTTAGAGTATATAGACTATACATATAGCGAGTATTTAGACTATACATAGAGAAAGTATATAGACTATACATATAGAGAATATATAGATTATACATATAAAGAGTATATAGACTTAAGACATAGATGGAGTGAGAGTAGTATATAGACGAACATAGAGAGAGTATATAGACTATACATAGAGAGAGTATATAGACTATACATATAGAGAGTATTTAGACTATACATATAGAGAATGTATAGATTATACATATAATGAGTATATAGACTATACATAGAGAGAATATATAGATTACGCGGATAAAGAGTATATAGACTATACATAGAGAGAGAATATAGACTACACATATAAAGAGTATATAGACTATACATATAGAGAGTATATAGACTATTCATATAGAGAATGTATAGATTATACATATAATGAGTATATAGACTATACATAGAGAGAATATATAGATTACACGGATAAAGAAGTATATAGACTATACATAGAGAGAGAATATAGACTATAACATATAAGGAGTATATAGAATATACATAGAGAGAATATATAGATTACACGTGGAAAAGAGTATTAGACTATACATAGAGAGCGTATTATGGAATATACATATAAAGAGTATATAGACTACACAAATAAAGAGTATATAGACTATAAAGATAGAGAGTATTTAGACTATATATAGAGATGAGTATATAGACTATACAATAAGAGTATATAGACTACACATATAAAGAGTATATAGACTATACATAGAGAATATACCAAAAACCACCACAAAATGACATGTGACTCCAAACTCCTTATATGCAATATTAAACCCACTGTAAACGCAACCATTAGTGTCTATATATAATCAACTGATCTTACACTGTCAGTAAATTGACCCAGGGTGCCAGGAAAGCCCCGGTCTTTGCTCGACCAGGAAACACTCTTCTTCCTAACACATATAGGTTCAAAAAATGTGCACCACAAACCCACACAGGGTTAAACTTACCACCTTGGGTATGGGCCGGGTGCCGGCACGCCCCGGAACCCGTCGCTGTTGTAGGTCTCATCTGTAATGCCTCAACAAATACCAATATGGGATACAGGCGCACCACCGTCTACTTTCGGTGTGCGCGTATCCCATCTTTGGTATACATAGAGAGAATATATAGATTACACGGAAAAAGAGTATATAGACTACATAGAGAGAGAATATAGACTATACATATAAAGAGTATATAGACTATACATAGAGAGAGTATATAGACTATACATAGAGAGAGAATATAGACTATACATATAAAGAGTATATAGACTATACATATAGAGAGTATTTAGACTATACATATAGAGAGTATATACACTATTCATATAGAGAATATATAGATTATACATATAAAGAGTATATAGACTATACATATAGAGAGTAATTAGACTATACATATAGAGAGTATATAGACTATACATAGAGTATATAGACTATACATATAAAGAGTATATAGACTATACATAGAGAGAGTATTTAGACTATACATCTAGAGAGTATATAGACTATTCATATAGAGAATATATAGATTATACATATAAAGAGTATATAGACTATTTGTGGACTTTCTGTCTTGCCAGGCTTTCATTTTCGTAGTTATTCACATCATATCTATATTTATATGAAACAAGTTTTATTCAAACAATCATAGGTTTGTATATTTTGGCAAGATTGGAACTTCTAACATAATAGTTCCGTTTGAGACAAATTTTTGCAATGCCATGGATGTATTGAAATGTTTTGTAAGAGAGAGGTTGATCATCTCCTAACTGTTAATATGTCCGAGAGTTTTTTATACTATAGTGATAAATGTATGGTAAATAAAGATATTTCTGCATTCTTACATTCTGATATATATAAACACCCCAAATGTTCTACATTGTTTTACAAAATCTATATTGTTGCTGATAAAAACATATTGATTGTTTACTTTAGAGACCTTTGTGTGAAATTATTGTTCACTTTTTTTCCTGTACTTCTATTAAGATTGTACAACTATAGATCAGTTTGTAAGCACTAGAAATGTACATAGACAATAGATATAAAAAGTAATAAAGAGTATATGCACTGTACATAGAGTAGACTATACAATATACAAATAATCTTTAGTGAGTTATAGTACTATACATACAGAGAGTATATGATTATACCTTTAGTGAGTTTATAGACTATGCATATAGAGGGTATACAGACTAACATACAGAGAGTAAATATACTATACCTATAGAGAGTTTATGGAGTATACAAACTACAAACATGAGAGTATATATATATATTCTATAGAGTATACACTCTATCCAAATAGAGAGTACCGTATTAGACTAGACATGAACGTATAATATATATAGAGAGAGAGTATACATACACACAAATAAAGAGTATACACACTATACATATGGAGAGTATACAGACTATACATACCGAGAGTATACAGTGATCATACAGAGATATACAGACTATACAAATAGAGAGTGTACAGACTATAATATAGAGAGATATATAGCCTATACATACCGAGTATATAGACTATACCTATAGAAAGTTTACAGGCTAACATACAGAGTGTACTAGAGAGTATACAGACTATACAATAGAGAATATACAGACTATACATACAAAGAGTATAGACTATACTTTGAGTGAGTTTATGGACTAAACATAGAGTGTATACGGACAATACATACAGAGAGTAAAATGACTATACTATAGGGAGTATAGACTATGCAAATAGAGAGTATACAGACTTTACATATAGAGAGGGTCCATAGTATACATATAGAGGAGTATACAGACTATACAAAAAGAGATTATAGCCTTTACATAACAGAGAGTATATAGACTGTACCTTTTATGAGTTTATAGACTAAACTTATAGAGTATAACAGACTATACCTTTAGGGGGTTTATAAACTAAACATATACAGAGTATAAAACTATGTATACAGAGAGTATACACATTACCTTTAGTGAGTTTAAAATAAACATATAGAGAGTATACAGACTATACCTTTAGTGAATTTATAGACTAAACATAAGGAGTATACAGACTATACATACAGAGAGTATATAGACTATAACATATAGAGTGTATAGAGTATGCATATAGAGATTATACAGACTGTATACACAGAGATTATATAGACTAGAGCTATAGAGTATTCAAATATGCAAGTAGAGAGCATACTGATACATAAAAAGACTATACATTATACATATAGAGAGTATACAGACTGCATATAGAGAGTATACAGACATATTAATAGAGAGTATACAGACTATAATATAGAGAGATATAGACTATAAATAAGAGAGGTTGTATAAACTATACCTATAGAAAGTATGCAGATTAGGTATACATACAGAGAGTATATAGACATAGTTTTAGAGAGAGTATAACACTTAAATGAGTATATAAACTATTCATTATAGAGAGTATCATAGACTATCATTATAGACAGTATATAGACTATTCATATAGGAGTATATAGACTATACATATAGACAGTATATAGACATTCATATAGACCGTATTAGGACTTTACATATAGACAGTATATATACTATACATAGAGAGAGTATATAGACTATCCATATAGAGAATATATTGATTATACATATAAAGAGTATATGGATTATACATATAAAGAGTATATAGACTAACATATAAAGTCGAGTATAGGCTATACATATAAAGATTATATAGACTACATATAGAGAGATAGACTATACATAAGAGGTATTTAGACTATACAATATAGAGATATAGATTATTCATATAGAGAATATATAGATATACATATAGAGTATAGATATACATATTTAGAGTATATAGACATACATTAGCGAGATTAGAATATACTAGAGAAAGTATATAGACTATACATATAGAGAAATATAGATTATACATATAAAGAGTATATTAGACTATACATGAGAGAGTATATAGACTATACATAGAGAGAGTAATAGACTATACATATAAAGAGTATATAGACTACACAAAGAGTGAATAGACTATACATATAGAGAGTATTAGACTATACATTATAGAGAAGTATTAGATTATACATTATTAAGAGTATATAGACTATACAT